>JAWNZC010000211.1:0-600000 GCA_035771165.1 Paragorgia papillata | reverse complement strand
TATGGTGTTAAAGAGAATACAAATTAACAGTTAATCAATCAATGTCATTATTATGATAGTTCTGTTTATAAATTAAAACTTAAGCTTATCTCCAACTGTCTCTGGCTCAATTTCTGGCTCAATTTAAACAAAATAGTAAAAGAGCTCTTCTCCAGCTCCTACACCAACTGCCCAGCAACATCACCGAACGAGTGTTCCTCGAATTAACAAATTTCGGTTTACCATCACACTTTAGTTGGTTGTCAAATTTTGCTGTAATACAATTTTCCCACTGAATCTTGCTGAAGAAAAGATCAGATCTTGATTGTCGAAAATCCAGTGCCGACGTCCGAGGAGATAGTTCCCAATAGGTTCTACGCAACACACAAATATACTTCGTCAAATCCATCGGAATTGTAATGGAAAAGTCTTATCGCTTGACTGATGTGCTTGAGGAATGAGGAAGAATCAAAGATGGATATAAGAAGATTTTTTCAGAAAAAAAATCTTCTTAATTCTTATATTCATTATAAGAAGATTTAAGGCAATATAAGAAGATTTTCGGCATTCAAACAAAAATTTAATGACGTCACGATAGACGTCATTTTAGTGATTTGTATGATATTTGTATGAATTTTTGGGTAATTTTATTGATAATTCATTAATTCTACTATAGTCTATTACTATTTAGTATATACTATTTACTAAATTAAGTAAATTTACTGATTTTACAATTTTAATCCCTTTTATAACGGCTATAGAAAAATAAAATAATATAAGAAGATATAAGAAGAAATTTGGTCAAAAATAAAATCTTCTTAAAATAATATAAGAAGATATAAGAAGAAATAATATAAGAAGATTTGCCATCCTTGGGAAGAATACGAGCGTGGCGCTCAATCGCTCATATATAGTCTGTATTATCTGCTTCTTGTCGAGCGTATTACCGACTGTTAAGTCAGGCGGCTTTCGGACGTCCGAATGTGTTGTAACCACGATTCTTCGGCCACGGGTATCATTTCTACCGTCACGTCACTGAATCCAATTTCCAAATTAAAAACCACATCATTCTAGCTTATTTCAGCCATGTTTAGTTTATTGAATATATCAGCTTCGCGCAGAGCGCGAGGCCTGGAACTGAGCGATTCCACGTGCTTCGCTGCGTTTTCTTTGACAAATCTCCCAAGCTGGATATAGCAGCGACTTAGTATTTTGTTGATTGCGTCCTAAAAATGTTATGAAAGCGGTAAGGTATATAGATGCAAGTCTTTGTGATATTACATGTATTCAAGATTTTGTTGTTTGTTGTTAAAAATATTGTTTATGTTAAGTTAAAAACATTTATATAAAAAATGTATATTATTACTGTGTGTGGAGAGTTTCCAATATCAAAATTTTCCGCTTCCTGGGTGCTTTTCATTTTTTTCAACAGGGACAGTATTTCAGTTTGTTGCTCTTCATGTTTTCTTTTAAATTGACTAAAATCATTTTTTAAGGCGGATATTTCCCTTTGTATCTGCTGTAATATGGCTGTTTCGTCTCTATTCACAAGTACAAATAAAGAAACATTTTCAGTAAAAATTGATATGTTAAATTAATTAAATTCCGTATCAGTATGTTCATATGCTCGCTGCAAAACCTTGATTGTTTTCGCTCTGTCGGTCTCTCCAATCTCCGTTTTCGTCTTGTGTAAACTGCTGACTAAAAATAGACAAGAAAAAGGCAAGAAAATAATTTTTGTAAAATTCGCGCCAAAAATTAGCCAAACAGCTTGTGAATTAAAAATGTTTTAAAAGGCCAAAATACAATAAATTACCTCTCAGTATCAAAATTTTCGTTCAGCAAATCCATAGAGCGTCGCATTGTTTCTGTTGTTTTCCGGAAGGAATTCATTTATTAAATTTAGAAAAGGCAAAAAAAATTGAGAACGCTTTACAATCTTGTCCAAACTTGCCCACAGCAAACGTTAAAAATTCTCCGCAACAGTTGGACCAATAAGAAAGCATAAATAATATCATGTGACTACTTTTAACCCATATTAGGAACTAAACTGGGCTAGATTATTTTTGGACAAGAAGCCGTGAAATGTTTGGGAAGCTTTAAATTTAAACCGGGAACAAAAACAAAATGAAAAATTCGCGCGCAAATACAAAGAAATGAAAGGAATAAAAAGAAAGCGTCAAGCTGTGAAAACATGTGACATTTGCAGCATTGAATTTTTCGCCGAAAGCAGATATTTACTGCATCTCGACTCGAGAGGACACAAGGCAAATTTGTTGCCACCAAAGTCGTATGGTGAAAATGAAGACGACCCTTCGCTGTATTTGTACATGTCTGCTGAAGAACCCACGGCAACGTTTGTTCATCAAGAACCGCAAAGCATTCCTCTCCTTTTTGGTGACCGAGAAACCGGACAAAGACTTAATTAATATTACTTTAGACGAGCAAATACAGCACAGCGACAACGAGGACGACGGCGAAGAGGGAGAAAGTGATGGCGACAGCAAAGATAAAGATTTTTTCCCTTTTCCGTCTGAATTATTTTTTTATTGTACTGCTATGTCCATAACGTTATGAAGCCGAAGGTAAGCTATAAACTACAAAATTCTACGACTGTTATTAATAAAATAAACAAATTATTTATTTTATGAATGTCAAGTTTTTTTTCAGACAAGATAACGACTACGGAAGCCGAGAGGTGTAAATGAAAGTACGTTTTGAAAACTCGTTTTGAAAACTCGTTTCACAAGTACGTACTTGAAGTTCGTTGGGGAAAACCGAAAGTACGTAGTTCAAAAAGTGAAAGTACGTAGTTCGTAACCTAGCAACCGTCTAAAATGTGAAAAGTACGTAGTTCGTAACCTAGCAACCATCTAAAATGTGAAAAGTGAAAGTACGTAGTTCGTAACTTAGCAACATAGTCTAAAATGTGAAAAGTGAAAGTACGTAGTTCGTAACCTAGCAACATAGTCTAAAATGTGAAAAGTGAAAGTACGTAGTTCGTAACCTAGCAACCATTGGTTGGTTAAACAATACTTATGTACAGCGGTTTCTACTGTTTAAGTCAGGGGGGTTAAAGTCGTTTAACAGGAGCAACTATTTGATTGCAAAGAAAGTATCTTTTCCTTTCTTTTGGAGCAATGGAGGCTGATATAAACAGTAAGTATACCAATATAAACGCTATATAAATTTTAGTTCCGTGATGCTTTGATCAGTTTGATGCTCTGGATGCCCAATGGCGATGGTTATGTCTGTATATATTAGGTCTGTTCGCCTTTTATTTAAAAGGATGTATCGTAAAGTATTGGAAGCAGTGGAAACCATATACACTTATTCTTATTTATTTACGCAAAGAACAAGGAATCAGCCGAAGGTATTCAACTTTATTTTTTTGCAACTGAAATGTTTAATGTTTACTTACAATAATCTTTAATTACCCCCCTGGCCTGGTGGTAGTGGGCTGCAACCCACCCAAAATGTAGTGTGCCTACAAAAAATATTGAATGTTCTTTTTTTTTCATGTTTAATTTTTCTTGTTTATTTGACATTCCTATTTGTGTCCACTCAACATATTGTGTCCACTCAAAATATTGTGTCACCCCAAATACTGTTAATTTAATTCCTGGTGGCTGGTACTGCATCTGATACAGTGTTGTTAGTTATTTATTGGACATGTACTTATATCTATATAAAATACTTCGTAGTCTTTCGTGGCTAAAAAAGAAGTTTAAAGCTCTTGGACTGGAGAGAAGAAGGCCAGATCCTCCTCTTGCCTTAGTTCAGCAAATCTTGCAGGTTAATAATATAAATTGAAAATTAAAATTTGACATTTAATGCAATTTAGAAAGATATCGAAATAATATAATGATGAGGGAATGTAAATGATGGAGGGGGTTGAGATAATTAAAATTGAAATAATAAAAGAACATAATGTTGAAATCAGGGAGGAGAAGTAAGAAACAGGGTAAAAAGAGTTAAGCATATATTTCAAAAGTGTTTATTTTGACTTTTAAGTTTGAAATGAAGTCCTCAAACGTCTTGAAGGGTTATCGTTCAGTTTGGAAGCTACTTCGAGACAAGTATGACTTAGTTGTGCGTAGGTAATGACTGTTTAATTAAAAGTTATATGTTATTACTTATAATATGTTATATATAGACAATTAACTGACTCGTATAAATCAGTCCTTTTCGGGAGCAAAATTACACGTGTGCGATAATTCACATGCGTAAATAATTTTGCGCGTGCGAATCACACGTACGTTTAAAATGATCAATTATGGCACAGAAATATGAACCTAACATTTATATTTCGTACACATCCGAAAAAGAAAGCTGCGTTGCTTGATATTCATTGTAAAACATTATCTTTCGCTTTAACACATTAGTTAAGTTGTAAAATGTAAAATGTACTTCGCTGTGAAAACTGTTACAGTCACCTACGCTTAAAGACGATATACACTGCATTGCAAAGACCTTCGTTGTGAGATCTTATGTTACGCTGTGAGATCTTGCATTACGCTGTGAGACCTTGCGTTACGTTGTGACACCTTCCATTACGTTGTGAGACCTTACGTTACGTTGTGAGATGTGACATATTACTGAAACTTTCACACATTTTCACAATTGCAATGTGAATGAACAATTGAACATGGTGTTTCACGCGTGCGATAAACAGCACGCGCAGTTGGGTTCACGCGTGTGCCAATGCGTGCGCGTGCGATCGCACGGGTCAAACGAAAAGCACTGAGGTAGGTTATAAGGTGAATTATTAAGACATAATTAATTTTGGTGCCCCTGGTTAAATAGTTTTTTTTTAATCCCAAATTAAATATATTTTGTCTCATCTAAAGGGACACTGTTATGATGTTGTGGGCAGTACTTGCACCAGATATCCGTGACATTAAGAGAAAAAGAAGGCTTGTGTGCCACCCATATCGCTCAAAGGTATGGTAATGCCATTAATGTAGATGCATGAGCAATATAATGGTACTTGTTGCAAGTGTAATAAATAATTAGGATTAATAATTTATTTATTATGTAAAAATAGTAATCATTGTTTATTATAATTATTATATCATATTATATTATTAATATAATTTATTGTTATATTAATTAACACATTAACAAGCAAGGGCACACTTTATAACATTTTATTCTGGTAATGCCAGATTATTTCATTCAGCAGTGAGGTGCTAGGATGTGCCCTTGCCTGTTAATGGGTTACCGGTAATATTTCAATCAACTTGTTTTTTGACTGGCTAATGACATTACATTTTTTACTTGGGGTATTTAAGAAAAAGTACAACACATCCAGACCATTCACAATTAATACTTCTTTTCATCTGCCAAACTGGGGTGATGCTATTTCATGCAATATGTTTTGATGCAATATAAATGTCAAGTCAGTTTGGCAAATAGAAACAAGTACTGACCATATTTAAGGGCCCGCAGTAATTGGCTACGTGCTGTTGCGATGTCCCTGCCACTTATTTTCCCTGATGTATGGTTTATGTTTTGTAACCTTATATGTATGCTATTTGTAATCATGTATTTATGTATGTATGGCGAATTTAATAAATAAAAATAAAAATAAAATATTAAACAAGTCAAACTGTAAACTGTTACTGCTGGGCACTGCAGAAGTTAATCACAAACTGTGATTTAAGTACTAAGTTAAGTAAAGTATGTTTAAAACAGTTCAAGAGTGAGATGGAAACATATAGTTTTACATAACGTTGCTGACACTAAAGATTCCATGCGGTCTTCATAATTGGGTAGTTATTATAATTAAATTAATTTATTAATTTAAATAATTTTTTTAAGAATTACAATAAATATTAAAAAAAATAAATAAAGTGTTTCATGCCTTAAACTTACCAAATGAATTTTGGCCACAACAGTGGTATGTCATAAAGTATATGTATATTAAATTTTCCAAATTAGCTTTACTGCCAACAAAACAATGGCTGAAAATCCCAGTCAGCAGTAATATCATAAATTCGTTCAATGAGTTATGTTTGATCTCAATTTTAAGCTGTTGTGCTATTGTTCATTTATTACAGTGATGAATGATTTGCATCAGTGAAATTCGGTTTGAATTGCACATTTTGGGTATTGTAAATCATCTGGGTATCTTCATGACTTTATCTATATATTAGGATATTGAAGATGACATAGTGCTGCCTTATAGTTACTGTAGGATAAGAGATCATTTTTAAATTTAGTTATAGCTATCACCATGATAACATTTTACTTACTTGTTATGGTTGTCTTTGTATTGGTTTTGGGTTTATGAATGGTTACCTGTGACACATTTTGCTTATTTATATAATTATATAATAATATATTACATTATGGCCTGTGCATGCGAGTTCGTTCATGTGCGTTTACCTTGATTATGTGTGTTTCCTCCAATCCAGGGTCCTAACTTTGCATGGCATATGGATGGATATGACAAGCTGCAAAGATTTGGTCTTGATATTCATGCTTGTGTGGATGGGTATGCATGTTAGACATACATTAATTTTTTGGTTGAAAACACGGAGTGTAGAAAGCACGGAGTGTAGAAAGCACTGAGTGTTTCAATTTTACGAAAATAATACAAGAAAATGTAAAAAAAGTCACGGTAAAGTACGTGACAGGTCATGGCCAGGGTCAGCTAGGTCATTCAAGAGTACCCACATTGAGAAACTTCTTCAAAAATAACCGTTTTCGATTCGACTGCATCTCAGGTCGACCGCGGTCGGGTAAGGTAATTTATATATTAGCCTAAATTGCGACGTGATTTCAAACCTCGAGCCATGTGTAATCTATTTCATTATGTGCTCATTCTGACAATTAAATGTGACTCAATAAACGTCAATTTTTTGTCACACATGCATTCGACGTTTAGGCCTCATTAACGGAAATATTTGAGGATTTATATTAAAAATATTCGAGTTTAAATGATACAGCGAATGCTGATAGTTTTTTACTTGGGTGCCACTTCATGCCACTGTGTAGATACAAATTTGAATGTTAAATTTCGTAGTATAACCATTTTCCCTGGGCTAAAATGACGTACTTGCAACTTTTGGCTAGGGCGTTGGACAGCGCTGTGTACAATTTATGCAACATATAAAAGACACGTACAACGTAAACAAAGACGAGTAACATCGTAATGTGCCGGTAAAATACATATTTGGTATTATACATATTTTGGTATTATACATATATTACGACTAATATCTAACATGCAAACTTAATAGGAATACAAATTGTAGCTATACTAATGCAATTTTTCGTGCAACTTGTCTCGCAATGGCTAAATCTGTTAAATTGCAGTTGCGTGAGCAGGGGTGTTACACTCTGCAATGTTTCTTGCAACTTGTCTCACAACTTTCGCAAAAACCACATAGAAGACCCTGGGGACGAGCTTGAAGGTGTATTTTCATTGGTTAATCACACGAAACATTGCGAGAAAAGTTGTAAGAGGGGTGTTACACTGTTCAATGCTTCAAAAGATCTGTTGCAGCGTTGCCGCAATCGTTACGAAAGTAGAACTTGATTCTACTTCGTGCAACGATTGCTGCAACAAAAACGTTGCGGGACCTGATGATTGAAGGGCTTGTTACACCATACAATTTCCCGTGCAACTTGCGTCACAACAAAATTGCGAGACAACTTGCACGAAGAATTGCAGTGTTACACCGCCTTAGTCACCGAACTGTCGAAACGTAGAAACAAGCACACGACGTTTATACGCCTACAAACATTGGCGTCCCCGCCCACAAACGTTAACGATCGTTGGCAATTACATCAGAACTATTGAAATATATTTTGTAAAGAAACAGTAATAATACCCGCAAAAAATGCCTATGAATGGTTTCAAAGCATAACTATTGACTATCTACGCGTCCTACTTGTTTGTCAGTAATTTTCTTGCGGGAGAATGATTTAGTATAGATATATTCATTACCTTTGTTTACCAAAAGTTCTGTCAAACGTTAACGTTTGTAGGCGTGGTCGTCGTGCGAATTTTTTCACGTTTCGACACTTCGGTGACATTCGTATCATGTTTTGATATACATGAACATCGCATAAATTGTACACAGCGCTGTCCAACGCCGTAGCCAAAAGTTGCAAATGTCATTTTAGCTCAGGGAAAATAGTTATATACTACGCAATTTAACATTCACATTTGTATCTACAGTGGCAAGTGGCACCCAAGTAAAAAACTATCAGCATTCGCCGTATCATTTTTAAACTCGAATATTTTTAATATAAATCCTCAAATATTTCCGTGAATGTATATATATACCGGGTGTCCCAAAAAAAACTTGCGCTGTTTGATTTAATGTAACGTAAAAACTATAAAAGCTATTACACTAAAATAAGTTTTATTGTATTCAGAAAGGGCTAACTTAGATTTTGATATATAACATTTGAATGTCCGTGCAACAGGACTGAGCTATCGATGTTTCAAATCGAATAAGCATATTTGACAATGCTAAAAATTTGCATAAAATGGCCTATCAAATATTATTTGGTTAAACTTGATATATAGTTTTATTGTGGTCAAAAGAACGAATGAAAAACATAATTGTTGGATAAACATTTATTCATTCATCAGAGAAAGTATGTCCTCTTGCATAGCACATTCAATACAAACCCAAACTCTTTGATCTTTTGTTAATCGAGGCATATTCGAAAGGCGAAGGCATATTCGAAGACCAACTTTTTAATACGAACTCCCAAAAGACATCAAATATGCTTTCGAACGTTTTTAAATGTTTCATGCTTATTTCGTTTCCCAAGAGACACGAAAGGCTAACTTACTAGGACATTACTCGAAATTAAAGTTAAGTTGAAATGCTAAAATTGAAATTGTTAATTTTTGTGGAAAATGGCAAATGTTTTCATATAAATTTGATCAGCCGTGTTTCCCGACTTTTCTACTCGTTTTTAAAGCGTGCGCCAAATTCAAACATTTGTATCTCACGTAATATTACATGAAATTTTTAGGGCTGTATATCAAGATCTAAGTTAGCCTTTCCTCAATACAATAAAACTTATTTTAGTGTAATAGCTTTTATAGTTTTTACGTTACATGAAATCAAACAGCGCAAGTTTTTTTTGGGACACCCGGTATACCATATATACCCGACCACGGTCGACCCTGAGATGCAGTCGAATCGAAAACGGTTATTTTTGAAGAAGTTTCTCAATGTGGGTACTCTTGAATGACCTGGTCCTGGGCACCATTGCACCACCTGACAAAACATTATTTTAATTAAGTAAATTGTCACGTACTTTACCGTGACTTTTTTTTTCATTTTCTAGCTTGTGTTATTTTCGTAAAATTAAAACACGTGTTTTCAACACTCCAGCTTTTCAACACTCCAGCACTCCGTACTTCGCGTTTTCAAGACAACCAATTGTAGCTACAGAAGTAACTACCATTGATTTGTGTCTCTCAGTTTTATTATTAAAGTCAAATATTCCCATATAGATTTTCAAGAAAGATAATTTGGATGAATGTAACTTCGTCTAACAGCGATCCATATGTAATTATTGACTTCTACATAAAGGCAGTTCAAGAGATAAATGGTGAGAATTCAGGCTTTTGTCAGTAATTTTTTTATGTTGTTTATTTGTACTATATTTATGTGTACATGTCAGGACGTTTTATTTCTGTTTCTCGTAGGAATACCAACAATGGTTGTTTCAGATTATGGTACCGAAAATTGTAATGTCGCAACATTGCATATGATGCTTCGACACAACCACAATGACCATTGGAGTGGAGAGAAAAGTTATCGTTATGTAAAATCCACAGACAATTTGGTGTGTGACGTGAACATTGTGAATTTTAGGTTCATTGAAATGTATTACTAATTTATTTCTTAAAATTATCTTTATCAGCGTTCAGAGTCGATGTGGTCTCACCTAGTTCGCCAGAAGACTGGATGGTGGATAAAGGAACTTAACGTAAGGATCCTAGGATTTCTATGATGATGTTTATACCAATACAGAGGTGAAAATTCACACTGATTTTCTGTATGTGGGCAAAGCCTCGTGAATTTCCATAATTTACAAGATAGAGATTCAATTTTGGCATTTTCGAGGTGAAAATTTTGGACAGAACAAGTGCAGTCTACTAGACCTAAACAAATAAAACCTAACCTTTCTCTGGCAATAAGATTAAATTGGTTTGACAAACTGTGCTCTTGAACCCCACCACAATCTCAACCAGTTACCAAATGAAGTTTGTTACATGTTACATGTTACTTATTTTATTTTACTCTAACTTTAGTCTTTAGCTGAAGATGGATATAATAATGCTGAAAATGAACTCCACAGGTCTGTCACTAATTGGTGACTAAATATTTTATAGAATAATGGCAGTATTATTTTAATTTTCTGAGTATGCAATTACATGCAGAATGATAATGACATCACTGCAATATCATTGCAGGCATGTTATGGCATATGTGTTTGTTCCACTTCTTCGCTCAGAGCTTAATGAATTTGTATATTGGTGGAATACACATCTCATTCGACCAACTAAGTACAGCTATTGACCACATGGGGTTCCCAATGATATGTACCTTCTCCCGGAAATCTATGGTGTGTATTGTTTATTTATCTATGGCTTTCTTATACTTTTAGAAAATCCTTACAAAATCTAACCCCACCTCAGTCTACTTGCTCATGATCTAAATTATTTAGTGTAATGCACATGTAGTTAGTAACAATGTACTTGTCCTTCATCGTTCAACAAGACATTACATTGGTGCGAACAGAAAATTAACGATGTATTAAATATGTTGTCCTATTTGATATTTCGGAATATGCAGTACAACCCACTCTTTTCAATATGAAGAACTCCAACATTGGCTTGGCAGTTATAGCACGTATGGTGAATTCTGTTTGAAAATCAAACTTCTAAAGTTTATAAGTCAATAATTCAACTGTTGTTTTAATGTTACAACATGTACAGTATGTGCATATACTGCGCACTTGCTCTGCTTATGGCGGGGGTTGTGCTGTAATATATAACTAAATACATTGACATTGAAATAAAGACTTTATAAAGTTATCCAGCATCATGTTGGAAATTGCATTTATTTATTAAACTTTCTTATTTGCGTTGCAGGTAGAAGAAACCAGCAAAAAATATTAAGCATCCCCATACTTCAACATGGACAAAACGAACTCAGCCGGAACGAAGTGCCATTTTATCCGGCTGAATTGAAAGAATTATGTGACTATTTGTTACATTGGAAATTGGGCATTTTACAAAATGACATTGACCAATGTTCGTCCTCACTTATTTATAAAACGATAATTACCTACGTAGAACAATAACTTAAATTAAGATTCTGATTTCTGGTGGATTCAAGGAGGAGAAAGAAGTTTATAGTGCTTACCGGATCTACAGTATTTACTTTATAAGTATGGGTTAGTGACCGAAACCGAGGTCACTACGCTGGTTATTAACCCCGAGGGCCGCAGGCCCGAGGGTAATAACCAGCGTAGTGACCGAGGTTAAGGTCACTAACCATCTTAGTTTATTCATGACACAGACGATATTTGTCGTTATTTAACAAAAAAATGGTATTCTAGACGTAGTTTTAAAGCGATATAGTAGGTCATTTAATATGCAAGGTCAATAACCTATATATTGACCGTGGCACATCAAAGATAATTTATGCATGAATAAACTAAGTTATATTATTATATGGCTGGGTTTGATTTCCGGTCCGTACGCAAAACGACGCACGCTGATTGCCGGTTCCCGAGAGGTCGGGATTTTACGATATTGACCTCCGGTCCACAGAATAGAAATACAACCAGAAGTCCAACTCGATCGAGTGACAACTTTCCCGCATTTCTTCAATGCGCAGGCGCGATATTTTACGCCATCCGACGCCATCCTACGCAATGTCCTACGCCATCCTACGCGATCCTGGCATGTTCCCCCGGCAGTTTTAACCTTTTGAAGGTCCAAACTGCCGGGGAACTTGCCAGGATTGCGTAGGATGGCGAGGAATCAAGATGCGCGAGGCGACATGCGCGAGGACATAAACTTCAAAGGTTCCGACGCGAGTTGGAACTTCTGATTGTATTTCTATTCTGTGTCCGGTCTGTGTCAGGGTCAATACGCTTTTTTCTCGGCCCTGTAAGTTTTGGCGAGAACATTTCTCAGTTGATTTGAATACAAATAAAAGAGAACTGGTTATCTTTATTCAAATATTCTGAACAATAAAATTTGTTGGAACATTACTGCTGGTTTTCTTTAAAGCTGTTTATCTAAAAACATAACAAATAAAAGCCGAACTGGTGTAAAGAAGGCCAAGAGCGACATGAAAAAGTTAACAGGTAAGGTAAACAGCATACTCCCAAGACGAAAACGCTCGAAGCTTAAAAATAAAATGAAGCAATAGCCATATAATAAATTCCTTATGACCCTCGTTTGCTCGGTCTGTACGGGAAAGTATTTACCCTCGGTTTTATCGCACAAACCTCGCTCGGTCTGTACGAAAACCTCAGGCAAATACTTTCCCGTACAGACCTCGCACTCGGTTAATAAGTCCTTATTATTATGCAATGCCATCAACTGGCAAACTTTCATACGATAGTTTTTGGTTCGCTTACTTCGGCTTACATCGAATTATATCCAATAAAACAAAATCCCAACTAAATAACAAATTATTTTATTGGTTATTCGTTTTCTTTGTTTAATTAAGATGCATTATAGATTTGAACGGTTTAAAAAATATAAAAGGTTTAACTAGACTGTATAACAATGTGAACGTAAATATACTAGTTTATTATATGGCAGCAGCGCTGAGAGGTCCGAATACGGAAATCCTGTAATTTGATTGGTTCATAAGCGGTCGGATATTTCCCGTATCCGCCCGCTCAGAGAGAAATCTGCCGTTCGGGACCGTAAGTTAATTTTATAAACAAAATGGCAGTCATGTATCGGCAACAAGATGGATTATAATTTTAGAACTAACTCATTGTTGAAATATAGCGTGCAGGTATGTTGTTAGAAATTTTATAAGCTTTCATTTGATGTATAGTCCGAGTATCCACGTTTTGTGAAAGTTTTTAAAATGTCCAAAATGTTCGTAACATTGTTCGTAATAACATTTACTTCTCACAAGTATTAGAATTCCAGATGATTTTTTATTCAAACTACTTAACGTACGATCTTGAGCAATATGTCAAACAAAAGCAATTGAAAATTACTATTTGGGGTAGAAAGTTCAGGATTCTAGCTCAACGGAAAGTACTTTATAAATGGGAAAATGTCTGCCATTTTCGTTTAGTTCGCAAGAAAGATAGGTCGAGTTTTCACAGAACGTTCACAAGATTTATGGCCATATAATAAACTACTTATTGACCTCGCTTGTTCGGTCTGTACTAGTGAAATATCGGACCTCTGTTTTTTGCACAGACCTCAACTCGCTGCGCTCGTCTCGGTCCGTACTAAAAAAACATCGGTCCGATATTTCACTAGTACAGACCTCACGCTCGGTCAATAAGTAGTTAATATTAAATTTTAGTAGTTTTCCTTGTGAAGTACAAACTGTTGTATCACTGAAGTCCATGATCGCTTCCAGAGGGGTTACGTGATGGGTTTAAACCGTTGGGGAAAAGAACGCCTTGTGACGGTTGCGGATTCTGCACGTTCACATTTTCAGGAAACATGCCAGCAGTAACAGCGCCTGTAGGAGCATGAACCTGAAACGGATGGTAATACCCGAGATTTGGTACTGGTCCCAGCATTGTCACATTGGATGTAGATGTATTTCCAGGAAACCTTTGTAACATTTCCATCATTTGCATAGACTGGATGTTTATCGGGACGTTCTCAGTCGGATTTGGCTGACCTGCATGAGCTTGAGGCAAGGCACATACGTTGTTGCTTGTCCCAACGGCATTCGGCCGCATGGGTTGAATAACGTATGAGGGCATCCTTGGACCTGATGGCCCTGGTTGCACATAACCAGTTGCAACGTTCTCGGTGAACTGCAAATGATTGTGCTTAGACGGTTGCACTTCTTGATGCATAACGGGAGGCAATGATCTCTCAATGCTTGTTGTTGTTGCAAGTTCCTTACTTCCGCCTGAAGTGCCCCAAGCTGCTCCGCTAGTGCTTTGCTCGTGACATACAGAGGGGCTACTGCATTTTCTACAGCAATCAGGATGTCGGTCGGCGACATAATTTGCTGGCTGTCGGTGGGTTGTGTTTTCGCCTTCTTGATTATTGGTGCATCCTTTTTCTGCGGTTTTTCTGCCTCCTGCTTCGAGGCATCGCCATGAGGACGTGACTTGGTTGTCGGTCTTGATTTTGGGTCGTGTTCGTAGACTTCGTTGACGGTAGGTGACCTCTTGCATAGTAATTTAACAAGGTTGTCAAAGTTGTCTTCCTCCATGTTTTCTTCAGACTGATTGTGCGCGTCGTCAGCAACACTAATAGGTGCTAAACCTAGAACCACAGTGTGATAGGTTCTCTGCAAGGTGTCATAAACCTTAAAAAGCAATGCAATGGGCGTTAAATAAATGCGACATAAATCGAGAATAATACATGGATGTGCGGAAATATGAAATTTATTTCGAGTGTTGATCAGGATCCTATTTCCTCACAAAAATTGAGCCGCAAACTCATTTTGTAAATACATCGCCACGCCGAGCTTCGCAACCTTGAAAACCTATACATATATCGTTCTAACTACAGAAGAACGGTAACGTCATATACGGTAACTGGAAAAATTATCGAACCCTGCATGGGTATAAATTTTCACGGAAATTTTTTGAGGTTTCAGGAAAACATTTCACTTAATTGAAATAACATTTACTTTACGTTTAATATACAACCCTATAGTACTAACTGCAGGAATAGTAAATACTAAAGGCTTATTAACCGAGTTCGAGGTCTGTACGGGAAAGTATTTGCCTGAGGTTTGTGCGAGAGAAACCGAGGGCAAATACCTTCCCGTACAGACCGAGAAAACGAGGTTAATAAGCCTTTTATTATATGGCTTTTGGTTTGTTTTCTTATCTGTTTTTAGTTCTACGTTTGTCTTGATCATGTGTCGCTGTTCACTTTACTTCTTACTTTTGAGCTTGTTCGTTTCGCTTCATGTTTATACCTGTTAGGCTTTATTTTTCACGCTTTTAAACAAGAAGTTTTTATAAAAAGAAACACTGATGTTTCAGGACGTATTATTGTTCAAAATTTTCCAACGAATATATCTAATTCGCTTTTAT
Organism: Paragorgia papillata; assembly: GCA_035771165.1. Classification (NCBI taxonomy): domain Eukaryota; kingdom Metazoa; phylum Cnidaria; class Anthozoa; order Scleralcyonacea; family Coralliidae; genus Paragorgia; species Paragorgia papillata. The sequence goes on along the minus strand of JAWNZC010000211.1, from coordinate 584,757 downwards.
TTTCATTCAAATCAACTCAGTAATTTTCCCGCCAAAACTTGCAGGTCATTAAAAAGGACGTAATGCCCTCTCATAGTGCCGAGAGGGCATTACGGCTTTTCCCGGACCTCTCAGCAACCAATCAGCATGCGCCGTTTGGCGTAATGACCCGAAAACAAGCCCAGCCATATAATAACATTGTTTAACTACCTAAGTTACGTACTGTAACAGTGTTTCCTGACAGTACTTAAAGTTATGTAATTAAATAGTTATGTTGGTTTATATATACTCAATAGCTGAGTCAAATAATTACAAATTTTACCCACCTCGCCAGTTTTCAAATTTGTCTCATAGTAACTATTACACATATGTATTTTCCGCGGGTATGGAAGATGTGGTCTATATTACGCTGAACACAGCATATGCTCAAGGGGCATATCTATATATTGTTAACAGAACTACAAAAGGGACAGTATACAGCCGCACCCAAATCACGCTCACTCGCGATCCTACAACAGTTCTTGGGCATGTCAGAAAACCGAAGTCGGACTCTGTAGAGCTTTGTTTTTAGTCGGTAATGCGGAGGAACTGAAGTCCAACAAGAATGGTTATTTTGGGAGCAAGAATCGAAGTAAAAGAGGAAAGGAAGCGAGCCATTCAAGGCAGACGGCGGAAGAAGTTGGCCGATTAAGATACAAAGAAAAGCAGTAATAAGCAGTTCGACTTGAATGCAGAAATCTCTTCCACCCACACTCGTACATTAGGCAGATTTCAACACAAGTTTATATGACGATACCACAGGTGGGGAGAAAACAACACAACGAAATGGTATACGATTCCGAAGATGAATAATCAGTCTTAGGAAGAAGGACGCCATAAATCCGTAACACAGGCAGAAAGAAACCCAGTCGGAGCATAGCGATACCAGAGCTTTATGTGGGATAAACTTTGTAAGTTCTCAAATGATTGGGATCCGCAAGTGTCAGTAACCAACCATCACCTGTTGTTGTCTGTTGTTAATATCAGGAATTTACGTTCGTTTGAACGTATTGAATTAGAACGTAAACTTGTTTTCACAATGCATAGTAAGTAAAATATGCACAAACCAAGATTTTGTTATTTAACTCTTGCAAAATTTTACAGAAATTTTACTCTTGAACACAGGTTCCCAGGAAGAAAAAACGTTTCCATCTCCGCCACTAGATTTTAGTTATCATCAGGAATGCTCGTACTATTCTCAGTGCATTGCTGATGATGATGACTCCAAAATCCATAAATATGTTTCCACTATGCGCGGAGCTACCGTTGTTCTTTACTTAAATATTCAGTGGTTTCAGTAATTACTGTGTAGTTCCATGCGGATTGGTTGATACATGAAACACTGTGCTTACCTCGGGCACTAAAACGAGGTCTAGCAACTCTTCTGTAGCGTCAAATCCCGTTATCTTTCTTATTTCAAGCTTTATGCTGTCAATCTGTACAAAAGATCATAGTATACACACGTTAGGAACAAAATGGCAAGTGTACATGGCAAACACACACATGTGGTATGTACATATACACCGCACATGTACACTAGTTCTACGGAGAAAAATGTAAAACATAATAAACACGTGCCATTTTATTTTCCGGCGGTCGGAGCATTCGGTTGCGTCGTTGCTTGACATCGAAGTCTTGCATGCGTCTATTTGTTTTCTTCTTGCGTACGATATCAAGCAATAAATCCTATATAAAAATGTGCGAAAGAAATGTGTGAGTAAAACACACGCACATATGTTATACAAGCTAGCATATACGAGAGCAACAATCCTGCAAGACCATGTGATCCATACAAAACACACGAGACTGCGCCCGCTCGTCGGAAATGTACAATTGTTGCGGCGCCGATGTCGCTACGTAAGATAACACCCGTGATGCATGACGTTGGTATACATTACCTGCAGGTTGTAGACAAAGTCCTGGATGGTTAATTCTTGGTGATCCAACACAATTTGAGGATTTATTTCTACATCTATTGAAAGCAAACATTGACAACAGTTAGGATGGAGAAAGTAATATTAAATGCCTGCATGGTAACAATAAGATAAACTGGTCATATAGGTTTAATGGACGCTTGTTGTGCTGGAACTGGAAAAGTGCAGCATTTTACCAAAGGAGCATGTTCAATTTTCAGTTATATACCGTAGCTATAACATGTATTACGAATAGAGCATAAAGGTAAGAAAAGGAATGTATAGTAATGGTCTGGTCAAGAGAACATAAAGGTAAGAGAAAGAATGTATAGTAATGGTCTAGTCCAATGCTAATTCATCTGAAGTTAATTTTACATCTTGCGATAGCCAATCATAAAGGCTACTCATAACATATGACTCCCATCTTCATTTTTCTGTGGAGGTTAGGCTTCCTTTTGCGAAAACAAAATGGTGGGAATAAAAGTCTAAGGAGTGAAGTACGTTTCGTTTCGAGGTTTTGTTAAAAGTTTCATATAAGATTTGAAGACAGTGACTCCTTTTGACTACAGTATAAATCAGTTTTATCGTTCCCAGGTCTTTAGACTGGACATTTAATCTCTTTCTGGGCCGCTCAATAGATCGCGAATTATGTGCGTGAATTACAGCACGAGATCTGAAAAAAAGTTAAGAAAAATTAGGAATGAACTAGGGCCATTACTACAAATTTCCTCTTACCTATATGCTCTCTTGGCAGTACCCATGCATGGCGCTATCCATCATTAGGGACTTTAAAGCCTGGTTTCCATATAGCCGTAAGAGCCGGCGGCAAGGGGCGATGGACCAATCATAGACAGTGTTCAATTAGTCAGCAATAAAAAGCTGTATGCGATTGGACCATCGCCGGCTCTTACGGCTATATGGAAACCAGGCTTAAGAAAACACAACGACCACGGCAACGTGTTTGAACAATAGAATTTTATGTCAAATACAAAAGATCTTTTGCGAATCACGGTCCCAAGAGTAATCTTTACGCCGTCATGTACGGCTCTGTTGACAACGTAGAAAAAGCATTTTTACGTTGTAAAGACAACGCGAAACTGGAGTAGTGCACTACAGAAGCCTTGGAAAAGCTTAACATTACTCTCGCGATTAACATAGATTAAACAAGTGTTTTTCTTCAAGAATTTAAGAACAAAACGAGTCCGTGCGATTATGTATCTTGAAATTTGAATGTATAAATACACCACCATTTAATACCACTGTTAAACTTTCTACCGTAGCCGTAGTCCGTTGTCTGAATCTTAAAGTCGCTATTGATGGATAGGTGATGGATAGGTGTTGAACGAAAACACGATTAATTTTACTCAGAAATAACTAACACTGCCATTTCGAATAATGCCGCCTATGTTGCTGCTCTATGCAGCATGTGTAAACCCTACAACGTGTAATACTCCTACCAGTCGGTTCTTCCAATTTTATCCTCGTGCAATATCTATTGCACTCATGGCCTTTGAAGAAATTAGCGAAGTCTGCACTACCGTAGTTTCCAACGGAAAACAGTCTAAATCAATGACAGGTTAGTATTAAGAAAGCTCGTACAGGGAAAATGTATTGTGTGAAAACTCATATCTCAAAATACAACGCTTGCTTTCTACTGTAATCTTACCTCCTATCGCATGTCGCAATTTCAATATCGGTTAGATAATCATCTGTTCCTATGAGAAAGGCATGCACAATCGTTACAACGCACTTCATATTGTCTGTAAAATATTCTAACTGTAACATAACCAGTATAGTTCCGTATATAGATCATTATCAAACCCACCTGTCTTCAAGCCATGCTATCACTTGAAGACAGTTGAATTTGATAATAATCTGCATCAGGTATGTTATATACGTGATGATGTGGTTAGGTTTATTCAGGTAAATGGGGAGCCGCTCAGACCCCTGACGAGTACAGGCTGATATCGTGTATATACATATATGAGATCACAATGACCTCTGTCGCTTAAGGGCTGTTCACACGAGACCAGGTTATCTCGGGGGTAGGGATAACTCGGGGGCTAGGGTCAAAGTTGACCCTATTTCACATGATAAAACGCAATTGCAACTACCGAGTTGTCCCTAGCCCCCGAGATAACCCTAGCTTCATGTGAACGCTTCACCCCGAGTTATCCCGAGCAACAGCATAAATACGCATGCCTAAGTTGACCCTACCCCCCGAGATAACTCGGGTGAAAGCGTTCACATGGAGGTAGGGATAACTCGCGGCTAGGGTTACCCTATCGCTCCGACCGAGTTATCCCTATCCCCCGAGTTATATCGGTCTCATGTGAACGGTTTACTTTTTTAACATGGAAATACACTAACACCGAGTTATCGCGGGGGATAGGGATAACCCTACCCCCCCCCCCCCCCCATGTGAACAGGCCTTAACACAAACTGATACCGTAGATACGCCTGTTTCAGCTTTATGATTATAAGTAATAGCATGCATGGAATGAGCTGTAATACCTATCAAACCTACCGTTTGATTCGGGCGATTTATTAAAATTCCATCGGGCCTTCGGTCCTCGGGAAATTTTAATAGGCACCTTGCAATCTATGATGGCAGCGGCTATTAATACTCAATGTAATTTTAGTATCCAAAAAGCAGCAGTTAATTGTGACTACCGTATTCGGGATTGGAAGCTTGTTTTACGACCTCCAAAATGCATCATCATGCAATGCTGCTAAAACGATTGAAGCGTCTGCGTTCAAGTCATAAAGACCAGCTCGTATCTTTCCGTCAGTTCCCGTCGTCCTGAAGACGTAGAAATGATCTCAGTGGCGATGTATACAGAACGAAGATGCCTCTAAAATTGCTATTGCGAATAAAATTATTGTTTTGCACGAAGAATCATTTTGTTTCAGAGACGTCGCCGTCATAGATCATAAATAGAGAGCATATTAGGCGTTTTTGAGACACGGACGGTGACCGGAAGAACAGGAATACAATACAGAACTACTGAACCGCGTATTCTTTGAAAACACTTTTTTACCCAAAACAAAGGCTATGAATAATCACATATCTAAACTGTTAGCTCATAAGCTTAAATTTCATCTTTATTTAAAAATACAGATCCTTTATTTTATATTGTAATGTAAATGAAATTATCCCCCTTAAAATACAAGTTTTCTACTTGAAAAGTTGACTCATTGTAGTAAAACAACGAAGACAGGCCTCAACGTTCTAGAAGTTCCCGTTGTCTCAAGAACGTGAAAAAGCTCTCAATGACGTCTTGTGTAGAATGACGACGGCGTTCACTTTGCTCTTGGAATTTTAGATTGCTCATTATCATTGTTTTGAATGAAAAATGCTATACTGTAGAGCGTTTTCACTCACGTGATCGGTGGCCCCATGGGGGTGGTGAAACAATACGAAATATTTGAATAAGAAAGAGCTAATTCCCAGACCTGGACAACCTGATGGTACCTGCACTTTTATACAGCTATGACATAATTTTAACAGCTCTAAAAAAACCTGTACATCAGACCTGTTATAACAACATAATTATAATATAGCGCTAGCATAAAAAAAATGGAAATCTGCATTGGGAGTTACTTGAACACCAGAGATAAATTTATCATATATTTCATACCTTGAAGGTCAGTGAGCAACAGCGCTCCTTTCGAGAAGGACAAACTCCAATGTGAAAATGCCAGGCATTTCAACCCCATCTCTTCTGTTACTCCAGCCGCAGTTGCCTTTCCGGTGTTATTCAAATACTTCTTGAACACATGCACATTTATCTTGGGCTCAACGCAGTAGGCAGTGCGACCAGACTGGCCAACAAGGAGATAGCATGGAAGAACGCTGAAATATAGGTATTATATGCAGATACGTTAATGCAAGCAATATTCACTGAACATCTATAACTACTGTATCTCGCCATGATTAGTATTGATCGCATACCTTGGGAATTGTCCAATATATGGACCTTTGTCTTCTTTAAAATGTGTGCACAAGGTGTTGGCTATACTCTGTGTTTGCACCTCCTATTATTAAAGAAATCACAAATAAATGTTAGCGTACATGGCAAATATAATTGGAGCGTATAAAAGTCTTCACAATAAATTTAAAAAAAAAAAAATTTCTTCGACGTTTCGGGCACTGCCCATATGCAACCAAGATAAAAACTATATTGCCCAAATTTAGAACGCGCTGCTTAGACAATGTTACCCTAGAGTAGACATTGCTGGTTCAAAAATGTTGTTCAGTAATGATTGCCACGTTGTAACAGTATTGCATGTTATACGCCACCAATATTGTAGCCTCCTTCGCAGCCGTTGTCCAGGGTTAGAGCGACCGAACCCTGGACAACGGCTGCGAAGGAGGCTTACCAATATTGCAGCAATTTGCGCTATTTTGGATGTATAATTCAACCAACCCTAGTGAAACAGATAGCGGCATGCCGATTTTACCATAATCGTTTGCGAATCAAAATTAAGTACAATTATAATGTAGCTAAAAGCGGTCAACATTAATTTAGTAGGTAATAGCGTCCTTACCAATTTTTGTGTCTTTAAAGTTTCGTTTTTTCATTTTAAATTTAGACATATAGAGTTTAATGGGCACAACGCATTATGCATGGTAAAATTATGATAGAAATTATATATGCATTATGATAATCTAACCTTAACCCCTGACACTAAAAAATCCAAAATCATGGTGAGAGCTTACGAGTGTAGTTATAGTATAATGCCAACAACCCGCTATTAATAACCACTATTATTTCTAACCTAGTGGTCCTCCATCGCGAATCTTTGTGCTGTATGCTTGCAAACTTTAATATTGAGCTGTATGAGTGTTGGAGGAATGATGGTTATTGCATACAGTACCTTAGCCTCATGTGAGGAGGATAGTGCTTCCAGTTTGACCAAACACCGCAGGTTTTTTCCAAATACTCTGGTTTTCTGCTGCAGTAGCACTAGTATAATCAGGCATGGTCCTTATAACTGGACCAATTGGGAGAACAGTTTCGATATGATTGATAGGGTTATGTGCAGTATAGAGTTTGTTCAACTTATGGTTTATAACAGTAAATTACGACATCTTCAGTTAAATTGCTTACTATGCAATGACGTGCTTAATAATGACTGACCTTTCGACACAAGTAAACGTGATCACGCTTTAATGTATCCACAGTCTTCTTTAAGAACTTCTTAACAACAACAGGCTCTTTAAATACGTCCTTGTGTTTCTTGTCTGGTATTGCCGTGTCCAATTTAATAATTGCATCGAAACAACCGCGAAGGCCCCCTTTTCCCAACAGGTTTCCTTTCTCCAATTTGCATTGGGCAACGTCAACCCACCGGCCTGCAAGTGTGGAAGGATCCACATCAAATGCCGATACGGTGAAAATGTCTACATAAAAGAAATGGAATTTAACTTTTTCACACTACTATAATAACAAACCCGTTACTGATTAAACAGCGAGCAAAGAAGGTCACCATTAAAAAATGTAGTATATTTGTTATTTAGCACTGACCAATCATCTTCAGAAATTCCTAAGCCTGCAACAAATTATGAAATTGGGACCTGTCAGCACACAGTCATTTTTTATTAATGCAAGAACTGGAGATGATGGATGCAGACTTTTGTGATCATGAACTCATCTCGCCAGTTTGCGCAGTCAAGACTGCATGCTCACACTTGTCGTAAGAATTTTGCCGTCTCGCCGTTAATGTCTGAACTGCGAGTTGCCACACCTTAAGATTGGGCCACTTGTGTCCCGTCCTCACTCCGTTACACGCAGCTTTTCTTCGTGCAACTTGCGTCGCAAAAAAAAAACAACGTTCAGGTTGCACGAGCACTTGGAGGGACGTCACACAATAAAAATGCTCGTGCAACTTGAACGTCGTTTTCTTGCGACGCATGACGGGGCATTAAGACTTTAGCACGAATAAATCAACGCTTTTCCCTAGTGTGAACATATCTGTCGCAAGAATCACTGAGAATCTGGGATAAAACTGTTGCCTAAATGTCGACCGTGTTTTTTGCGTATTTAATTACATGATATTTGTTAACCCATCATCTCGTTATTATATCTATATGATAGATAATTATATAAAAGGGCAAGGACGCACTTTAACATTCAATTCCGGCAACACCTGACAAATTTATTCGGCAAAGTGGGCGCAAGCCCGTTGGTATGTTAAAAGGTTTAATTAATTATTTACCTTCTTTGTCGTCAAAACGATAGCACGTTTTCCCACTGTCCATCAGATTTTCTAGGATTGAACCATCCAATTCCTTCACAACTACAGAAATTAAAATAGCAAATGTAGTAGCGATACCTTATATAATTATCCTTTCGTGAAAAGACCAGTTTCACGAATTTTATTACACTTCTACCCAATGCAACATTCTTTGGGACTATAAAATTGCACCTTGTGGTCGAACGTACATGTACAGTGCAGTGCAGTGCAGAGCAGTGGAGTACACACAATAAATTGTGGTTATATATACCTTTTTTATCACTCCCAGCACTGAATGACTGCCGCCCACCATCAACGTTTTTCTGGAAAAGATTTTAGAGTACACCGATTACAACCAAATAGTGGGAAGGGTCCAACAAGGGTTCAAGCCATAAGCTGAACGAATAAAAAACTGTATATATTATGCATACATATGCACACATGAATGCAGCATTCATATATGCGCATATGTATGCATATATTGCATCATCACCTTGTCATCTCCAGCACATGATCGCATGGCAGATCGCCTGTCCACCACTACGCCCGGAGCATCCTTAAATCGTTAAATTTACAGTTTCAGAACAGGATTCAGGATTCATGCAGCCAGGCTATTTTATTATAGCAGTAGCCTATGTTATCAAACATAAATACCTTCTTGCTATGCAATTGATTTCCTTTCATTGCTCCACCTTAAATACAATTATAACGTCAAATTAAAGAAAATATATTTTGGTCAAGTATAATTGATGAACAACTATGCAAATTTGCAAAGTATTTTAATTGTTATTCACATATACTCGGCGCCATTAAGTATATGACAATATCTAAGTCAATCAAATATTTAGGTGATATGAATGTTATTTTATTACCGCAACGTTTCACAATGATAGCTAAAGTGAACCATAGTTAATAAATGAACATGTAAAGATTAATACATCGTTACGAGTGTGATATATGGTTTAACATCGCGAGTGAAACTTAACAGCCACCACTCACAATGCTCAATCCCTTATCACAGTACTCGTAACCATTTATTAACCTTTACAAAACATCTCCCTAATATGTGCAATTGTAATTTCATCCAAGATGGTAAAAATACATGCTTAATTCTCTGTTAATAAATTTCCATACTATGTTATTCAGCACCATTAATGATTACAGTATTATTACTACTACTACAGTTTAATTGTTGTAATGATATGCAAGCTTCAGGTTACCTTGCTATACCGGCATGCTCAGTGAGCTATTGGGCTATATATATTTATTTGCCAATTTTAAGTTTACTTAGTTAGTCATTAACGTTTTTGCATAAATATTTTGTGTGCTTCGACTGATGTCATAACAATTGTTATAAGTTATTGATCGAAATAAATGTAAAAAATAAATGTAAAGGAATATTTCGGTACTTGCGTAGCACCACATACAGTATGGTAATTAACCAGTATTGTATTCTACAATATTATATTTATTTGTAATCTTCAAACCATCCTTTCCTCTCCTCATGAAAAAAATGGGTTATCAAGATATTCAACATGTACTAAGAGTTTTCCTATTGTTTGGGATTCGGTAATTAATGCCAACGAAGTCGGACAAACTGCTACAATGAACAATATTAATGACATTATCTGCATGCAGCGCTTTTACCAATATATATGAAAAGAAGGGCATTAATTCTTAAAATTACCTTTATCACGCTTGTTCCCTTTTTGTAACATGTCCTGTGTTCCCGGCTCCCTATGCATGCAAAACAGTAAAAATATAGTACGTAGTGATTGATATCCACACAAAAATCACATAATTACCAACCCTCTTCGACGATACAAAAGCAGAAGGAGGCAACTTCTCAGATCCTTTAATTAAAAGACGTTTTGCCAATTTAGCCTTTTTTAGTCATCTGTTTTTCAGTTATCAGTTAATATCAAGTTCTCGTTTTCGGCTCGACCTTGTATATCCGATACAACATTGCCACTCATATTGACATATTGTCAAAAAGTATTACATATATACAGACTGAAATGTAATTATATAACATATATAGAGAGAGAGATCAGAGTAAGAAAATTTATTTAAACTCGGAACAACATCACTAATCATATAGATTGCTTTTCATGCAAGCATATAGTAAATAGCTACTTTGTAATATTGGGCATTTCACTCGATTACTTAGCATGTTCTAGGGATTTTTGGTGAAGGAAAATTCGAGTGTAGAATATATACATTTTAAGATGTATATATTCTACACTCGAATTTTCCTTCACCAAAAATCCCTAGAACATACTTTGTAAATAGATCTGGATCTATTTACAAAGTAGATATTTACATACTTTGATAGAGAGATTGAGAGATAATGTGGTTGCACAAGTCATGCATATTTCAGCATGGTTTTAAATTTAAATTTTTATTAAAGTTATTGTATAGAGTAGTCACACACTCACCACTCATCATCACTTAGTACAAGTTTGGCAATTTTCTTCCTTTCTGTACTTGTAACCGCAGGTCCAAAAGCTGTATTTGGGCAATTCCACATCAGAGTTGAAAAAAAACATTTTTGACTAAGAAACTTTGGTCAAAAGTAAACATTTTTCAAATCTATGTACCTCAAAGTTTACGAAAATGTTGACGTCGGCGTTTTTGTGTTACCTGGAGGGAGGGGAGGGGGGGGGGGGGGGGGGAGCCCTGGGAGTCAAAATGTTCGCATATTTTAACCACTAAATTTATCGAAAAATGCACATCTTAACATTAAAAATAACAACCAAGACAGGTGAAAAAACAATTTGCACATTTTTTTGCTTTTATAAGGGTTGCTTTGAAACAGCAAAGTCTTTTTGGAGATTATGTTTGGCATGAAAAAAAACTACTGGGGGTTGTTCGGAGTTGAGATTTCGTTGCGGACGTTACACGATCACAGTGGGTAACATATAGTTTTTTAATCTCATAACATAAAGTAGTATCATTTTACGCATTCTATTACTCAAGTTTAATTAACAAACTAAAAGTAACATACAGTAAAACAACTGCTGAAACAAAGCAGAACCGACGGCATATTGATCCTTAAGTTTCAAATATCTATCCTGGAGTTTCAAATATCTGTCCTGGTTAAAAAAGTCAACATTTCATATCAGCTACTTAAAGCTGTCTCAAACATACAGGTAAAACAAGAAACGTTTTTCTTCCTCAGGAAAATTTTTCATCAAAAGTGGCTGTTTCTAAATTTTGAAAACTTACAATGATTTTCTTAGCTTAATAATACAATACAATACAATACAATACAATACAATACAATACAATACAATACAATACAATACAATACAATTTATTAAAGTCAGTAACGTGGGATTAGGTTACCCTCAGCCTAGAAATAGGCTTTTCCGTGCGCAAACCGCTGGAAGCCGCTGTGGGCGCTGGCCGCCAAATTAAATTCGCTTCGTGACGTCACAGAAGCTGATGCGCCTTCTATTTTTCGTCCCGCCCCCTTTTTAGTCCCCAGGCTCCCGTATAGTATAAATAAGCTCTGAATTCTCCGGAAAATCCGAAAATAAAAATAGAAGGCCTAGTGTCTAGGCTGGGTTACCCTTACATCCGAGCCAGAGGCTCATGTTTAAAACGTCAACAACAACAATTAAAACTTAAAAGTTTATTGAACAAAACACTTGTTGGCCTTTAAAGAGCAATGGCCCTCAATGACTGCCACTTTTAAATGTTCATGTATTTCTTTGTTTCATTCAGGGCCGGAGCTAGGGTGTGCTGTGGGGTGTGACACCCCCAAGAATTGCTTTATTTGTTCTATAGTCGGCAGACAAGAGATTTCAGTCGGCAGTCGACACCCGCCAGCAGCCAGACTCGACGAGTACGAGTACTGACAAGTGATGATTATGTAGCAGTCGGCAAAATTGAGCGTACAACCCCCCATGCAAAATTTTCTGAGGATGGCCCTGGTTTCATTACAAAATCTGATGTGAATATATAAAGCTTTCATACTGTGTAACGTCCGCAACGGCTCATTTTGTCTTCTTGGTAAAAACAGAGAAAATAATGTGAAATAGTGACATAAAAATTAAACCTCAAACATATGTTGATATGCGCAAACTCAAATAGTTCTCCTAAACGTTCTCATTTCATAGGAAAATACGATCAAACATTGTTATATATTTCCTTTAATTCAGGAAGAACTAAATTGACAATACTCAGGATTGTACCAGTGTAAGTTTTCTTTTACTATGTACAGTAGCTACAAACAGCATTATTATCAAAATATTTTTTGACATTAAAGCTATATTGAAAAATACCCTTGATATTTTGTCTGAAATGTAACGTCCGCAACGAAGAAATGCCCATTTAAACATTACAATACATGTAACTTTAAACATTTGTATGTGTTAATATTTTACACATCCAGTGCCCATAAAAGCATAGTACACACATACATAAAGGACAGTACATCACACACATACAGTACACACGTAAAAACGCGCAAGCTGTTACATACCTGCAAGCAAGTTGTTACAAGGCTGTTCAACAGGCTGTCACCGTGATGTGTTCGTACTGACTGTCCCAGTCTGTTAACATGTCTGTAACAGGTTGTTGACAACTTGTAACAAGGCTAATGATTCCAGCAGACTGGTGACAAGTTGTTCCAACAACCTGTTACCGCTCTGCACTTAACAAGTTGTTAACAGGTTGATGCTAACAAGATTGTAGCAGCTTCGTGAATGAACAGCATTGTTACAACTTGTTCCCAGCCTTGCTACAAGCCTGTTGCGAACACATCCTATTGATTTTTACGTGTGTACAACTCTGTTCCATCACTCTCCCTTCTTCTCAGTGCCTAGATCTATCCGTTTTTGTATCGGTATGTCTCTATATCCAACCGTTCCTCTCTCAGTCTGTTCATCTGTCCACTGACTTATCTGTGCATCCAACTTTATCTACTCCACCCATTTACTCACATTTCAACATTTCATCAAGTGAAGGAAGATCATCAACGCTATTAGGAGCACTTGATTGTTGACTTGGGTCTACTACGCCTGACTATACAAAAATTGTAGATTTCACATAAAATCACTCAATCTACTGGAAAATACCTATCAATTATGCAGTATCTCAGTCCTACACATTAGTAACATTACCGAACTCTTCACCGAACTTTTCTTGCTGTTATCATCTGACCCTGATTTTGGTAGAATGCCAAATCTAGTAGTCTTGAGAAGGTTAACAAGTTCTACAATTGTGTATTGGGCATCTGGTGCAGCCGTCCATTTAGCTCCATGCCGGAATGTATACAATCTAAGTTGATGTTCCATTTTAAATAACGTTTTAGCTTTATTTAGTAGGCCACGTTGTGTCATTTGCGAATCAATTATAATATCCTCCGGCGGTGCCTCATTAGCAATTGTGTTCACTCTGGTTAGTTTCAGAGGTGTCACAGATATCTAAAAATGCATACAAAATGTTATTTATAGATGTTGATTATTTGCATTAATTGTTTTGTTATTTGAACATATTTCCTTAATTTTTTTTTTCAAAAGCATGCATGGTTTAACTAGTGGCCTCGCACCAACTAAACTAAATTAAACAAAACTACTTGATAACCCTATGTCGCATTGAACCAAATAATAACAGAATTTCCCCTAAATCACACAGCAATTTCGCCTTAAGGTGGCTCTATAAAGTTTCTTGAAAAATGGAAAATACAAGTTTGAGAGTCCAAAATACGTGATTAAACAATTCGGAAAAAGAATAAAACTAAATGTTATGCATAGTTAAACAGTCTGACAATCAAAAACTGTTACCAAATAAATAGCAACAGTTGTTGCTATGGCAACAATGACGTTTCAAAATGGCTCCCAATTACCTTCAAACTAATTTAATTCGAAAAAAACTTTGGTGACCCCTAAGTTTTTTTTCATTAAAACTTTCCTTGAAGTATGAATAATCAATAGGCTGATTTAAAAAAAATTCTGTAGAACGAAATGTTTTTAAAAATTAACAAACATAATTTTTCCGGAAAAATAATTATTCGTTCTACAGAATTTTTTTTAAATCGGCCTATCGATTACTCGTACTTCAAGAAAAGTTCTAATGGAGAAAAAATTGGGGGTCACCAAAGTTTTTTTCGAATTAAATTAGTAAAGGTTAATTGGCAGCCATTTTAAAACGTCATTGTTGCCATAGCAACAACTGTTGCTATTTATTTGGTAACAATTTTTGATTAACATTTAGTTTTATTCTTTTTCCAAATTGTTTATGCACGTCTTTTGGACTCTCAAACTTGTATTTTCCATTTTTCAAGAAACTGTGTGGAGCCACCTTAACTTGCTATGATTATCATACAACTCCATACACTCAATCACAACATATCTAATTACAACATTAGAATTACTTTCTTATAAACGTTTGTTTACACCATTGTTTGCTATAAAGGTGCTAGCTGTTACAATTACGAAACTTAGCATCCAACTTGTGCCAGAAAAAATTGCATAACATAGTGTAAGATACTCTGCAGTCCCCATGCCAGTCTTACAATGTCTTTGTTGCAGCAGCAAAATTTTTGTTGCAGCAAAGGTTGCAGTGCATGGAGTCGGGTTCTACTTTTCCCAACAATACTGCACATGTGTAGCAGCAATGCTGCAATAGATTTCTGAAGCATTAAACCACTTGCAACAATTAATTAATTTAATTGGCCTCCAAGAAACACTTCTGAGTGTAAAAAAAACAGCCATGCACAGCAACTGCAAATTCAGCTGTTTAAAGCTGTTTGCTGACAAATATTTTTCATAACCATACAGTACTGTATATACATTGTATATTATGGTCATAGTGCATAATTATAGTCTGGCATAGTTCTAATTGGTACTTTGCAGTGCTTTGTTTTTTTTGCATCTATAATGCATGAGGTTGGGGGCATACATTGAGCATTTGATTTTTCTTACAAATTTTCAATCAAATCCTTTCCTGTTGATTATTAATATTTGTCAAATGTTATCAAACATTCTTATACCTGAACCTGGATAATAATCAAATTCACAAGGGTTGGGTTCCAAAAATTGTCAAACATCCTATGTTTGCCTTGAATTTCCCACATGGGCTTAACATTGATAGGTACATACAACTCCTAGCTAATCAGAACAATTCCTGGAGTTGTTGTTACACTCAGGGGAAGTGGAGGATGCCATTTAGTGTGGGGCATTTCAATTTCAATTTAAAAATATTTACAATGCGCTAAAACTATAAATATTCTAAAGCGCAGTTTACAGTTAGTAGTAACTTAAGCATTACAAATATATTACAAAGACAATAATCCAAAAGATCAACAAACCCCACCTAAAAATAAAAAAATAACTATGACGCATGTTTGTTATGACTGATGGCATGTTCATGGCCAATAAATCACTTTCCACAGGGGTGTTGGTGAATGCTTCCCTAGATTGCATGAGTTTGGATTTTCAGGCATCTGAGAAGCCAACTTTCAGCTACGTTGTTCAGCTATTATAAATTTAAGTGCATTAAATCCCACAAATAAATTGTTAGCTTAGTACTGCAATATTCAATTAATGTATGGATCAATTCTTCCTGTAACCATCCCCCCCCCCCCCCCCCCCCCCCATCTGGCAAACCCAGGGACTATGCAGAATAATTGATCCTGGGGGTGGGGAATTGCTCTTTTAATTTCAGCCCTGGGGGGTAAGGGTGGGGATGTATGGATTTTCATCCAATAAGCAATGTAAACTTTGTCCAAGAGCTGTTGTCATTCATCTAAATGCATAGTTACTGATTTACTATGTGGCCAACTTATCAGAAAAATCAGTGGTTGCATGTGGGAAAACTGCTTGATTCCAGGTGGTATAGTACACAAAATGCCAGTGATAATTGTTGTTCTATGCATTTTTTACATACTCCAGGTAGAAATATTCTAACATCTTGCATTCATTGCCAATTTCTTTAGGTATTTCTTATATTACATTTTTAGCCTTGCATCGGTGGGGAATTAACAAACTTCACAGTCCCGGGGGATGGGAAATTTGCTATGAACTTCATAAAAAATTACAAATGTGGGGGGATGATGGTTACAGGAATAATATTCTATATATTTCTATAATATTCTAAAATCATTTTGAATGCTATAATGTATGAAAATTTTGCAGGAAAAATACACCCCACAGAATAAAACTGAGGGGGGGGGGGGGGGGGTTCGTTCGCCTCCCTGGCCCATCCAACTTCCTCCACCCGTTCACACAAATTTATTTAGTGGATTGACTGACAATAGTATTGGATCATTTGCTCGCAACTTTGTGCTGCTATTTCGTGACTAAATTAATACATGCATCAGAAGCACAATCTGATCCTATTAATCAGATGGTGTGAATATTTGCCTTTCGGCTTTATACCACAACTGCAGAGTTTCCCGCCTTCTTTGACGACTTTCCAACAGGTTCCTTCTTTTGCTTTTGTACCTGATTGTACTGCAGTAGAAGCTCATTTATATCCTTCTTTTCCCGTTCACCTTAATTTAATCGAAGTCAAATTTTATAATTATAAATAATTAATTTGACACATGCAGACCAATGAAACTGTGCTCGTTGATGGCCAGAATGTACGAAGTTTTCTTACCTCTTTCCAGCTGCCCCGCACACGCAGCACGGTAGTACTCTTTATTTTCTCGTATTTTCTTCATGCTCAAATGCATCAATGCCTCGAAAATTAAATATTTAAAATAAATAGCGTGTTTTCGTCATGTAGAAACCGCTGTACATAAGTATTGTTTAACCAACCAATGGTTGCTAGGTTACGAACTACGTACTTTCACTTTTCACATTTTAGATGGTTGCTAGGTTACGAACTACGTACTTTCACTTTTCACATTTTAGATGGTTGCTAGGTTACGAACTACGTACTTTCACTTTTTGAACTACGTACTTTCGGTTTTCCCCAACGAACTTCAAGTACGTACTTGTGAAACGAGTTTTCAAAACGAGTTTTCAAAACGTACTTTCATTTACACCTCTCGGCTTCCGTAAACGACAGCTCAATATTGAATAGTAACTTGGTAAAGGCTATTAACTTGTCGTTTAATGAGTAATTAACTGGATTGTTGAACATTAATGGTTCGTGACATTAGGCATATGCACAACATCATCCTTTTTACTGGATTCCGCCGTCGGAATACGTGAAAATGCAGTTGGCCATTCCAAATATCGCCGAAACGATAGCAAGATATCCAGAACAGACACGAGAGGGAGAACAAATTAGTGAAATGTGCCAGATAAAACCCAATAGAATGTAAGGTACCGTACTTACTTTGTTAAACTTTCTACCTCTATTAAGCTACCATTCTGGCAGACCATGCAGACATAATATACCCCCCTCGCCCCTAGTAAAACGGGTTTTCGATTTCAGTTTTTCCTTTTCTCTAATGAGGCCTTAATTGTTCTAATTATTTTTAGGGCCAAAAATGGAATGATTATAGTGAATTTCACACAACGTCAGCAAGAATAAACGAAAAAAATATATTTGTAAAAGACTTTGTGTGTTATGGAACAGATCGGAGATTGGGTCAAGTGAAAAAGTTTTTTAACAAGGTTTACAAACACATACACTGTTATACAATATTGATCTATTATTGTGGTTCTTCTAGTTGCTAAAAAAGAGCATTACACTAAGTTCCATGCCACACAAGCTCCGTTTGAAGCTCTTCTTTATTAGGACTTACAGTACATGTATTAAATAAATTTAATTTATTAATTTAATATGTAGCCCCTGATCTTTATGTTATTAGAGCCAAAAGGTGAAGTAATACGAGTAACAAATTGCTGCAAAAATTGTTGTGTTGCAAGTTGGAAAGCGTTGTTGCACGTATACTAATAACCACAGTAATAACTACAGTAGTAAATAACTTCAGCTATTAAAGGGCATATGACTCGAAATTTAAGTTTGTCTTATTGAAAAGAACATTTAAAATGATAAAATAACATCGTTTGCAGTTTTTGGTTTCCTTGCTTCGTTTTTGAGATATTCCAGTTTGTTTGATATGCAAATGACACAACTTTCTACGTCACACGTGCATAATGAGTATTATGAGTTACCGAGAGAAGGTTACATATCTTTGCTATTGTGAAACGAAATCACTTGGAATTCTACTTGTTTGGTGTTGTAGGTAGAAAACACGCACATGCTCCTTTGACTTAAGCCCATGTTTTCATAATAAAAAGTTGTGTCATTTTCTGATAAAAACTCATAAAAAACCAAAGCAAAAAAAAAAATATCAAAAAGATTAATAAAAAAAATAAGACAAACTTATGACAAAGTTATGAGCGAAAATTAAGTTTTTATTTGAAAGTATTTTTAAAAAACAATAATTTACAGCTTTTCCATATTTCATCTAGTTCTTGAGAGTAATTTATTTAATATGATATATTTTTATTATTTTAGACTTGTTTTTTTCTAAAACTTAATTTTCAAAAATCGTGAATATTTGAATATTTTTTAATAAACAAACAAATCACTTGTAACTTTGTCTTTAATGTTTAGTTTCATGAACGGTAGCTATATGCAATGCTTCAAGTGATTTCGTTCAATAATCGTAAAATATTTTCACGATTTTAGAAAAACATATAATTAGAAAAAAAACGAGCCATAAGTTTATGGTTTGAAAATATCACATAGGTCTAAATATCTCAAGAACTAGATGAAATATGGAAAAGCTGTAAAATTGATATTCCCCATTATTTTAAGAATACTTTCAAATAAGACAAACTTAATTTTCGCTTCATATGCACTTTAAGGTTTAAAGTGTTATATTTTATATGTTGTTACAGAACATCAACAACTCAAGATCCCTGATGATGGTCGTGCAAGAAATTCGCATATACAATGGTGATTCCTTGGTATTGACAGACAAGGCAGACACTGTCTCTATAACAGAAATACAAGAAGTCAATATGGAAAACTTATATGAACTAACATATAAGAACAGTAACAACATATTGCAGCTTCTAGACGAGGAGGTTTGCATAGTAGATTTTCAATTCTTTAACAAAATAATTTTAACAGGGTTTTAGAAACCAAACGGCTGAAATACTCATACTTACTGTAGTTCACGATCACCTCGGTTTTCTTTGATGTACCGCGGTTGTTTATTTATAATAGTTACTCCGATCCCAAGGACGCAGAAATCAAGTTAATTAATGCCCAGGGAAAATAAGGGTTAATCAATGGTCACAAATGTGATATTATCATCGCGACTGAAGTGTTTTTTAGACAACCTCTGTGATAACAAACTCAGTATCTCAGTTTTCGTAGACAATCTCTGTGATCTTGAACTAAATAGGTTAGTTACCTCAACCTCAGTAACTACGTAAGTTATTTATAAAGTTATTTGGCAGTGGGGCCTTACTCGGCCCTTCAGGCCTCTAAATAACTGACGTACAGTAGTTACCTTGGGTTCGGTAACTAACCTATACTTAATTCATACACCCAAATAAAAAGTCAATACATTTTTTTTCTTACTAGGGAGTCCAAGCATGCCTTCCCAGAACATTTTTACCACTTAATTACCAGCAATGACTGTGGGCTGTATCTATTAAAGTTTGAAATAAACAACTATTTTTTGCTAATATTGTGGGTGGGCCCTTTTAGTATCCTAAATATCTCTTGGAAAATTTATACATATATATCTATATCTATGTCATGTATTACTTATTAAGACAATTACCTTTAGGAAAGGTCTCATATATTAGAAGAACATCCATCCAAAGTAAAATCAAGTGGAAGACCAACACTCACCCTCCCACTTGTTATTTTCAGTGATGAGACAAGTGGGAACACGACAAAGAAATGGAACCGCCTTGAAACATATTCCTTTTTTCTTGCATCCCTTCCAAGACAAGAAATTCATCAGTTTAGTAACATAAAGTTCCTTTCTGTGTCAAATCTGGTTGATTCCATCAGCCTTGGAAAAGCTATTGCAACTGATCTGTCAGGTGAACAATCTAAAATAAAAATTGTTAGAACTTTTATCCTTTTACCTCAGTATACAGTGGGTGTTTATAAAACTTTCCTAAATGGCAAACCCCTATATAATTATATTCCAATGAGAACCCTAGTAGATTATAGCTGGCTTGCTAGTGAACAAAACCACTGTCTTATTGTGGTACAGTGTAACTGACCAAACCCTAATAATTTTTAATATTAAATACATTTTGCATTTATACTGTACAGCTTGAAAATGGAATGCTAATGTATGATTCCTTGAATGAAGAAGAAATGTTCATCCAGTGTCCTGTGATATGTGTAATGGCTGACAACCCACGAGCATCAGAATTTTGCCATCACCTTGGAAACTTCCAAAGTGATGGCAAAATTCTGATGAAAAAAATCAAAATCTACGGTGTTACATGATTTCTGTCAGACCATTCCTTGTCTTCCTTCGTAAATCTTAAAGTAATTTTAATGACCCTTACGTACGTCACAATAACGACAAAACTTCTTTGCTGAACTCAGCAAAGAAGTTTTGTCGTTATTGTGACGTACGTAAGGGTCATTAAAATTACTTTAAGATTTACGAAGGAAGACAAGGAATGGTCTGACAGAAATCATGTAACACCGTAGATTTTGATTTTTTTTCATCAAAAAATCACCTATAATCAGCCATACTGTATACACTATGGTACCTCATATTTTTGTGTACAAGATTCAGTCTTCTTTTTCAAGTTGAACTTCAAGTTGAACTTGAACTCAAGTTTAGAAACCATATTGTGACTATTTTTGAAATACTACTTTTGGAAAAAAAAAATTGGTCTAAGGCCCACATACATAGACAACTAAAATCTACCAAAACTTACCACTTTCAATTGTGGCCACTATTTTGTTCTTGAAGACAAATTACTCATTAATTTGTGTACAATCCAAAAAAATTATGGTTATGATGCCCAGATACTAAATCCAGTGCATCCCTATTAAATCAAATTTAATAATTAATAAATCTATGTTTTTGCAGGCAACCAAAGAAACAGCAACAGAACTTGGCCAATTGAAAACTAATAACGGAATAAGAGAAGCAGTTATTCAAATCAATAATTGCCGGTACAGTATGCATGGTGCTACATGAGAATTACTGTACATGTATATCTTTAGGCAAATACAGCATATCTAGGCAAGGCAAATTTTGCAAAGTAATTTCATGTGAAACATTGATTCATGTCCTGTCACTCATATATACCTTTTCCTTTTAAGGTCTGTCACAGCCAAAAAAAAGATCCGTAAAGAGACTGGTGTGACAGAGAAAGGAGGCCAATTTGATGACTTGAACAATTTCAAAAGCCCAGGGTAAATAAGAATTTGGTTTAGATATGCATTGATTTTCTTAGGGGTGCACAGGATAGTGCCAGATAGTTGGGGGGAAAATCCGGCTGGATCCCGGATATTTTTGTGTAAAGTTTTGGTACCTCTATCTAGTGGAATACTTGAATTGCTTAAAACAGTAGTGGTGTTTAACATAGTTTCCGAGTTGTAACCTACTTTGCAACTGAAGTATCAGTATTTCTGCCTCAAACTCTTCTGCAAAATAAATATTATTTCAGATAAACGTCGAAAATAATGTACAGAGAAAAACAGTTGTTGCCACCATTTTGTACGTGGCCATCCTGGGGACGAGTCATTTAACTGCAACAATGGGCTTGTCCTCAGCTTGTCCATGATCTCGTGTGCACTTTTATGAGTTTAAAAGCCTTGACAAAATTTCACTCTTTGAGAAATAAACGATGCTGGATATTCTATACATATCATGTATAGTATACAGTCTATTATTACCCCAAGAATTTACTTGGATCCTGGAAAATTACCCAAAAGTAATGCCAAATTATCAAAAAACAAATTATCTGGTATCTGGCTGGATAGCATCCTCGTACCCAAGGTATTATCGAGTGGAGGGCGGGGGGAGCGGAGATAATACCCTGGGTACGAGGATGGCTGGATAGTAGAAAATATCTGGGCAGATACGGGATAGTGGGATTTTTCATTATCCAGCCAGATAATCTGGCCGGATAGTCATTTTTTTTTAGCAAATATTTTCTGACAGTGTTTCTTTATTACAGGCAAACACCAATAGAAATATTACACACCATTTTATTGGGAGCCCAGAAATATTTTCTCGCATCAACATTTGAAAAAATGAATGCAGAAGACAAAAAGAAGCTCAATGCAAAAATATCCGCTTTTGACTTCTCATCATTCCCTCGAAAAATAAGAGGCAATATCACAAGGAATTACAGATCATATGTTGGAAGGGATTACAAACTATGGGCACAAGTTGCAGTCTTCCTTTTAGATGGAATTATTCCTGATGACAACTTGAATATTTGGGAACAATTAAGTGAGGTACATGTAGATAAATGTTTTAATTAAATTTTGAGTTGAACCATTATGGCAACCCAAATATAATTATGCACTTACGTTTATTTGAAATGGCTTATGCTTCATCTGTCAACAAAGATAACATTGAGACATTGCAAGAACTAGTTTCAATTTAACAGTTGTATTTACTTTTTAATATTATGTTATACTAGGTGTGAGGCTTTTAATTCTGTCATAAGGCAACAAAACATTTTTTCAAACCGACATGCAGTCAGTAAAGACATCTCCAAGAAATTTATTTCAAATGAAAAAATAAAGTTTATCATTCAAGGAGGTATTTGGGGAGAGAGTGAGAAGTAGGTCTTGCTATTCTATTGCAGTAAACCTGATTAATATTATTTAACAATGTGAAAATATTATTTAAAATTGTGAAAACCGAGTTCAATAATTGTTTTATTATTCGATTTATTTTTTATTTGACATTGTTTACCTGTAATTATGTCCATTCATTTCTTTCCAGCTTGGCAGAACGAGCAATTTACGCTTGCCGAAATTGAGTGTAACGCGCATTAGTAGAATATTATTTGCTGCAAAACAACATTTCCGGCTAATGCGCATGAGCAGACTGTTATTTGTAGGCAGTTATTTGCAGGTGACGTAGTGGTCTCTCAACCAATTAAAAAGAAGAGAAAAATAAATCGAATAATAATAGTGCATGCTTGTATGGAACAGGATATGATGAATATAATACTTATTTATTTATTATTTATTTACAAATCTTTATACACGGTAACCACATCAATCCGTCTATAAGGGTTGTTTTTCATGGGGCCGTGTGTGATACTAAAAATGTCTAATAATCTAAAATGGCTATAGTACAACTAATACATAAAATTCTTGTCTTGTGCATAAAGTTCTAAAATTAACCTAACTATATAACTAACTAACTAACTAACTATTTACAAGTAAAATCAATAAAAGAGCTATAACTTTCAACGTATATGGTACTTGTATCAATTTAAATTTAATTTTGTGGCAAGGTATTCCACATCATGGCACCTCGATAACCAAAAGTTCTTTTCAAAGCATTTGTGTTTGGTTTAGGGAGATACAATTTACTATTGTTGCTCTTTAAATCATAGCAATCCCGATCTGTTAAACTAAATAAATGACTTAGTTTTGAGTTTCCACTTACACATTTATTTACTAGGGACAAGAGCTGCTCATCCCTCCTACATTGTAATGTGTTCCAGCCGATTTTTGTTAGAGTATCTGTTGCCGATGAATAATAACTGTCACCAGTAATTACGCGACCGGCTTTATTCTGTAATTTTTGAAGTCTTTCTTTTAATTCGCAAGAACAATTGTCCCAGACAAGGGAACAATAGTCGAAGTGCGGTAGCACCAAAGCTTTATATAGTCTTTCTAAACTTTCTTTACTGATAACGTCTTTAGCTCTTCGCAGAACCCCTATCCCTTTCGATATTTTTTTAGAAATATTATCAATATTGGTTTTCCTTGTTAGTTTTTCATCAATGAAAACTCCAAGGGTTTTGGTGCTACCTACTCGTTTAATAGTTTGATTTTCGATGAAAATATGCGGATCCGTTTCGATTTGTGATAATCTTTGCCTGGATCCAATTATCATGTATTCAGTTTTGCTGATGTTTAATGAAAGTTTATTTGCTAATAGCCAGTCCTGTAAATTATCTAATTCTTCGTTTAATTTTGTTTCGTTGTCTTGCCCTGAACTACCGGTCACAGTTATATTAGTATCATGGGCAAATATAGCTGGAGTGGAATTTTTCAAACAATTAGGCAGGTCATTTATATAAATTAAAAACAATAAAGGACCTAAATTTGACCCTTGAAGCACACCAGTTTTCATATACTTCATAGAAGACAATGTTCTTCCCACATTACAGACTTGGCCACGGTTACTTAGATAGGAAATGAACCATTGTAGCGCAGTACCTCTAACACCACACAGCTCTAACTTTTTTAATAATATATTGTGATCGATTGTATCGAAAGCTTTTTTTAAATCAAGAAATAAGACACCATTTATAAGACCACGATCAATATTAACCAACCAAGTATCAGTTGTACTTAGCAGAGACGTGGTGGTAGAGTGCCCTCTACGAAACCCTGATTGGCAACGTGTCAGAACATCATTTTGTTATAGGTATGTATTTAGTTGCCTATAAACCAATTTCTCAAATAATTTAGAAACAACTGATATAACTGAAATTGGCCGATAGTTATTGTAATCATCCTTATTGCCAGATTTAAATATTGGTGAAATGCGTGCTTGTTTAAAGTCATCTGGGAGAATACCTGAGTAATTGATAGGTTAAAAATGCCAGTTAGAAAAGGAACTATTATTATCCACGGTTTCGTTGTCGCTTATAAGCTACGCAGTTGTTCTCACATTTAGAGGCAACAACCTTTCTTTTTAAATAATCACGATGGTTCATCTCCCTGATAATATTTGGAGTAATCCATGGTGCATATTCACTTCTCACCTTTCTGGTTTTCAAAGGAGCATGCAGGGGCGGATTTAGGATTTTGAAAACGTCAGTCAAAGTTGTGGTCCACGGTTCTAGGGGGGTCCGGGGGTATGGCCCCTCTGAAATTTTTTGAAATTAGGGTCTCTAAAACGGCATTTCCCACGATTTGACAGCACATTTGAGCAAAATTTTGAAACTTTTAAAAGATATTTTTAAAGGCACATTTTATTATGTTTACAAAACGTTTGTCCAAATTGGATGTTCAGCATTTATATTTTTACAAAGCTAACTAAAATATTTGCCAAACGAGAAAGGCGCAAACACCCAAAAATGCATGCCTTCTAAGATTAACTAAATATTCATTGTCTCAAAGACCTTGTAGTGTGTAATTTTCTCTAATTTAATAAATTATATGTTATCTACCGACTACCGTAACATTGATATAAGCTAATTAGATAAACCTGGGGTCATATTTCTCGAACGCGCCGTTAAAATATATCTTATCAAAGCAAGATAGCGAGACTAACCATAATTTGAAAACAGTTATTAATTTCAAAATCATGAAAAGAAAGATCCAATTTAACGTTGAACTAAACCTTGGCTTAAAGATCAATTTGATCCTTTCAAATTCATATATAAGAGCTCCTGGCAAGCGTGAAATATGCTAATGCCGCCTTGCTGAATAAATATGTCTGAACTCTTGAACTCAGACTTCACTAGGACGCAAAATGATAAATAATACGATATTGAGACTGGACAAAAACACATATATTCGACACTAGACTGTTTGTATATTTGAAATGAAACTAAGACGACTTAACTTACCAGTCTGACCTTAACTTACCAGTCTTACCTTACAGCAGTAGGGGAATAAATGACTCCGCGCGGCGCCAAAATGCAGACGCTTTCAATCGCGTCTATTAAAATGTTCCTCGCTTGAAATAAATCGATGACTGTGTAATCTAGATGACAAATCATCGTAGATTGTTCACAGTATGACAGTATTTCTTCATCATTGCTGTTTAAAGCAGCTAAAACCCATTCGAAAACGCTTATACAGAACTCGTATGACTGAAAGTCTGAAACCACGAACACAGTGAGAAGCCTTCAGGCTTCAATGAATAAATTACTCGGTATCTCAGCTGAGTCAGCAATCGATGGTTGCCATGGTGCAGATCGGTCAAAAAGCCCAAAATCAACGCGACAGCCAATCAGGTTTGAGGCAAATCGGTCAAAAAAGTGGTTGCCATGGTGCAGATCGGTCAAATTGATCAAACACCAATCAGATCTCTCCGCAAACCGGTCAAAACTCTCAAAGCGAACGCTGACCACCGGTCATCCCTGCCCGGTGTTTGCTGACTCGCAAATTACAATAAAAGCGAATTTGAAACCTAATCAGTCTGCCCACGGTTGTCTGCCAAGCTTTGGAGTCACGGCATAACATTTTCTAGAAGACTGTCGAGATTAAAATGTTGTGTGATTGCGCAATTATTCTGGTGATTTTTTACCTCAGTCGCGTGACCGGTCTGATGTATGCTAAATCCGCCCCTGGCATGCATCTCAGAAATTAGAAGAAATGTGCATTTAAATAATGAATGTTTAGAAGGTCAATTAATTTGTTTGTACGAGCATGACGGACACTTAAGGATAGATCGCAGTTTAGATCGCCGGTTAGAATAATCTCTTTATTATCATTATCTAGCTCATTTAAAAAACACTCTAGTTTATCCAGATATTCAGGTCCAGCATTTGGAGGGCGATAAACTGAAATAATTTGTATGGGTTTTGATTTTGGTTTTATAATTTCAACACACACAGCTTCTAAACCATCCGGAGTTAAATGTGTTTTATTAATCACGTTAAAAACACTCCTCACATAAAGTGCCACACCACCTCCATTTCTAGCTCTGTCGTTTCTGAAGGACTCGTAGCCAGGAATGTTTATCTCCTCGTCGTCTATTGTGTTGTCAAGTCTGGTTTCATTTATACTTAATACATCAATTGGGTTGCTTTTAATTAGCAATTTTAACTCATCCAGATGTTTTGGTAAAGAAGCTATGTTGAGGTGGGCGAGTCTAAATCCTTTTAATTTTTCTAATGTTATTGAGTGGGTAGAGTTATTATCTGGTGTACTTTCAAGGATCAAATTTACGGATGAAGTACCATGATCATAATTAGAATTAGCCTTACCTTGTATACCTTTATTAACATCACTATTCAGGTTACAGCTATTATTTCCCTCATAAGTTCTTTCGAAATACATGTATCGTCTGGATACTATAAGCCTAGAGTGAATAATTTTCTTGTTTCCAGATTACAGGCATCACCAAACATACAACAGCTTTCTTCTACAACCAGATTCACTGAGAAAGCTTTTTTATGAGGAAGACACTACTGCAGCCAGTGGGTGCCTTGAGACTAGTAAATAAATGTTATATTATCATGTAAATTACAGTACAATACATGGTTTCTCAAAATAAAAATGTGTTTATCACAAACCTTTTGACTTTTCAGATTTGATACTGTAATTAAAAACTCATTAATAATTCATGAGGAAAACACAAAGAAAAATCATAACCGTAACATTCTCCTGATTTACATAAACTTTAGCTTTCATTTTCTCACCTTAGACAACATTATTTTTCAAAATTACTCCACCAACGAACTTTAACAAATGGTGATCATTTTTAAAGCCATTCAAAACACTTGCAGAATGTGTTTTATCAGATCTACATAAAACACTCGGCTTCACCTCATGTTTTTATCTGATAAAACACTCCTGCTCATGTTTTAAATATGACATAAGCATTATTAAACATTTTTACTCAATAATATTCTATTTCTTTACTCTGATTTGATTTCAGGCAACTTATAATAATGGTCATCTTGCAATATTTACATTGCAAGAAAAAGTATTGGATGTTACCAATCTAAAGACAGTGATTATTGGTCAAGCAGAAATTGAGGGAACAGATCAATGTCATGAATACAGTGGGGTTGTTTCAAAGAGAAAGGAGTTGATCAAAACAGGAGAAGCATTTGTTTATAAAACAGAAAATAATGAAGTACAAGTAAGTTGTATTTGAATTATTTGTGTCAAAGATTTAACATTTAAAACTGAATTTGTTCATCTTTGACTCTGTAAGATCTTACCAAATTACATAACAGTACTGTACTGTAATTTTACATCTTGCAAGATATTCATCTGGGACAGCACTGCATTAATTTTAATGACAATTAACATTATATTTTTATAGTATGGCTTTGGAAAATTCCATGATGGCATTTCAATTATTAAATACAAGGAGCTGGAAATATCAGATTGGATTCGAGCAACTGAGTTGGTATTGCTAAGGGACATTTCAGGAAATGTCAGAAGAGGGAAATTTCATTGCGAGTTACTGGAATCAACCAATAAAGAAATTGTTATCTCACCTTCAAAGATAATTGGAAAGATCTCATTGGTCCATGATTGCATGTTCAAATGCCAAGTGTGAATTTCGAGATGAAGCCAATACATCATATGAAGAACGCGAAGTTGTTACTGAAACAAAATGGATTTACTGTCATGACATGTCCCATCAGATATTCCTACTGAACAGGTTCACTTTGGGATAACTGTGGCATTATTTTAACTGATCAAAGTGAGAACTACTACATTTTTTATTACATACATACAAATAGAATTACCATTATGCTAAAATATTGATATAATTGTACACATACTGTACAGTAGTTGCAATTCAGTTCCTCAACTTGGTCAATTCATGGAGTTCCTAGTTGGTTTGAGCATCTTCCTGCTTTGAATTGGAGTTGCATTCGACCAATATTATTTCCTATAAATACTGAGTTGTTTGGTAACTGGAAACCAATCAAATTCAATTACAACAGCTGTAACAAATTTCATCAAATGAATTGATCAGACTGAAGATTACAACAGAGGCGCAACAATATTTTAGAAATACTTCTACAGTCTGTACGTGTATTGCCATAACTTACAGTTTTATCAAACTGAAAAATAGCAAGTAACATGTGATTTATATATTAAATTCATCAAAATCTTGCTGGACAATGTGCTACAATGTACAGTGTTACAGTATTAACACTGAAATACCAAATAAAATATGCGCCTGTGTATAAAATATGACTGTATTGCATACGGGCCAGACGTTGTAATTAATCTATATTGTATTTTAATATATTGCTAGGCTTGATTACGTAGTTTTTAACATTACTTTTAATTCTTGTACATACTTTGCCATTAAGTAAAAAACAACTATAAACTTGCTTCTCATTTTCAGTTTCAAATTCTATCTTGTATCGTAGCTGATCACCCCGTTTGCTTGGCGGTTGTCAATCGGCTGATGGTTAGCCATTTCGATTTTGTCTCAAGATTCACGTGATTCTATTTTTCATGTGGAGACACGCGTTTTTCACGCGTTGATGGTTTTGTCACGCGCGTTTTGATTGCGAGAGCAAACGCGCGGGACATTTTCCTCGTGGATCACGCGCGGGTCACGTCGCGTTTCCACGGTAGTCAATTTATCCCGGGCGTTCTGTGACCCCCTCCCGCGATCTTTTCATGTCAGCGGTTGAGTGTTTCGCACATATCGCAAATTATGCAAACCTGGCGCGAATTACAAAATGGCTGACGCGGTGCCCTCAAGTAAACCAAGTCTTGAAAGAAACCTTGTTGAAAAACAAATTACATTTTTACGTAGCAATTTATCGCACTTTGAAAGAAAAGGAAACGTAGCTTTGGGTATATTGAAGGAAAGGAGTCGGAAAAGGAGGTATTTCTCGACAATTTTATGTCATTGACGGACACCTGTTTCGTCCGCTCCCAGTCTCACGACAAAACAAAAGGACACAAGAGATTTTCGGATTCAGGTAAAATATCTCAATTAATCGATCCTCGTATTCGTCTTTAGGAAAGTATTTATATGCCTTCAATATGCTTTGTTCAACAGCACAGCCGGTATTTGAACACAAAAGTGGAAATGTGCCTATAGCCTTTCTCTCGTACCCTTTCTTGGTGATGGGCAATGAAACAAGGAATTGTGTGCATGGAACAGTCAAGGTAAATATTCAAATTATTGTAGATAGGGAGAAAAATTTATAAATTAAGCCCACTTGAAAATACTTACCCGTAATGAGCTCCCAGAGTATACGCCCATCCACCTTGTGACCTTGGTAAAAACCCCTTGGTATGAAACATATTTTGTCTGTTGTGTTTTGAGACACTCTTTCTATACCGGTTGATAATAATACCCTTAAGTTGTATAAGCCATCAAGCCCATGCCTTGACCATAGCTTATTTATTGGGGGGGGGGGGGGGGGGTTGGCAAATGGGAAAATAAGATATAATAATAAAACTTTTCTGACCCCCCACCCCTACCCCCCCAAACATATACCCACACCAAAACTCTTGTGACACTCACCACCCTCTATTTAAAAAATGTTTTCTGTTTCCTTTATAAAAAATAACCTGTCGAAAATAGGTAAAACGTAATCAAAGCGTAAATTCTCGTAAATTCTCGTAATCAAAGCGTAAATTCTGCATCAAAGCATAAATTCTCCTTACTCTTCATCATGGCGTATCCCGTGTTTCTACACGGTAATGATGGCGTATTGAATGGCGTGGAGCTTTCCGTGTTTCCATAAAGTTATAGAAACACTGCTTTCAACCAATCACGGCGCTTGTTTTCAAAATGTTATTTTATAATTAATATTAAAGAAAGGAAATTTCAACATGGAAGACAAGCTATATATTGAGTTTCTTAAGCATGAGCCACTCCCTAAGTTTCCAGCTATTAGTGTACACTCCCGAATTTTAGCCCCCAATATCTCAAGAGCAAGCATCCTTCCAATAACTTCCCTCTCCTCCATAAGCAACAACATAAGCCCACATTATAGCTGCCGAGCCTGAGAGAGGCAGCACATTATGCATGGGGTGGAGTTTCTATGTTTTCCAGCCCACTTCCCATATAAACACCCCATATAAACATGCACCCCCCTAATGGTCTAAAAACATGCATGCATGCATTCATTTTCTTTTCAATTTATATACATATAATCTCGTAACAAGTTTGAAAAACGGTTTTTGCCCTGCAATTTCGTATAAAATAAAAATATTTAAAATATATAATTTCCACACATGTGTAGGACGCTAGGGGCGGAAATAATCGGAAAAATGGATCAGATCACGACTATTGTAGAGGTACTGGAGGCTATATAAAAATTCAAGGGACCAGAAAACTTGGTTGCCCTGTCGCAATACAAGTGCGTGCTGTTAAAGTATATACTGATTACAAAGTAGAAGAAGGTGGTTCAAACAAACGAATGCGAAAATCCAAGAATGCTGTTTTACAAAAGCTACGAGAAGATTTATCTCAAGGCAAAAGCATGACCACCGTGCAGCGTTACTTTTTCAAGATCCCCTAACGTTGGAACATACGTCGCACCCTGTCGGAAGATAAGCTACAGTTGGCCAGTCTGTAGATGCCAAGGTCATTGAAAAAATCCATGAACTTGTAGCTTCAAATATCACCAATTCTGTAATGGTTAGCAAATGTCTCGAGCAGTACGTAGAGAAAGAACTTTTTGTAAACAGCAGTCAGAAAGCAAGTAAATCCAACCGTAGATATTATCCTAGTAGGCAGGATCTACGTAACCACATCGCGAAGGCAATAAGTGTGACCAAGTATTCCTGTGACGACCAGGAGTCTTTAAAAGTGAAAGTGGACGAATGGAAGAAGACGGCTCCAAATTCTAATTATTTCCTAAGAACAAGAGATGAAGTTGGCAGCAACAAAGAAACAAAGTTTTTATTTATACACAAAGAAGAATGGCAAAGAAAGCTTCTCTTGGGGTACGGCGGAGACTTAGTTCTCATGGATGCAACATATAAAACAACAAAGTATACTATCCCCCTATTTTTTATTTGCGTGCATGGAAATACTGGCTACACGGTTGTCGCTGAGTTTATGTGCCAAAATGAGGAGTCAGCGTCCATTGAAGATGCCCTTGGTATTTTAAGAGAATGGAACCCATCCTGGAAGCCGAAATATTTTATGGTTGATTATTCATTAGCGGAGATTGACGCCATCGAAAAGTCATTCCCAGAAGTGTCGGTATACATATGCGATTTTCACAGAATACAAGCTTGGCAAAGGTGGACAAAGGCTGGGAAAAATGGCCTAAACCATGACGATCAGAAGGTGCTCATTGAACTTATGCAAAGAATAAGCATATGCCAAGACGGCGACACAGTACGACAAAAACGTGGAAGTATTGCGGAAGTCGCAGGTTTATTTGGGCAGCAGCAGAATACGCAATTATTGTGAGAAAGTTTGGCTACAATGCTCCAAGCGCTGGGCCCACGCGTTTAGAAAGCAGCAAGTAACAAACATAGTTAACACTAACAATGGCGTTGAGAGACAAAATCGAGTCTTCAAGTACGATTACTTACCTCGTTCTATAGACAAATCTATCTATGGAATCGCAATAATGCTCGTGGAGTCGTTCATACCCGACTCCTATCAACGGTACCAGGACACCAACCTGAGACTCAGCAGCTGCTACAGGCAATACAATCAAGCAATTCCAGAATACCTGCACAATCGGCCTCCACAGTTTGTCAAACACTGTCTAAAAAGTAACTTTTCCGCAGCTGAGTATCAGCAGCATGACGTCAAGTGCGTCAACCATGAAAAAGGAGAATTTTTGGTGAGAAGCAGCCGTGACAGTGACAAGTTTTACGCCTTACAGTTTGACCAACCAAGTTGTCAGTGTGAAAGTTGGCGGAAAACTCAATACCCATGCAAGCACTTCTATGCGATATTCGATTTCTTTGACGAGTGGAATTTTTCACGTTTTCCAGAATTCTACAGAAACAGCGTCTTTATTACCCTTGATACAGAACATTTGACGATCATTAGGCAGACAGATATCGCAGCAACTTCCTTGCACAACTTTGTCAGTTCTTCGGGTGAATCTGGTAAGCATGATCACAAGAGTAATAATGAAAATGGTTGGAAAGGCGATAGCTTGGAAGAATCACTCCAGGAACAGCAACCACACTTGGAACGGCAACCACACTCGGAACAGCAACTACAATCTCCCAAGGAAATGGTAAAGTCATCGTGCCTATCAAATCCACTCAAACTTAAAAGGACTCTACTAGGGAAAATAGACACGTTAAAAAGTCTCACCTTCGTTGTCGATGACGCCATTATCCTTCAAGAGGCCATATCGACGGTTGATAGCATCATTGCAAACGTCCAACAGCACTGCCCTGAACAAAATGGTCTTCCCCTGCGACAAAGTCCCGCAAAGAAAAAGCTGAGGCAAACTAGTGTAGAGTTCCACAAGGTGTTTCATACGAAACTTCCAGTTCGGAAAAAGTATTCCAAGAAACAAAAGAACGAAAACGTGATCGACTTAACAGAAGAGGAATCAACGAGTTCTATAACAACCCATGAAGTAAGTTGCTTATCTGTTGTTAAAGTCCAATTTTCAATGCCGTTATTAATCTTTTCGATTATTATCGCCTTATGTATGATTAAGTCATGGATCTTTGTACGCACTACCTATTGGTGATAACAAAAACGACGTCAAGCTTTTAAGTATGCATGCCATTCAAGATGTATATATACTCAGGGGAAAAACACGAGCCCGAGACGGGTGATCAGTATTCATTCATACCTTGTGCGGAAAAACTGAAAACACTTTACAATTATACAAACTTAAGCTGCAACTTAATAACTGCATGACATCTGTTTATTGTTTCTTACGACCCGTGAGAGGTCAAAATTTATGTTCACGTAACGCACGCGGATATACCATCTATATACTTTAAAGAGTCAAAAAAGGCCACATTGAATCTGTGTGTGTGCGTTTATATGTGAACTACCACGCCTTTGATTTTTAGTCATCTATTTATCTTCCTTTATCCAGATTGGCTCGATGTGCGATGTACGTGAGACTGTAACGGATGACGACGATCATGATGCAGGTGCCAATTTTCAGTCGACAGACACATCTGCTACTGGCGTACACTGTAAGCCTCCCTTTACTAGGTAAGACAAAAGAAACATGTTAGCATTGTCGAAAGGAATTGTCAAAAATGTGATCCGGTGTCTATTGTCAATTCGAGTAAGCTTGGTTTAAGAGCTTGCGATACAGTCCTAGAGATCGGACCATTCAAAACAAGGCTGTCAGATTTATGGACCACCGTACAACCTGGGAACCTTAGTGTATCTGCTACTAAACAAATAAAGGAGGAAGTATCAAGGTTTGTCCCAGGATGACTCACTGATACTGTAAGAATAACGCCTTACGGTAAAACTGTGTATTCATCCACTCATCTTCTTCTTCCTCTCCCTCATTCCCTTCTTCCCTTCTTCCCTTAGTTCCCTAACTCTCCATCATAAGATTTTTTTTTGCAACTTATTTATTGCATTTAAGTGATTGAAAGTAACAAGGTTTGGGGTAGCCAAAACCAACACAAGCAAACACTTTAAAAACCTGATGAATTAATTAAAAAATTACCACCAATCTTGAACAGATAGCGAACAGCAACAGCTATCATAGGCCAAAACTCGGACGAACCATAACTGAATCTCGAGGAATTCCTAATTATACAGAGACATTTTCTTTTGTTGTGAATGCAACAATATATTATAAACTCAGTCAAACATGAATTTGACGTCATCTGTAGGCTTCGCTATATTTGTTTGCACATATACATAGCATAGAGATAGAGGAACGGAGAAGGCACACCTATATACTGTACCTGCTAACATATACTGTATAGAAGAGTATATCTTTTCTCTTTTTTAAGAAAAATCTTTGATTCTACCTTTAGATTATTGACTCAACATTGTGGAAACTCTGTTACAATAACAAACACATCTTTGCTGCCGATACAGCCCTTTGTCAAGTGGTACAACGTGGATCAAGCACCCGTCGAGTGTGGCAGGGCGAGAAGTTTGATGACGTTGAAAAAATTCTCATTCCCATGAATATAAGCGGGGTGCACTGGACTTTGTTCGTAAGTAGGATTTTAATGGAAATTTTATTGTCTTTTCAATCAATTGCTTAAAGCCTGATAGTTCAGAGTATGGAGGCATGCAGCAGAAGTAGGTCGTTAGTTCAGGTAATAACTCAAAGGTTTCTAAGTTCCGATTCTGGCCAGAATACAGGTACCGTAGAATGCCGAAAGTAGCGGGTCCCCCGATAGTAGCGGTAAATTTGAGATGTTAAAAAATTTCCGGAAGTAGCGGCTTCCCCCCGAAAGTAGCGGTTCCCCGAAAGTAACGGCCCCCAACAGCGAATAAAACCAAAAGTAAGGGGGGCCGCTACTTTCGGGATTCTACGGTAGTACATGAAATTTGTTCGGCGGCAAAAATTTAAAAAATGTGATTCAAAATCAAAAGTCAAAATTAAAATACATAAAAAGGCCGAAACAACAGTAAAAACAAAATTAAAGGTCTAATGCGCACAATATTGTTTCTGTTCAAACAATATAACAATAAAATCAACATTAAATGTACAAAACTCACTGTGTGTTTCACCTTGAAGTTTCCTTGCAAGCGTGCGCAAGTGCATGTGACTCAGTGAGTTCTTGTTCAAGCCAGTTACAGTAGTTCTTAACAGATATTTTTAAGACCGCCAGAACTTAAATTTGGTCCTAGCGCATCCCTAATTTAGAGAAAGAATCTTAAAAGTTAAAGACGCTTCTGCCGGTTTTAGGTTCTTGATAAAAAGCAAGAAACTCGTTTCTACATTGACCCTATGAATGGGAAGTCTTTCACAACAAATGTAACAGCTAACTCCAGCCTTTTCAAACTACTCGACAAACTGAGGTAAGAAGAATAAACCGCGTTCTGTACGTGGCAGTCTTAAATTCAGCATTATCCTAATATTGATATTCAATGCTTTTAATATCCCAATAGCAAAGTGGCAGATATCAAGACAGGGTGGGAAAGTAGCCAGTGGAAATGTGTAGAACCTCCACATGGCCAGAAATCGCGGACATTTGAGCGAGCGCGTCTGTCTGTCAGCGGTCGTCGCGTATATCCCTTAAACCTCCCAATTATCCTCTTCGGACGTTTGCGTTCCCCAAGGACAAGGAAACAATATGATTCCATCAGGCCAAGCTTTCGGTAGCTTGTGCCATTCTTGCCGACGAACTTTGCTTTAATTTCACTGCATAACTTTCTTAGCCGTTCTTCAACTCGCTGGCAATTGGTTTTAACTCTAAATCCGGTTCTTTCGGAGAGAAATCACTCAGAAATGCATTTAAAATCTCCACGAAGCCGCATGGGATCTGCCGTGCCGAAGCTTTTGTCGACTGTAAAAATGATTTCCTTGTCTGAAAGACTCTGTCTTCGTATATATTGTAGACAGTGACTTGTGTCAATGGGAACGCGACCCTTAATATATATTTGTATTTATATATAAATATATATTTGAACCAACACCAGTCATTCTTGTTTGTCTCCTATGCTCCGAGGGTTTTTCGCCAGGTACTCCGGTTTTCCTCCCGCCGTAATGTGTCTCGTGCTCGTGTGATCACCGGCCAATAAAGCCGCGGGCTCAGGGGGTATCTAGGCAACGACTAGAGAAATGAAAAGAGAAGCCTTCGACGAGTATTTTGGTGCCAAACACGACGTATAGCGAGCAATATTTCGGGTTTAACTAGCAAGTGAAATCGCTCCTTTTGGCAACGAAGCAATAATATGGCGGCACTCATTCCGCTCGCTGGCTAATGGATTTTTAAATCGAAAAAGCAGAACTTTTATCGTGAATATCAAACTCGAAGATGGTGGAAAGCATGGAGATGTTACTCATCAAAGCCAAACGACTGCGGCAACTATCGATTATTGAATACCTAAGGAGAACCAAGCGTTTAAAATGGAATCATTTGAGAAATCCCACATATTCCCAGTGTAATACAAGGTAAATTATTTTGAGTATTTAATCACAAAAAAGCAGAGCGGTTATACAACCTGTTGAGAATGTTTGTTGATGAATGTGTTTCCGATGACCGTCGCATGTCTACCGCATAGCGGCAGTTGTTTGAAGAAGTCTATAGACCATTCTATTTTGATAATACTTAATTTCCCTATGAAATAACATAGGGTATCGGGCCGCCATTATCGGGGAAATTTGAGACATGCGCAATTGCTCAAATCTTGCATGTCCGTAATTTCTGGCCATGCATTTTAAACAGAGAGATATCATCAACTGTGGAGTTCTTGTTTGTGTAGTAAGTAAATTATGGGCATATAGACATTTCATCATCTGTTTGAAGCAATTCCTCAGTACACACGAAATAAACCTTGTAAACACATATTAATAGCTATAAGAATATACTGTGAAAAAAGTGTGGGATGTTCTAAAGCTATTCTTAAGCTCTTACTTCAATGTTATCTATAATTAGCAAGAAAGGGGAAGCTATGCATGCAAGGGCAGCAGAACCAGGGGATCACTGGGGCTGGTGCCTTCCTAGGAAAACATTTCTTTTTTCCAGAATGAATTCCGTTTGTTCTTTTCCGGAGTGAAAATGTGTTTAGAATTAATTCCATATTGTTCTTTTCCGGAGTGAAAATGTGTTTTAGGCCTTGGATAAACGTGCATGTTTACTGGAGAAAGTTCAAAACTTAAGTTCAGAAGTAACAAAAATGTCAGAGAGCAAAGTAGCTGTTAATTTTAGTATTATTATTTTACTGAACTTCATGTATATAATTATAAAATATGAGCTGTCAGAATAATGATTACAAATTTGGCCTATCTTCATATAATTACGTATTGGAGTTATTGGACTCATCTAAGCCCAATATGGCAAAAGCAAAATATTTAAGTAGAGACTTCAATATAGGGTGAGACCCAAGGTCAAGCCTAATATTGAAAATTGATACTTAAAAATTTTCCATACCGGGCTTAGATGAACCAATAGGTGTCTAATTATACCAAGCAAATAATCAGGCAATTTACAAGTTATAATACCACATGCATATGTCATTCGTATGTTTTTATATGGGATAATGAATGATGGCATATTGGATGGCTAATTACTGAGTGGCATGGACTTTGGTGTGTTTCTATAGAGTTACAGAAACACGGCTTTCAGCTAATCACTGTCCTTGTTTTCAGACTGTTATTTTATTAGATGGAAATTAAATGTAAAATGTTCAAATTTTTAATTTTTGTTGATAAGGCTATTTCTACTCTTTTTCTCAGTTTTCAAAGTGTTTGAGTGAAGAAAAAGACCTCACCACAAACTTCAATTTATTCTCAGAGAGGTAAAAGATTTTGTCCAACCTTTTTGGATCATGTTATGATGACACCCTACGGTAAGTTAATCTCCACTAAAAATGTATTTCATATATGTCAATCTTTAAGGCTGTATATAACTAACTGTAACTAATTAACTGATTCATTGTTACTTTTCATTTTTAGTGGAAGAGATTCTAGTGTTTGCAAAATTTGTAAATTGGATGATAATGAGGACTCAGGGGCGGATTTAGCATACATCAGACCAGTCACGCGACTGACGTAAAAAATCACAAGAATAATTGCGCAATAAGACAATATTTTAATCTCAAGAGTCTTCTAGAAAATGTTATGGTGCGACTGCTTTGGCTTGGCCTTCAGTGATCGCAGAGATTGGGTTTTATCTTAGTTTGCGAGTCAGCAAACACCGGGCAGAGATGACAGGTGGTCAGCGTTTGCTTTGAGAGTTTTGCTGGATCTGCACCATGGCAACCACTTTTTTGCTGGATTTGCCTCAAACCTGATTGGCTCTCGCGTTGATTTCAAGCGTTTTGCTGGATCTGCACCGTGGCAACCACTTTTTTGCTGGATTTGCCTCAAACCTGATTGGCTCTCGCGTTGATTTCAAGCGTTTTGCTGGAACTGCACCATGGCTTGCTGAAAATTGGATTGCGGAGTCAGCTGAGATACTGAGTAATTAGATTTATATTCATCGTCATCGAAGCTTCTCACTTCTCACAGCTGTGTTTCAGTCATGAGTTCTGTAAGTGTTTTCGAATGGGTTTTAGCTGCTTACACAGTCATCGATTTGTTTCAACCGAGTAACATTTAATAGACGCGATTGGAAGCATTTCGAGCTTCTCAATTTTGGCGCGGAGTCATTTATTCCCCCACTGGGTGCTGTAAGGTAAGACTGGTAAGTGAAGGTCGTCTTCTTTCATTTCAAATCTACAAACAGTCTAGCGTCGAATATATGTGTTTTGTCCAGTCTCAGTATTGTATTATTTATCATTTTGCGTCCTAGTGAAGTCTGAGTTCAGAGTTCAGACATATATTTATTCAGCAGGCGGCATTAGCATATTTCACGCTTGCCGGGAGCTTTTATATGAATTTGAAACTCAAAGGATCAATTGATCCTTAAGCCCAGGTTTAGTTCAACGTTAAATTGGATCTTTCTTTTCATGATTTTGAAATGAATACTGTTTTCAAAGTATTGTTAGTCGAATAGTCTCGCTATCTTGCTCTGATGAGATATATATTTTAACGGCGTGTTCGTGAAATATGATCTCAGGTAGTCAGGTTGTCGGTAGATGACATATAATTTATTAAATTAATCTTTGAGACAATGAATAATTGCATGGGTGTTCGCTCCTGTCTCGTTTAGCTAACTAATATTATAGTTAGCTTTGTAAATATATAATTCTGTATAATTTTCTCAATAAAGTTTAAGAAACATCCAATTTGGACAAAATATTTTGCAATAATGATAAAATGTGCCATTAAAAATATGTTTTAAAAGTTTCAAAATTTTGCTCAAATGTGCTGTCAGATCGCGGGAAATGCCATTTTAGAGACCCCAATTTCAAAAATTTTCCGGGGGGCATGCCCCTGCACCCCCTAGATCTGTGGACCATAAGTTTGACTGACGTTTTCAAAATCCTAAATCCGCCCCTGGGACTGGTTGGGCTGCGACAAGTGTGGGCAGTTCTACCATGCAAGCTGCCTTGGACTCAACTTTTCAGAGGCAATATGCACACCATTTTTTTTATTGTCCATGAATCATGTATTTTATTATCCTCATAGAAAAACATTGTTGTCAATTTGAATTGTGTGCATATATCTGCAATTACATTGGCCTAACTAACCTCCAGGGTACAAAATAATGGTTGGTCATTGAACAGTTTGGCCTGGATGTTAGTAAGCTGTACAAACCTAATAAAACTGATGTACTAACTTTTCTTTATGCAATTGACATCCACACAGAATAACACTATGCGACACCGGCTGCATGCAGAGTCTGCTGGAAAAAATCTAGCTATAGCAAGAAAATTCCTACAGAGTAGGTCTCACAATTGAAAGTAAACTTTCAGAACATTACTATTGTAAGTTCTATCTCAGAATGTAACGTAAAGTTTCAGAATGTGTTGTAAGGTCTCTGAATGTGTTGTAAGGTCTCTGAATGTGTTATAAGGTCTCACAATGTAGCGTCTCACAATGTGCTGTAATTTCTTGTAATAGGTCTCACAATTAAGCACTTTGATAGCTCAGAGAAGCTATACTTGACTGATACATGACCTATACTTGACATTGAGACCTTATTTTGTGCCTTGACCTCATTCGAGAGTAAACAATTGCTTTGAATTAAAAGCCACAGCCTGATATATATGCTATATATTTCCTGATAAAATTGACTGGGAAATGTTGGGAAATAGTGATGAGAATATACAAATTATTTAAGACTGTTATATTTCAAAGAGAGCAATGTTTATTTATTTATTTATAGTACTTAACAACCTTATAAACCCTATGTAAAAATAACTACCGATTTAAAATGATTTTATATGTATTTAAATTGGGGCTGGAATAATCCAATCACTGCAAGCCTAAAAATTTGATTTCAGTTAAAACAGCATGCTGGCATATTGTAAACCATGAATGAAATCATAGTTAATACACGAGATGGTTTGGAAGACCAGCAAACTTCAAAGGAATTACGGCAATATGTTGAAAGGTGCATATCACGTGATAACAGTGGTGCACCAGAGACCGGAAGCGTAGTCAGTTTTATATAGAGTGAGAACAGTTGCTTTCAAAATTTGTTAAACTCTCCTCTATTTGTGTTACATATTGTGTAAATGGAAGCGTGTAGCACAAGTTCAACTGTTTCTGAAACTTCAGATGAGATTTCCTTGCCAATCGATGGGCTTTTGATGGCAGTCGAGCTTGTTGATTTGAGCGTAGACGAGATGGAAAACGAAGTAGCAGACAGTATCGAAGAGGTAAGAGGTTTATTCGTTTCTTTCTTTAACACACTTGCAGAAATAAAAAACAACATACTACGTAGTAAATTTTGATTGTATTTTTACCATTACATTGTAGGTTGAAGGTTCTAAGACCTTCCCGTGCGAAAAATGTACAAAAACGTACAAGTCACAAGCATGGTTGTCGAGGCACCTTCGTACTAAACATGGGGATGGTGTTGAAGCCTCTGCTACAAGCAATACTCCAGTCATAACAAACCACTATGTCGTGGAAATTATGCCGAAAGCGATTTTGACAAGGAAATTGGCGAGGAATTAATCACTACACTATCTTCATTGCGATCTAGTGACAAGAGTAGATATCCCCCCAATATAGGGACCAAAGGGATGCCGCCTCATTAATATTCAGCATGACTCACGGTGTGACTCACGGTGTGCATCACAGTGTGACACACGAAAGTAATAAACGGAGCCAGCATAATAGGACATGTTTGGACAAGACCGGGATAATTATAGTGCGCATGAAGCTATATAAGCTCGGAGCTGAGCTATAATCACTACGATGTTAGGATTACACCTGGTCTGGTCAGCTAAGTTCGCTGGACGATTCTATACTTGTTCGAGACTTTAGAGAAGGATTGGAACGTTTTTGAAAGCATTAGAAATTCTACCGTTGCACAATGGAATGTTTACACGGTGAACCTGCATCTTCGACAATTACACAGAAGGGTACGTTTTGGTTTTGTGGACAGAAACCTAGTTGCGAGTTCTTTTGCCCAGAAGAAGATTGCTACATGTTTGGAAAAGCCGTAGCCTCCTTCCATGAAAGTGGATGTATACATCCAAGGTGCTATGGCCATGGACGACTAGCACAAATGCGAATGGTTAAAGATAAGATGAAGGAAAGTTAC
Source organism: Paragorgia papillata (assembly GCA_035771165.1). Lineage (NCBI taxonomy): Eukaryota > Metazoa > Cnidaria > Anthozoa > Scleralcyonacea > Coralliidae > Paragorgia > Paragorgia papillata. The sequence continues at coordinate 542,554 of JAWNZC010000211.1, read as the reverse complement.
GGGAGACCATACTTTGTTTGCTGCGAACGAGGAAATCCCTGTTCGTTTTGGCAATGGGCTGATGTCTTCGAGGGTATCAAACCAATGTGTCGACATGGTCTGATTTGTCGTACTAGCAAAGTCAAGAAAGAGGGTGACAACCAAGGTCGTCTGTTTTACTCGTGTCCCTACGAGAGAGAAAACTGCTGTGACTTTTTCGAATGGAAACCGGAAGAAGATCCCCTTGAACCATTCTCCACTGTTCTGTTTAGTATGCCACCATCTTACAGATATACAGTCAAAAAGACTGGAGAGACATTCACGAGCCATGAAACTGATCATAAGAAAGCCTACGAAAAGTACCTTTTTCAAAAGTCGGTAAATGACTTGACTATAGACTTGGAAAAACTGTACATTTGCTGAACATGTATAATTTTGTATTCTAATTATCTATCTAATAATTATATGTTTATACCTGACTCTTTTGTGATTAATTTATCTCCAACTTTGGTCGTGTGAACACGAATTGTTATAGACCAATACGCATACGCTATGGATACAATTTTTGATGAATTAAAACAACATAACATTGATATCGATAAAGATACGTTATCATTTTATATTCAGACATGTCTTGACGATCATCGACACCTGTTTGATAGTTTTAGCGATCAATTAGATCGTGTGAACCCTCATCATATCTATGAAGAAATGGATCTAAATAATTTTGGAAGAATAGTCGCTTATCTCGCTTTCGTGTACAGAGTTAGCGATTCGTACGATAACCAAACGGTTCGAGAGGCCGTTCGACGAACGGTGAATGATTTTCACAAGGTAGATTTATCACAATACAAGAGGCGTAAGAATTCTTCGTTACGAATGCTTGGTCAACTGTTCCAGAGATTAATATATGCATATATCGCCTGAGTGTATATATATATATTGCGTCGTTGCCTTTTTTTCATTCATTTATACCTCTAACCTTAATTGTGTGAACATGACTTGCTGTGGCGGTTTACCACAAATAGCCCTTCGTAATATTTTTCGAAAGATTCGCTGCATCTCGGCGTGCTGTGGGGGGATGATTGTGATACAGGCATCCGAATTAGATGGCGGAACAGTACCTTCACGACCTGTATTACAACCCAAAAAGTCCAGCAAGTTTTGGAGGCATAGATGCCTTATACCGTGTCGTAAAAAGTGACGGAAAATTCCAGATATCCCGAAACAAGATAAAAACATGGCTTAGACAGCAAGATACCTATACTTTGCATAAACCCGTACGACATATTTTCAAGCGAAATCGTGTTATTGTTGGAGCGATGGATGAACAATGGGAGGCGGATCTAGTAATTATGGACTCGCTTAGTAAAACAAATAATGGTTATAAATACGTTTTAACTGTTATTGATGTACTGTCCAAATTTGCGTGGGTGGAACCATTAAAAACAAAGACTGCAGAGAGTCTTGTTAAAGCCTTTGAAAAGATACTAAAGAAAGGAAGGAAGCCAGAAAAACTTCATACCGATAAAGGAACAGAATTTACCAATAAACGTTTTCAAAAGTTATTGAAGGACAAACATATTCGATTTTTTACAACACACAACGATACCAAGGCATCCATCGTTGAACGATTTAACCGAACCTTAAAGGGGGAAATGTGGAAATATTTTACAGCAAATAATACGTTGAAATATACCGATGTACTACAAAAATTAGTATATTCCTACAACCATTCGAGACACCGTAGTATTGGGATGGGACCAGCTGATGTTAATCGAGAAAACGAAAGTATTGTATGGCAAAAACTGTATGGTGATGAGTCCAGCAAAAAATATAAATTCAACATTGATGACCAATTTCGGATTAGCAAAGCAAGACGTACATTCAAGAAAGGTTACTTACCTAACTGGACCGAAGAGGTGTTCACCATCACGAAGCGAGTACCCAGACGACCGCCAGTGTACAAGATTGCTGATTATCACGGAGAAGAGTTACAAGGAACATTTTACGAACAGGAATTGCAAAGAGTTGCAAAGACAGATAGTGACTTTTATAGAATAGAAAGAGTAATTACGTCACGCATGCGTGGTAAACGTAGAGAATATCTTGTAAAATGGTTAGGCTACCCTGAAGATTTTAATTCTTGGGTATCAGCCGATAATGTAAAAGATATAACGAAATAAAAATGTGTGTATTTTACAATTTGTGTTCATTTGTGTATTATTCTTCGACATGGCAACACAGTTTTATTTAACGCTTCCAAGCAATAGCTCTATGGAATATTTTCCAGATAACACTGTAGCAAATTTTAAAGTGAAACTTGCTGAAACTATACAACTGACAGGCGACTGGGAAGTAGCTTTGTCAGAGTTATATTATCCCCATACATGGAGCGCGATTCGAAAAGGTAGTCAACAAACGTTTCTCTATAACGCTGGAACAAAATATGACGATACGGGTATTATCCCAGATGGCTACTATAACACCATTGCTGAGCTTGTGGGGGCTTTAAACCGTAGCATGAACAAAGAGGCGCGAGCCAAGATAAAATTTTCTTCAATTGCAAGTAAACACAAAGTCATGATTGATGTGCCAAAAGGTGGACTCGTGTGGATATCTGGTGATATTGCTACAACATTAGGGTTTCAACAAGACACCGTCATTAAGAAGAAAACCCTAAGCCCTTACGTAGCAGATGTTAACGGTGGATTTTCAGCCATGTATGTATACACTGATATCGTGGATGCACAGTTTGTCGGTGATGTCAAAGTGCCCCTACTCAGAATTGTCAATACTCAAGGAGTTTATGGAGAAAACGTGAACGTCAGTCTCCGTAATCTACAATATATTCCTGTCAAGGTAAAGTCCTTCGAATCGATTGAAGTGAATAAAAAGGACGACAAAAACGAAAACGTATCATTTGGCTTCGGGAAGTCGATCGTGACACTTCACTTTAGACAGCGAAGATCTTCGTATTTCATTTAAAAATGAGACATACAATTATTCCAGACGTAAAGCAATTTCAACAGCATTATTTAAGAAGACAACAAGGTGGAAGTCTACCTGGTTTCCGAGGTGCACGTATTCAGAAAGGTTACGGCATTGGAAGTTTTTTTAAAAGTATTGCACGCTTTGCAATACCTCTGGTGAAACGAGGAGCTCAAGCTATTGGAAGAAGAGCTCTGCAAGCTGTAAAAGACGTTGGTCAAGATGTTCTGGCAGGGAAGAATGTAAAGCAAGCGATAAAAGGGCGTGGTTCTGAAGCTGTGAAAGATCTTGCTCAAAAAGGGATCCGTCAAGTTACGAACCAATCAGGAGCCGGTCGTAAACGCAAACGGGTGAATTCTCCTATAAAAGTCAACACAAAACGTAAAACCGTCAGTCGTTCACAAACTGTGAAGAAGAAAACATCTGAGCCTACGGAAGCACAGATTGGACCGTTTATAAAATATAAATCATGAGTCAAGCTTTTAGTGCCCTACATAAAGATTCGTGTGAGTGTGGAAAATCAGAATTAGATTTATTTGTAATGCCTGGTACACAAATAGAAATGAATAAAGGATTTTGGGAAGATATAGATCCAGTATCGAGTATTGGAGCTTCAGATACTATTGAGTTTCTGTGTGCTGCAAATTCTGATGTGCATACCGATTTAGCAAACAGTTACCTACACGTGAAAGCAAAAATAACCAACAATGATGGATCTAATCTCGATGAAAATGTTCAAGTCGGACCTGTAAATCTGTGGATGCATGCTTTATTTTCTCAAGTAGAAGTTTACCTGAACAACAAACTTGTCACACCGTCGAGCACTGTTTATCCCTACCGATCATATATGGAAACTGTACTGAACTTTAGCAAAGACGCAAAATCATCTCATCTAACCTCAGCGCTGTTCTATAAAGATCAAGCTGGTAGAATGGATGTCGTGAACCCTGTAGCAGTAGATGCCGATGCAAACAAGGGTTTGAAACTACGGTATGTTCATGCAAGTCAAAGTAAGTCTGTGGCTATGGAAGGAAGAATCCATTCAGACCTGTTTGCACAAGACCGTTATATACTTGGTTCTGTACCAATCAAACTCAAATTAGTGCGTTCGAGAAACCCATTTTCCCTGGTATCGTCAGCAGATCATCCTGACTTTAAAGTGGTTTTGGAAGAATGTGTATTTCGCGTTCGACGTGTCAACGTCTCTTCTACCGTTATGATGGCTCATACCCATGCCCTTCAACGTGTCACGGCCAAGTACCCTATTAATCGTGTCAGTTGTAAAGTGGTTTCTGTACCGAGAGGAAATATATCAGGCAATCAACCAAATATATTTCAAGGCCCTCTACCTAATCGAGTGGTTATCGGAATGGTGGATGCAGATGCTTATAATGGTACCTATACCAAAAATCCTTTCAATTTCAAAAACTACGACATCACTTCTCTTGGTCTAACGGTAAATGGCCAACATTTACCTGGAAAACCCCTACAACTGAAATTTGCTGCTGCGAGAGGAAGTAACTACGTGTCCGCTTTCCAAACCTTGTATGCTGGTACTAACAAATTATTTCAAAATGATGGCAATGGTATTACACGAGACGAGTACGCCAATGGGTACACTCTATTTGTGTTTGATCTGACAGCTGATCTGTGTCTGAGCGATCATATTCAACCGATTAAAAATGGAAACATATCAATAGAATGTCAATTTGGAACGGCTCTGACAGCAGCTATAAATATCGTGGTGCTTGGATAATTTCAAAGTCTTATCGAAATTGACGCCAACCGAAACGTTCTATGCGACTTTAGCAGTTAAGATGAACACTCTACAAATCCTATACGTTCTGAAAAGTGATCCATTTACCAATACCGTATTTAAAGACGTGTTACCATCGGATCGTCTACCAAGTCAGATACCGAAAAAACCTAGAGGTTTTATTCTGAATGTGGATCCTAGTAATGGGCCTGGTACACATTGGCTAGCAATTTATCTCACTTCAGATGGACAAGGGGAGTTCATGGACTCGTACGGACAAGGACCGGGCTTTTATAGCAAAACTTTTGAAACGTTTTTACGAGATCATGCTAGCAGTTTTACTTGGAATGAACAAGCTTTACAGTCGTTAGGGTCTCGCGTGTGTGGACAATATTGTTTGTTTTATGCTTTACATAGATGTAGAAATATACCCATGTCAACAATTGTTGGCATGTTTACTGATAATAAAGAATGGAATGATATGCTAGTTCGTGACTTTATGCGTAAATATTATTGTGTGTAATAAATACAAGACAATTAATGTTGTAAACAATTCTTTATTGTAATATAAAAGCTTTACAAGGAATAAATTTATTTAACCCATTTATATGGATGTAAGTTTTTGTCTCTTCGTTTCTGTTTTGTTCTTTTTAATGTTGCTGGGGCTACTTGTGACGTCAGGGGGGTGTCTGAAATATCTTTGGTCTTATATTCTCTTAACATACTCAAACGATTTTCATTTCTGATAATGCCTTCAGGAACATTCATGTTTCCTAATGCTTTTGCAAAAAGCTGCCATCCAGCAGGGTTGAAATTCTTTCGTTGGCGTAGAGAATCGTTGACCAAGTCGATAACATTTGTACCCGGAATGGGTCGTCCTTTAAATACCATCTGTCCTTGGTCAGTCCATCCTATGAGGTCTTTATTCGCTTTAAGTTTCTTAACCAACTGTCGAGCTCTTGATTTCATTGTTACGGGTACACTTTCTAAAATGTCAGTTTCTATCTCTCCAGCCAATTCAGAGGGTTCTGTTTCAGCAGTCTTTTCTGTATTCGCTGATTCTTCAGGTTTGTCATCAGCTGCGGGTGTCGATACGACGTTTACACGTACTGGTGTACTCATTCTTTTATCGTAATAATTCAGATAACGTTGAAGCGACTGATCGTACATTTTCACTTTCTCGTCTTGTGTTATATCTTGACGGTTAAGAAGATTTTGCATTTCTGAATCTAGTTCATTCACCTGCGCTGTTAAAGGAGTGACCAAGGGTTTCCTTCCATCTGTCATATGTTCTGGAACTAGCACCAATCTCCTGACGTGTTCCATTATTTGGTTAAAAAACTCGCCAGTTGTTCAAGTACAGGAGCTAAGAGAAACGGTAGAAAACCTTCGCCCTCTTGTAGAATAACTTTCTTTCTTTTTCTTACTGGATGACGTTTATCAGCAACAAACTTAATATGATCGTTATAAGGGGCTAGTTTCCTTGCTGTTTTCGGAGTAATCTTAATTGTTTCACACCACACGTTCAAAAGACACTGTCTAATGGCTTCTAATAAATCGTCGTCGGCAGCTTTTATAATTGCGTTTCGCAGTTGAGGATTACTCTTTGCCAATACTTTTAAAACATCGCAGTTCCTTCTTATACAAGCAGACATGGTCAAATGATCGCATTGTCACTGAACAGCCCCTTTTATACTCTGGGCTGGTACACGTAGTGGGTGTCAGTTGGAAAGATCCCGGATCTTAGTCGGATTTCATCGGGACAGGTCGGAGTCAGATCGACAAACAAGTAGGAATATGGCTCTTTAGTTGCCATCTGATAGGCTTGCTGGAAAAACTTTGTGTTGCTGGGATACACCTGTTTGGCCAGATGAATTACTTGACTAGCATCGCGGACATTTTTCGTGAGGACTAAGTAACTAGCGTTGAGAGAGATGGTACGGTGATCTTTGCTTTGATGAAACAAATTTTGCACGATATAAATTACACTGAGATTCCCATGGTGCGATTTTTTCGTAAAGAGTTTAGCAATTTCAGCGTCTTTTTCTCCCATCATATCATCAATTATAAAATATAAATAGATTTCTTGTTTGGGGGTTAATGTTATCCAACATCGACTGGGGCAAACCGTGGACAAACTGAATCCCCGGAATTAGGGTTTCTATTTCAGCAAATGTATCTTGATATTCTGTATAAAAATACACGATGTTTTCCGGAGGTGGGTCGATCATGATCTTAGCATAAGCCAATAACTGTTTCACAAATGTTGTCTTGCCTGTCTTAGTACCTCCAGAGACCAAGAGACCAAAAGGGTGTGTTAGCTGTATGGAGTACATGGTTAAACTGAGCAGACCGATCTGGTGAAATCTTATTTATACCATTTTGGCCGCTTCGTACATTGTGCCCGTTTTGTGTACTTAGTATTTCGGATAAGTCTGTGTAATTCGTTTAACAAAGTTTCTAAATCTATAGGAGAAGCTTTAGCGCTAATCAAATACGATTGTCTATCTTTTGAAGAGAGGTGATGAACATTGGATAAATGATTTGCTAATCTTAATAAACCTTGCTTGCCACAGACAGGACAATCCTTAACGCCTTCGAGGCATGATACAAATGAACGATTTGAAAAGGTACTCAAAAATAAATACTTTATATGGCCCTGGGGGCCTTTTTCGTGGCCCTATGGCCCTATCGCTTGAATACACTCCCTGTCCCCTCTAACCCCCACCCCTACCCATCTGCTCTAAAAGGCCCTCATTAAGCCCTTGAACCGCCACGCCAGAAAATAAGACAACAGGTAGTGTTAATAAAAGATATATTATTAAATTTCCTATTTACAAGTACACACAAAAGTATTAATTATCAGCACACAAAGTTAAAAACCCTAAACTATTTACAATTATTTACAGACCCCATGTGCAAAAATTAGTAACCGTACGGAATGGTGTTGAAATTTTCTACAATTACTCGTTTATTGTACACTATCCTATAATCCTTGTGCTGTTGTTTTGTGATAACTTGCTTTGTGCTAGTATTCCTGGTAATTTTGAATGGTATATCTACAGATACTTTCACTGGACCTGTGTTTTCCATATCACACAGAACATTAAGATATACTAAATCACACATAACATTGAAATTAACTGTTTCCAATGTTTGAAAGTTTAAAGTGATACCTCGTATCTTACAACACGTTTTCCCGCTACTAAGTTCGTAAGAATAGTTCTTCGGGCCACCAGAAACAAAAGTCGTAATGTAATCACCGTCCAATTCGTCCGTCAATTCGCCCAAATAGACGCCTGTCTCCGGTTCTGGCTCTCCTGGTTTACTCACGTAAATCACAGAGTCCGTGTCGTAATATAGAACTCTTTCTCCGAGCTGTTCCAACGTGCTGTAGAGCTTTAACCGGGCGTGAGCAGTTGTGAAAGCAGCAATCACCACATTTGTCTTGGCATTCGGCTGGATGAAGTTGCCTTTGTACTCATATCGTAGCTCTACGACGTCGTCACTCACAAACGAGGCGTCCGTCACCTCAATCTCATCGGATGTTAACATGTCGAAATACACTTGCGGATCTGTAATAAGTTTTACTTGGATCATGTTGGTTCTCTGCGCAAATTTTCCTGCAAACAAACAAAAAAAAAAAGATAACCGTATCAATATTCTGTTCAATTTAACTTACTTCCCCCATTTTTACCACTAAGTTTTTTGAAGTATTACACTTACCCCAGAACGAGTTTAACATCAACTTCGCCAGTGCACGTAGGCCAGGGTTTTTCTCGATCTTGTTCCGATCCATCAGGATGCCTTCGCGTTGATAGTACTCGTCGATATACTGCTGCTTTTTCTCATCGGTGTCGCAACCCTCGGGGAAACCACTGGATTCTTGCTTAATCTTCAGGAATGTATCGATGTACTCGCTGATGAGCTCGTTGCTCTGTCTAGGGAAATGCCATACTTTGTGAACGTTAACCAAACGATAACCCTTCTCCAACGCTTTCTCTAATTCATTGGTGACCCAAGTACCCTGAATTGCACGCTCCTGGTCTGTATGATTGCATGGCTCTTGGTTCAATCCGTCAGCACAAGTTTGGCACAGCGGGAACATAAGCTTTCCGTGAGCACGATACGGTAGAACCGGATGGTAAAGACCACGTGGGGGGAGAACGGTACATTTAACCAAACCGAAATACTCTGTGATATCGCCAAAGTTCTCGGTGATAATCTCAGGATGGCCCACTGGATATGAACAGTACTTATTCGTCCAGGGATACAAACTTGTAAAGTCCACATAATGAATTTGCTCGTCTTGCTGGCATTGATGAAACAACTTCGCCGCGTTCGTCCGCCCCCCGTACAGTCCGTGTCTGGGTTCGAGAGGCTCAGAAATTTCAAAATTATCGAAATACGTTTTCATGTCCGAGTTTGCTTCGAGTTGACGTTTCAAGTCGCACTCCCACATCTCAATCTCGTTGTAACCTTGACGTTTTAGAAAACGCGTTTTCTCGAGCGTGCGTTGATGTAAATCTTGCATGGTTTGCTGACTGACGGGGTTAACGGTGTCTCTGGCGTAACAAGAGACGCAGCCGTGCCAGAAACACCCATGGAGCTCGTAGACGGTGTTTGACTCTGCATGATACCCATCAACACGGTACTGTCCGATACGTTGCTCGCCAAAATTGCGAGAGTGCCGAATGGAAATATCGTTGCATTGCGCGGTATACGCTAACCATTTTAGGGCAATAACCGATTGCTTATCATGAGGTCTATAACCATGCGGTGGAATAACGTCAATTGTTTTTTTCACGAAGAAAGTTCTTTCGAAAGACTAAGTTGCATGCCGAGGCAATTGTGAGACAATCTTTAAACGGGTCGATATCAGTAACAGAACGAAACAGTTCGCGAAATTCTAGGCAACAACGTCGAAGGATGTCGACGTCCGATCGGCAATACTTCAGAATTTCCTCTTGAAAGTCGAAAACGTAGTTATTGGCTCTCTGATTATTATACCACTGGTAAAACTTGTCACGATCATCGGCAGGCATTCCGTCTGGATCATAGAAGCTTGCGTCGGGTATAGGACCTTGGTAGTTTTGGTTGGTTTCGGTGTTGAAGTGATGTGGGAAATAGCCCTTGGCAAGTTCGTTCAGACCAAACGTTTTCGGAAAGCTCGCGAGCTTCATTGGGATAAAGCATAGCGAATCCATAAACTTAATGTCTAATTCTGGAACGTTTAGTGTTAATATCTTTGCACCGTTCATAATAACTTCCGGTACCAAACCATTCTTATGGAGATATTGTAGGATGAAATACCCGTCATATCCCTGGAAATTATGAGCCGTCACTAGACTGTTCGAATTGTGGTCTTGAAATAACCATTCACAAAATTCGTCCCGTGTATTTGCACCGCTAAACACCCACTCTTGACCGCTTTCGTCGTGAACAACGCATAAATTCGGTACGTGTTCGCCGCCTTGTTGCACGCATTCAAAATCGAAGAAAAATAATTGATTGTAACCTCCCTCGCTCCCGTCGTTTTCATTCTCGTCTCCCCCAACTTCCGCCTCGTCTTCTACTAAATCATTCGTGTCCGATTGCGCTTCGCGAGTGGTTTTTCTTTTCTTTGCCGGTTGAATATAGCACTGGTGGTCTTCAGGGACCACATACTCTTGACAAACTGTACACCGAACAAGACCGCAGTGATGTCTCTGAGGGTGTTGATTAGCTCGTTTCACCACCTGTTTGCAGTGTTGACATTTCACAACGAATGCACAAATTGAACGCTTTTCGCCCACGGCTTCTTTGTGCCTGTCGAAACACTCTTGGCTCTTGAAAAATCGAGCGCAATCGTTGCAAAATACCCAGCTTGTAATCGGACAGTTTTGCGTGTAGCATAACTTGCACGTATCGCCGCAGAGGTGGTCTTCCACTTTATCATAACCTTTGTTACAGACGTGGCAGTACTTCTTACGAGCGAGGAAAGCTGGCATGCTTGTAATTACGTCATAGTGGTTTTCGTGGGAGTAGAGATAAATACGCTTCGGTGCCTCAGGGCCAGAGTAAATAAGAGCGTTCAGATGTTCTTTCGAGACAATGTTTATTTGGTAATCGGTCAAATAGGCTTGAAACTTTTTCACTTCTTCGATACCGCACTGTCCGAGTGGTACGCTGGAATTTTCATGCAGTTCGTGAGCAAGGTTACCTTGTAGTGGTCTCCCTGATTTTCTAATATTATCATACCTCTCATCGTTATCGACTTTGGCTTTGGCTACGACGATAGCCCGACCGAGACAGAGATCGTCTTTGTTCTGAATGCGAACTATAGCCCTTTTGTTGGTAAGATACTTATCTAAGTTGGCAATCTTTCGCTTTCTTCCCGTTCCACCGTACGGCATCTCAACATGGATTATATTGACAGTAATCGAATCATCTAACTTAAACGAATCATTCGACTGAATAACTCTTTCGATTTCGGCTAAGATCCTCTCGACGGTTAATCTTTCACGAGGCATAAATGCTAATGAAATGGGATATTCAAGTTGAGGCGAATGCATAATAAACCGGACTTGATCATGCATAGCAATACCATCGGTAACACGATCGAGTAGACTTTCAAATACATGATGTAATTGCCTCAGGACATCAGGCAAACCTTGGACTTGTAAATCGCCAAACTGAACACGATAATCAAGGCCCGTGGTCTTTTTCACGCGTACTTGCTTAACAGTTTTTATTGTAAATAACGGAACAGTTTTAGATCTCTTACTTGGTATTGATTCCGTACTTGGTTTAGCGGCTCGTTTTCGGCTTCCTTCTCCAATCTGGATAGATACCTCGGGTACCGACGGCTCACCAGAGACTTGACAATCAGAAATATCCTCTAGTTCGGTCATAAATGAATCGTCGTTCCAATCCATTCTGAAGGATTCGTCTTGCTCGTTCGACCAACCATCCATTAACGAGGGTATCGCCGGTTCGGGGGCTTGACCGCCGGGGATATCGTCCATCTCGGCCATAAACGAATCATCGTTCCAGTCTCGCTTGAAGGATTCGCGTTGTTCGTCCAACCAACCATCCATTAACACCGTAGAAATCCCACAACGTTCGTTCTCCAAATCACGCTCCAAGGCATTCGACAATATAGTAATACGTTGCAATAAGGCTGCTTCCTTATGCCTATCCTCGAAATCAAACAGCCATTCCAGCGCCTCAATTTCTTCGACGGTTGTACAACCTTTGATTACAACGATAAGATCCATTGCTGTCAATAAAACAAAACGTATATTAAACTCTGATAAAATACGCAAATAGTGAACGTCGTCAGGCAATATAAAACGAATAAGTGCAAAACATCTTACCTTAAAATCAGACAAAAACACTTCGAAAATATCTCCCAAGAAAACGCTATATCGCAGAAAGTAAACTCCACAAGTAAAACACTTTAGGAAAAGTAACAACTATACGGAATCACCGGACTTATATAGCTTCATGCGCACTAATTATCCCAGTCTTATCCAAACATGTCCTACTATGCTGGCTCCGTTTATTACTTTCGTGCGTCACACTGTGATGCACACCGTGCGTCACACCGTGCGTCACACCGTGCGTCACACCGTGCGTCACACCGTGCGTCACACCGTGAGTCACACCGCGCGTCACACCGTGAGTCATGCTGAATATTAATGAGGCGGCATCCCTTTGGTCCCTATATGGGGGGGATATCTACTGACAAGTTCTCCGCAGACGTATCTGTCCTTCTCAACGAGTTTTGCAGAAAGAAGAATCAAGACGTGTTACTGCAAAGTTTTACGCCCTGATTTATTCAAACTGGAAACAGTATTTTCCATCTTGCGACGATCAAAAAGCAATAAATTTACTGTTGATTCATTTTCCGGAGCGATTAGTAGCACTGTGTAAACAAAAATCCACGGTCACAGAACAGGCAAAGGTATTAACTATAAAGAACTAAATACAAAATATTCTTGACCTCAAATTGATACCGATATCTTCTATTGTGTAACGTTAATGAAAAAAATTGTGGAAACGTAAACATGCTAATTTTTCTTTGTATTGATTGTAGGACCTTGAGCAATTATCTCTCTCTAATACTGAAATGGGTCCTTTAGCTTATGTGACTGGGTATGTGTTACAGTCCTTGTACCGAAAGAGCAAGACCTCCAAGCAGTGGAAATCAGAAATTAATCAAGAACTTCAGACTCTGCTACTGACAATGAAAGACCAACAACCTGGTGGTAATGTTTATATTGGTGAGCTAAGTAGAGGTGGGCTTTGGTCTCCAACATCTATGGTTGTGAAAATAGCAGAGTTTGCAGAACTTGTTTTTAGAAATAAGACAAAGAACACTGAATACCCGAATATACCCATAGATTTACTTATGGGAGAAGTTTTAAAGTCACCTTTGGTAAAATCTTTATGGGACAGCATTGTGTTTGACATTGATATCTCGAAAGAGTGCAAGACACTTTGTCTTGAGAATATCATTAAATTATATTTTAGAGTAAGATGCTTTTCTCATGCTAGAGACATTATTAACAAATATAAGCTAAGACAGCATGTCAAAAGAAGAAAAGCATTAAGAACAGAGCTTAAAGAAAGTAATGAAAAGTAAATAAATATAACTATAAATCAGACATAATTTGATGTGCTGCTATTATTAAAATACTATATTAAAATATATACATATCTCTGATTTTGTTATACAAATCTACATGTACATCCAATTCACTGTAGCACTGAACATGATTTATATATTATTCTACCATATTAAAAAAAAGCTCTGCAATTGTCACATGTATGACTAGTATGTACAGTACATGTACTGTAAATACAGGGGCCGCGGAGCGCCTTTTAAAGTGGGGGGGAGGGGGCTAAAAGGAATGGGAGCTTTCGCAGCGCGAAAATGTTTTAGGGGGGTTGGGGGGGTGGGGGTGGCCCCCCGGGATATTTTTGAATTGCTAAAGCTCTAAAACATTATTTCCTGCATTTTGAAGGGTGTTTTAACAAAAAATTATGAAGACAAAGCACAATTTTTAGTGTATCTATATTTTTAGCATAAATATGTATAATATATATATTACTACAAAATATATGTAATCGCAATATTATGGGATGGCCCTCAACACCGTAAATCAACAGCCCAATTTTTCAAAGCTTTTATTTCTTTGCCTGGGCTAAAAACTGCCCCTCCCCCTCCGTGGCCCCTGAAATAGCTAAATTGTACTAAAAATCCATTAAGCTGTAATCAAACGCGAACACAAGTCATCGCAGTTGGCAGTCGCGCTATCTCAGCCAGCTGCTCTGAATAATTTCCCGAAAATATCATGTACCGTGACAAAGTTCAAACTTGTTAAAACACTCATGAAACCTTTATTTTGTTAATTTGGGGAGTTCGAATGACCACCACAGAAATCCGTGACTGGCAACTTGTCAGGACTTGTGTTCTCGTTTGATCTGGGCTTTAACTGGAATATAGAGGTGCACAGTCATGTAGCTATAGAGAGCAATGACCACACAGTTTTTCCTGAACCATTAACCCTTTCCCTCCTAGGGGTTCTCACTTGATGAGTAAAAGCAACAGTTAATTTTTGCTGCAATTTTTCTCCTCCTGACTGATGCAATCAAATGGATTGACTTAATTACGAATGCATTGGACATTTGTACAAAGCTATAGTGGTTCAATACATTCATGAGACATCCATTCAATCACATGCATCAGATTGAGAAAAATCGCACCAAAAACGGGCCTTTAGACAGAGAGAAATAACAAAGTGGCTGGTTTTGGGTGACCTAGTAGGGAAAGGGTTAAGGAAGACAGATAGGCCCAATTAAGGACCCAACAATAAAGACTTGTTAGGATAAGTCTAATAAAGTTGGTTTGATTTTAATAATTATTATCATAGTTCTTTGTAGCCTAAATTTTGAGTCTATGAGTTTGAGAAGTATTTTATTGAATAAAATTAGAAAAATTATTTAAACACAATAAGCCTACTAGAAAGGAGGGACCTAATGATTCTATCAGTTGCAGTTCGAATGTTTATTCTTTAAGTCAATGAACGATATATGTTTCGGTTCTACTGTATGTCATTTCAGGAAGACATAAGGGAAGCATTTACAGCTAGTACGAGCATTAGATGAATACCTTATTAGTTACAATTGAAATGAGATTTGTATTGATATTTACACTCATCACCAGCACTTCAAACATGTATAATAACCGAAAATCATTTTGGTATTCTTTCTCGAAAACCAAAGATACACTAACAGTCTATACTTTTATCAGGTATACAGGAATGTAACTTCCCTCTCACAAGGTCTATTGGTGCAGATGGCCACAGCCCTTGGGTCTAGTATTGGTCTAGTGCTAGTATCAATGTGAAAGGAAATCAAGATTTTCTAGATACAAATACTGTATATATGTTTACCTACAAGTCCTAAGAGGAAGACTTAATAAAAGGAATATGAAAGAATCCAAAGGTAGAATCATGTCTATTATTTCTGATAGTTCCTCAAGACTTCGATTTACGTTTGGGCAAGGGCTCATTCTCAACGACAAACCATTTACTCTTTTGACCCACTTGTCTGCCAGCAACATTAATTTCCTTTAATAACAGGAGCAATACCACGTTGTGTGGCTATAGATAAATCATTATAAGCAAACTCATTTGCTGTTGGATTGTTGGACCGCCCCCCTCTTGCCCTTTGATTACCAAAGTACTCCTCAAGCAAATCCTGGCAAAATCTCTCCGTTAGCACATACTCAATACCTTCTCTCAAAAGGAACTTTGTCACTTCAACAACAGAATGAACAGAGATTTGGAAGCCTTCAAATGTTTGTTTCGAAATAAACATTTTTTTACGTGCATCTTTGGAGTACTTGCCAGGGCGATTCTGAGTGGCTGACTGCCAGTCTGTGAAGTATTTCAGAAATACTTCCTTGAGCCAAAGGAAACGCCCATCATCAACTTTGGTGTATGGTTCAAGCATAATATTTCGGTTCCTTTTGTGCTCTGTGGTAGAACGCACATTCATACAGTCAAACAAGTTGTTAATCATTTGGCAGAACTTGGCAGTTTCAGCCAGATCTTCATTTTCAGCCCGCTCCAAAGCCAGTGCCACAGTTGAACTTAGAACCTGAGCAGCAAGATTTACTTTCATTTTTGAAAAAGGAGTCAGTTCAATGTGATCTACCGAAAGTTTTGGAAGCTGGTGTAAACCATTATCAAGGTCAGAGTAGAACAATTGGGATATGTGACTCCAAAATAGATTCTTGCCATTATTCCACATATACCTGGAATATTTCCCCCCACCAGAATTATAAAGACAGTTTCGTGCAGTCTTCACAAGATGGGGAGCATCTGAGAAAAAGAAAATCTTTCTGTATGGGGCAAAAAGATTACAAGTGCAGTAGACAAGTTCAGCACTGCTGTTTGGTTCAACTAACCCTGAATGAAGTTTATAAAACTTTTTGTTTGGTGAAGCTCCATCGCTAACTGTAGCACAAACCCAAAGATTACAACAGAAACTCTCAAGACAGAAGAAACTCCAAGACAGAAACAGCTTTCCAAAACAGAGACATTATTTGGAATGAAGTAATATTGGCAGTATAATAATATGCAAGAACACATTTCAAATCTGTGCAGACACCTCTTATAAAAAAAGCCAGGGCATGACTGGCAATCTGCACACTGTCAAAAGAAGAGAAGTTCAGAGTTGAATCTCCTGGATCAACAAACCCAATTAACTCATTTGTATGTTTGTTAAAGACAAGATTTGATTGGACTTTCATTTCATCCAAAAGAAGAACAACATACCTTTGTACCACAAAAAAGCTATTTGTTTCATCCTTCACCTTCTCCACTATTTCTGGGTTTATACCAGGCTTGGGTTTAAAGAAATTTCTGTAATCCCTGAGTGTACGCTCACTTGGAAGCACTAGAACACCAGAATCTCTGAGCTCTCTATAAACTGAAGGAGATTTTGCATGCATGGAAAGACAAAACCTAATAAGATGTGGATGATACCGACGTGACCCAGAACAGGTTGCAAGAAGCTTCTTTTGCTCTTCCCAAAATAATTTCATATGTGGTGAGCAGGTAAGTGGGTTCTTTTGGAGAATAGCCAAAATGTCATCTTCAAGTAATTTATTTATAATTATGCTGTTTGTGTAAATTTCCTCTTGTAAATTTCGTATCAATTGTTCTTGGTCTTTGTTAACAAGTCGTTGATGCTGAACAGTAGCAATTAATCTCTCTTTACTGCAGGCTGAAAGAGGGGCTTTATCTTTTACTGCTTCAGACTGCCTTGTTTCCATTCTACTCTTGTGCTGGGAAATGTGCTGAAATTTACTTCTACAGCTGGGGCATTTACCTCTGAGGTCTTCACTTTGTAGGACACTGCAATTCTCTGAACGGTAAAATTCAGTACACTGAAAAGGTGGACCATCTTCATGATACATTTCTTGGTAAATAGGAATTGTGTGTCTGGTGGCATCTTTGCACTCACAAATCCCTTCACAAAGCTTATTGCTTAGTAATGAAGATGTGATGACTGATATAGTTACAAACTGAATGGAACGTTTGTGACTAACATAGATTTCATGATCATCCGGCAAGAACCATCCATACACTGATACAGTGAATTCAAGACCTGAACTCACTAGGAATGAATATTTGGGTAAGACGTGTTTACCATCGTAATAATTTAAAACGACTTTTGAATCACTTATCGCTGCTGTCCATCCTGTCAGTTTTAAATTTGAGATTTTTTTCTTGAATTGTTCTTAGCTTTTGTAGTGTGGAACAGGAGGCAGTTCTACACGAGGGATTTCTCGCCTACAACTTTCAGGGATATCACAAGTTGTGGTTTTGGATGACAAGCCTGTCGTGTTTTTTTTTGCGGGAGTTTGAGAGTAGGAATCGCACCAGAAACCAATTTATTGCGGGATGAAACTGGAAATTGGTTTAAAAAGCAGTTTATTATTTTTGTTCATTTAAAATATATACAAATATTAAATTGCTTTAGTACAAATTGTCAGAAAAATTCACGACAAAACTTACATTCTCGATCAACCAGTTTCTCTTCGAAATGATGCTCGCAGATACTTAATTTGTTTTCTTTAATTCGTCTTCTTAAATCAGTATCCACCACTCGATCACGCACAATACGTATCCATTCGTCTCTTGTTTTCTTCGATATTTCATCGTTACCTCTGGGAATACGGAATATACTGACTCCTGCATGTCTTCTTGACGTCGAACATCCATAAATGGCACAATTCGCCCCCGGCATTATTATTTGATCCAGAAACTCTTATGTATTATTCATATTACATAGCCCACTCTTATCACCCGCCATATTTCGGCTTCTTCGTGCATCAGGTGTGCACCATCGTTTTCACGTGACAAGAAACAAAAACATACTCAGACACGTGACCCTATCTTCCAAACCATCTCGTGTATTAACTATGATGACATAAGCCATTTAAATTTTGAATAAGCATCAATTTGTTTGTTTTCTTGAACCTTCATCGTGTTAAAAAGTACAGTATATTAAAAATTGTTGATAAAATCATGATTTTAAGGTTTTTTGTTCATCTTTAATCAGTGTTGTCTTTTTATGTTTAAATCAGTAAAATGTAGAAAATAAACCTTGTAATTGGTATAAGTCACGTGACTGTATAATACCTTTTTTGGTACATGTATAAAATAATTTTCCCTTGCCCAGGGGTGGGTATTAGCAAATCTCAAATTCCGGGGGGTGGGGAGGGAAATTTAACATTTTAAGAGAAGTTGACCGTACTTTGGTAACAGATTAATACAACTGACAATTAAAATACTCACCAATTAATTGTTCAATGGCAATGCAAAATATTCCTAATACACGTTGTCATTTCACTGATTTCAGACTTTCAGTCTATTAAATCCCTTGAAACGACGTCTATTTGTGTCCTTTATGATCTATCAAGAGCGACCATGGCACAGAATAAGATCTTTATTCTATGACCAAGGTTTTGTGATAGTGATTGGTGAATGTCATGCTTTGTGTATAAAATACGAGACATCTAGAATCACTACGCGTATTACGTTTCAACTTTCAAGCGCATCTGCTTCAAGCGATGCTATAAAATATTTTGGGCATATGCCGCTGACATGATAAGATTGGATCGCGGGAGGGGGTCACAGAACGCCCGGGATAAATTGACTACCCGTTTCCACGCGATCTGTCATGGCTGTTACAGTCTGATGGCATCAGCGCTGTATCACGCCTGACATCAGTGTTGATACAGACTGTGGTCACCATAGCTGCAACAGGGGTCGCTACATTTTCCTGTTTAGACCTGATGAAATCATAATTAATGTAACAGACCTGATATCAGTGCTGTTGGATGCTGTAACAGAGCGTGCGTTTTTAGGTGTGTAGACATCAACGGGTCAAATGTAATGGCGTCTACTCAGACTGGCTACCAGTTCGCTGTCGTGTACCTCAAGGTAGTCTGTTAGGTCCATTGCTCTTCAACATATTTATTAATGACGTTAATGACTCAGTCAATATCTCTTCATTACGACTTTATGCGGACGATACTACTCAGTATACGGCTAACGCGTGCCCCACATCTCTCCAATTTACCGTTAACCAGGACATAAAAATATTGAGCGACTGGTTTAATGAGAACTTCTTGCAAGTTAACGCTTCCAAGACCCAGGCTATGACTTTGGGTAAATCGTTATATAATTATGAGTTTTCCATTGGCGCAAAGAAGATTGAGATTCAGCCAACACTCAAGATACTTGGTGTAACCCTGGATAAGACGCTTTCGTACAAGCCCCATATCACCAACATGTTAAAGAAAGCAATACTCGAAGATTACTGCTTTGTGCAGGATCAAGAGTTTTGTTCCGTCTACAGCGATGATTACACTCCACAAAAGCTATATACTACCACACTTGGAATACTGTTCACCAATCCTTCTAGGAATATCTAAAGCACTAAACACTAAGTTAGAAAATGTTAACTTCTATGCATTAAGAACTCTATTAAATTTAGGATCCACTATAAAATACGACACCTGTCTATCTATCGCTAATATGGTCTCGCTAGAGCAGAGAAGATTTGAACAATCACTTATATTATTCTTTAAATGTTTCAAGATGCAAGGTCCAAGTTATATTTCTGATCTTTTTACTCCTCGACTTACACCTTACAACCTACGTATAATAATCTATATATGCATAACTCGTTTATTTATATTATATCACATATCTGGAACCAACTACCAACTGCTGCTAAATCTTCTACTTCTATGTCTGAATTTCGTTCCCAAATTAAGGGAATGAGTTTTACCAATGCAACAGGTGCTTATAAATCATATACTGTGTAATTGAATTACAATTATTATTGTAAATAGATCTATATTGCTCTTTTTAACTATTATTGTTAAACCTAGTTTATAACTGTTATTGTTATACGTATTTATTACTTGTAATATATTTATTTATATTTATTTTAATGGTCAAGTGTTTGCAACACGAGCCTCTGGCTCGGGAAAATGGGCAACCACTCCCCACGTCCATCGACAATAAATAAATATTGTATTGTATTGTAAATATTGTATTAAACTAAAAAATAACTGCATGATAATTATTATTCTTTTTCACGTTAATACTGCATGGCTAGTTGTTTTTGGCACCGGAGCGGCTTTTTAAACAAAACCAACACGAGACTGGCACTAACGGCATATTGCCATATTCTATACTAAACATTGTGTTGATATTTTGTCAGTATCATCCTATGAGTAACGAAAATCTATAAGTTAAGTGTATGGCCTATAATTAGATTATAACGGAAAGTTCTATTTTAATGTCTTGATGCACGTTTTGTAGAAATATACTATACCTCGGTCTGCTATAGCAACACACAAACAATTACATAATGAGTTCGACAAAGAAAAATACAACTATTGACCGGCGCAGTATTAAAGTATAAAACAAACACACTCGATAGATCAAGTTAAAATTTGGTTGACAGAAACTATGTCTACTAGATTTATGAAACTTTGTTTCTTGAATCTGAATATCCAAAAGTCTTTCTTTCTCGAGAAACTATTCGTTTATATACTCTCACCGAACGCTTGACCTTGTTTTAGCGCTGATATATACTGGTATGTTTTTGGTCCAGCGAAACGAAAATATCGCTTCAGTATATTAGCTTGGGATTTGGGAAGAAGTTTTTTAGTTTCTTGCTTGAAAATGTTTGCAGTTAGTTCCAACGTTTATGGCCTGTCAAGGCTGTCATCACCGGTTTAAAAGATCCATGGTGTAGATTATAACCGATTTATAAAGTTCTTTATTGCTCAATGTGCCAAGCGATAAAACTATTACTGAACAGTTCAGCGAACTCTTCTTGCAACCAGTCTCGTATAAAGTATGAACAACCATCTTTTACAACCAGCACTTTTCCAAATCTCCGTGATTGCCGCTAATAAATATATACGACAGTTTAAGTTATAAGTTACACTTGATTTGCACATTTTGTTTCTGCTATGTTTTGTTTTAATTTTTTCAAAACCCGGTTTTTTGGGGGTTTTTTTGTTGTTGTTTTTTAAGTTCAAACAGCGAAAACGTAAATAAATTTAAAATATCAGCTAATTAAAGCCGGAATAAATATAAGCTGTATATTACATTACGCGGAGTTAAAATTGTAATTTTTTATTTCCCTTTGCACAACTTCAACTTTTACGAAACGCCGTGAAGATATGTTTTTAGTATTTAGAAATCGATAAGGGCTAAAGACTTTTTACGTCATTCAACAAAGTCTACATTTAACTAATTATAGTATTATGTATAAGACGTAAAAACTTACCTGTGAAAAGTTATCTTTTCGTGTCCATCTTGTTTATTTTTACACCCAGGCACAACACAGTACGCCGGCATCTTGAAAAATGTTTTGAACGCGAGCTAGGCAATTTTTTTAAAAAAAATCTTCCGATAATTTTAAATAGCTGATGGGGACTGAATCCTACCTGCAAACCGCGCAAGGGCCTGGTACTTTTTGCCTCACTTTTTGCCCCCGAATGACTGGAGGTTAGCGTTCCAGGTATCACATTTTAACTTACATCGTTATCGAGTTCATTGGTTGGAACAGCCTGTAACAACTTGTTTGCAGGTCTGTAACAGCTTGCACCTTTTTATTAGGTGTGTAGTTTAAGGTTTCTCTTCCTCTATGAGTGGGTTTGACAAGATTTTAACCATTATTTTCCCCTTATAACGTCACAACCTATAACTTTGATGATGGTTACATGCAGGCTCTCCTGCGGGTTCCTCCGGACACAAGTCAAGTACTACGCGTGATTTGATTGTACTGCTTTCCTAAGTCTTCTTTGTATTTTCGTACTGTAAACTCTTCCTCTGATTCACCTGGAAGAGTTACAGCAAGTTGGCCGTCAGGATAAACCAGGTTCCAGCTCGTTATCGATCGTGTCAAACGACTTGTCATGAGCCTGCCGCTTCACCAACACTGCATATGGACCATCCTTTTTCACTTTCAAAGGCATATTCTTACCGCGAACTGGTGTTGCCACATCTGGACTAATATATTTCATAACGCCGACGTTTATTAATGCAAACGGGTCCGTGTCGACTTTCGATTTTGATATACCTTT
This sequence comes from Paragorgia papillata, assembly GCA_035771165.1. NCBI lineage: Eukaryota > Metazoa > Cnidaria > Anthozoa > Scleralcyonacea > Coralliidae > Paragorgia > Paragorgia papillata. The sequence goes on along the minus strand of JAWNZC010000211.1, from coordinate 520,151 downwards.
TTACTCGAGCAACTTCGGAAATGGGTGGATCTTTCTTCACTTTTCCTTGCAGCATATTGCTCAAAGGTCAAACACTGAGTTGTACTTGTATGCGGTTCGTGCATGAGTCTCCAGTTTTTGAGTCGCACTTCCAGCATTATTACATGGTTGATTTTCCGTTGGACGTCTCCACGTTTGGCCACAGGAGGGACAAAATTTAGTTAAGGGCTTCAAACTGCCTCCACGGGAGGGAGCACGTACAGTTGGCGTGTGCTGTTAGGGCGCTGCCTCTCACCAATAGTAAAAGCCTGATTGGATGGGGTTAGTACTTGGATAGTAGATAACCCCCCCCCCCATATAGTGTCCAAAGGGATGCCGCCTCATTAATATTCAGCATGACTCGCGCACCGTGACTCACGCATGACTCACGCATGACTCACGCCTGTGACATGATTGGGCAAGATTGGAATAATTATAGTATACATGAAGCTATATAAGCTCGGACATTACGATGTTAGGATTACACCTGGTCTGGTCATCTATACTTGTTCGAGACTTTAGAGAAGGATTGGAACGTTTTTGAAAGCATTAGAAATTCTACCGTCGCACAATGGAATGTTTACACGGTGAACCTGCATCTTCGACAATTACACAGAAGGGTACGTTTTGGTTTTGTGGACAGAAACCTAGTTGCGAGTTCTTTTGCCCAGAAGAAGATTGCTACATGTTTGGAAAAGCCGTAGCCTCCTTCCATGAAAGTGGATGTATACATCCAAGGTGCTATGGCCATGGACGACTAGCACAAATGCGAATGGTTAAAGATAAGATGAAGGAAAGTTACGGGAGACCATACTTTGTTTGCTGCGAACGAGGAAATCCCTGTTCGTTTTGGCAATGGGCTGATGTCTTCGAGGGTATCAAACCAATGTGTCGACATGGTCTGATTTGTCGTACTAGCAAAGTCAAGAAAGAGGGTGACAACCAAGGTCGTCTGTTTTACTCGTGTCCCAACGAGAGAGAAAACTGCTGTGACTTTTTCGAATGGAAACCGGAAGAAGATCCCCTTGAACCATTCTCCACTGTTCTGTTTAGTATGCCACCATCTTACAGATATACAGTAAAAAAGACTGGAGAGACATTCACGAGCCATGAAACTGATCATAAGAAAGCCTACGAAAAGTACCTTTTTCAAAAGTCGGTAAATGACTTGACTATAGACTTGGAAAAACTGAACATTTGCTGAACATGTATAATTTTGTATTCTAATTATCTATCTAATAAATATATGTTTATACCTGACTCTTTTGTGATTCATTTATCTCCAACTTTGGTCGTGTGAACACGAATTGTTATAGACCAATACGCATACGCTATGGAAACAATTTTTGATGAATTAAAACAACATAACATTGATATCGATAAAGATACGTTATCATTTTATATTCAGACATGTCTTGACGATCATCGACACCTGTTTGATAGTTTTAGCGATCAATTAGATTATGTGAACCTTCATCATATCTATGAAGAAATGGATCTAAATAATTTTGGAAGAATAGTCGCTTATCTCGCTTTCGTGTACAGAGTTAGCGATTCGTACGATAACCAAACGGTTCGAGAGGCCGTTCGACGAACGGTGAATGATTTCCACAACGTAGATTTATCACAATACAAGAGGCGTAAGAATTCTTCGTTACGAATGCTTGGTCAACTGTTCCAGAGATTAATATATGCATATATCGCCTGAGTGTATTTATATTGCGTCGTTGCCTTTTTTTTCATTCATTTACCTCTAACCTTAATTGTGTGAACATGACTTGCTGTGGCGGTTTACCACAAATAGCCCTTCGTAATATTTTTCGAAAGATTCGCTGCATCTCGGCGTGCTGTGGGGGGAAGATTGTGATACAGGCATCCGAATTAGATGGCGGAACAGTACCTTCACGACCTGTATTACGACCCAAAAAGTCCCGCAAGATTTGGAAGCGTAGATGCCTTATACCGTGTCGTAAAAAGTGACGGAAAATTCCAGATATCCCGAAACAAGATAAAAACATGGCTTAGACAGCAAGATACCTATACTTTGCATAAACCCGTACGACATATTTTCAAGCGAAATCGTGTTATTGTTGGAGCGATGGATGAACAATGGGAGGCGGATCTAGTAATTATGGACTCGCTTAGTAAAACAAATAATGGTTATAAGTACGTTTTAACTGTTATTGATGTACTGTCCAAATTTGCGTGGGTGGAACCATTAAAAACAAAGACTGCAGAGAGTCTGGTTAAAGCCTTTGAAAAGATACTTAAGAAAGGAAGGAAGCCGGAAAAACTTCATACCGATAAAGGAACAGAATTTACCAATAAACGTTTTCAAAAGTTATTGAAGGACAAACATATTCGATTTTTTACAACACACAACGATACCAAGGCATCCATCGTTGAACGATTTAACCGAACGCTAAAGGGGAAAATGTGGAGATATTTTACAGCAAAGAATACGTTGAAATATACCGATGTACTACAAAAATTAGTATATTCCTACAACCATTCGAGACACCGTAGTATTGGGATGGGACCAGCTGATGTCAATCGAGAAAACGAAAGTATTGTATGGCAAAAACTGTATGGCGATGAGTCCAGCAAACCCATCAAATATAAATTTAACATTGATGACCAAGTTCGGATTAGCAAAGCAAGACGTACATTCAAGAAAGGCTACTTACCTAACTGGACCGAAGAGGTGTTCACCATTACGAAGCGAGTACCCAGACGACCGCCAGTGTACAAGATTGCTGATTATCACGGAGAAAAGTTACAAGGAACATTTTACGAACAGGAATTGCAAAGGGTTACAAAGACAGATAGTGACTTTTATAGAATAGAAAGAGTAATTACGTCACGCATGCATGGTAAACGTAAAGAGTACCTTGTAAAATGGTTAGGCTATCCTGAAGATTTTAATTCTTGGGTACCAGCTAATAATGTAAAAGATTTAACGAAATAAAAATGTGTGTACCTTACAATTTGTGTTCATTTGTGTATTGTTCTTCGACATGGCAACACAGTTTTATTTAACGCTTCCAAGCAATAGCTCTATGGAATATTTTCCCGATAACACTGTAGCTAATTTTAAAGTGAAGCTTGCTGAAACTATACAACTGACAGGTGACTGGGAAGTAGCTTTGTCAGAGTTATATTATCCCCATACATGGAGCACGATTCGAAAAGGTAGTCAACAAACGTTTCTCTATAACGCTGGAACAAAATATGACGATACGGGTATTATCCCAGATGGCTACTATAACACCATTGCTGAGCTGGTGGGGGCTTTAAACCGTAGCATGAACAAAGAGGCACGAACAAAGATAAAATTTTCTTCAATTGCAAGTAAACACAAAGTCATGATTGATGTGCCAAAAGGTGGACTCGTGTGGATATCTGGTGATATTGCTACAACATTAGGGTTTCAACAAGACACCGTCATTAAAAAGAAAACCCTAAGTCCTTACGTAGCAGATGTTAACGGTGGGTTTTCAGCCATGTATGTATACACTGATACCGTGGATGCACAGTTTGTCGGTGATGTCAAAGTGCCCCTACTCAGAATTGTCAATACTCAAGGAGTTTATGGAGAAAACGTGAACGTCAGTCTCCGTAACCTACAATATATTCCTGTCAAGGTGAAGTCCTTCGAATCGATTGAAGTGAATATAAAGGACGACAAAAACGAAAACGTACCATTTGGCTTCGGGAAGTCGATCGTGACACTTCACTTTAGACAGCGAAGATCTTCGTATTTCATTTAAAAAATGAGACATACAATTATTCCAGACGTAAAGCAATTTCAACAGCATTATTTAAGAAGACAACAAGGTGGAAGTCTACCTGGTTTCCGAGGTGCACGTATTCAGAAAGGTTACGGCATTGGAAGTTTTTTTAAAAGTATTGCACGCTTTGCAATACCTCTGGTAAAACGAGGAGCTCAAGCTATTGGAAGAAGAGCTCTGCAAGCTGTAAAAGACGTTGGTCAAGATGTTCTGGCAGGGAAGAATGTAAAGCAAGCGATAAAAGGGCGTGGTTCTGAAGCTGTGAAAGATCTTGCTCAAAAAGGGGTCCGTCGGATTACGAACCAATCAGGAGCTGGTCGTAAACGCAAACGGGTGAATTCTCCTATAAAAGTCAACACAAAACGTAAAACCGTCAGTCGTTCACAAACTGTGAAGAAGAAAATATCTGAGCCTACGGAAGCACAGATTGGACCGTTTATAAAATATAAATCATGAGTCAAGCTTTTAGTGCCCTACATAAAGATTCGTGTGAGTGTGGAAAATCAGAATTAGATTTATTTGTAATACCTGGTACACAAGTAGAAATGAATAAAGGATTTTGGGAAGATATAGATCCAGTATCGAGTATTGGAGCTTCAGATACTATTGAGTTTCTGTGTGCTGCAAATTCTGATGTGTATACCGATTTAGCAAACAGTTACCTACACGTGAAAGCAAAAATAACCAACAATGATGGATCTAATCTCGATGAAAATGTTCAAGTCGGACCTGTAAATCTGTGGATGCATGCTTTATTTTCTCAAGTAGAAGTTTACCTGAACAACAAACTTGTCACACCGTCGAGCACTGTTTATCCCTACCGATCATATATGGAAACTGTACTGAACTTTAGCAAAGACGCAAAATCATCTCATCTAACCTCAGCGCTGTTCTATAAAGATCAAGCTGGTAGAATGGATGTCGTGAACCCTGTAGCAGTAGATGCCGATGCAAACAAGGGTTTGAAACTACGGTATGTTCATGCAAGTCAAAGTAAGTCTGTGGCTATGGAAGGAAGAATCCATTCAGACCTGTTTGCACAAGACCGTTATATACTTGGTTCTGTACCAATCAAACTCAAATTAGTGCGTTCGAGAAACCCATTTTCCCTGGTATCGTCAGCAGATCATCCTGACTTTAAAGTGGTTTTGGAAGAATGTGTATTTCGCGTTCGACGTGTCAACGTCTCTTCTACCGTTATGATGGCTCATACCCATGCCCTTCAACGTGTCACGGCCAAGTACCCTATTAATCGTGTCAGTTGTAAAGTGGTTTCTGTACCGAGAGGAAATATGTCAGGCAATCAACCAAATATATTTCAAGGCCCTCTACCTAATCGAGTGGTTATCGGAATGGTCGATGCAGATGCTTATAATGGTACCTATGCCAAAAATCCTTTCAATTTCAAAAACTACGACATTACTTCTCTTGGTCTAACGGTAAATGGAGAACATTTACCTGGAAAACCCCTACAACAGAAATTTGCAGCTGCGAGAGGAAGTAACTACGTGTCCGCTTTCCAAACCTTGTATGCTGGTACTAACAAATTATTTCAAAATGATGGCAATGGTATTACACGAGATGAGTATGCCAATGGGTACACTCTATTCGTGTTTGATCTGACAGCTGATCTGTGCCTAAGCGATCATATTCAACCGATTAAAAATGGAAACGTATCGATAGAATGTCAATTTGGAACGGCTCTGACAACAGCTATAAATATCGTGGTGCTTGGAGAATTTCAAAGTCTTATCGAAATTGACGCCAACCGCAACGTTCTGTGCGACTTTAGCAGTTAAGATGAACACTCTACAAATCCTGAACGTCCTGAAAGGTGATCCATTTACCAAGACCGTAGTTAAAGACGTGTTACCAACGGATCGTCTACCAAGTCAGATATCGGAAAGACCTAGAGGTTTTATTCTGAATGTGGATCCTAGTAATGGACCTGGTACGCATTGGCTAGCAATTTATCTCACTTCAGATGGACAAGGGGAGTTCATGGACTCGTACGGACAAGGACCGGGCTTTTATAGCAAAACTTTTGAAACGTTTTTACGAGATCATGCTAGCAGTTTTACTTGGAATGAACAAACTCTACAGTCATTAGGGTCTCGAATGTGTGGACAATATTGTTTGTTTTATGCTTTACATCGATGTAGAAATATACCCATGTCAACAATTGTTGGCATGTTTACTGATAATAAAGAATGGAATGACATGCTAGTTCGTGACTTTATGCGTAAATATTATTGTGTGTAATAAATACAAGACAATTAATGTTGTAAACAATTCTTTATTGTAATATCAAAGCTTTACAAGGAATAAATTTATTTAACCCATTTATATGGATGTAAGTTTTTGTCTCTTCGTTTTTGTTTTTGTTTTGTTCTTTTTGATGTTGCTGGAGATGACGTCAGGGGGGTGTCTGAAATATCTTTGGTCTTATATTCTCTTAACATACTCAAACGATTTTCATTTCTGATAATGCCTTCAGGAACATTCATGTTTCCTAATGCTTTTGCGAAAAGCTGCCATCCAGCAGGGTTGAAATTCTTTCGTTGACGTAGAGAATCGTTGACCAAGTCAACAACATTTGTACCCGGAATGGGTCGTCCTTTAAATACCATCTGTCCTTGGTCAGTCCATCCTATGAGGTCTTTATTCGCTTTAAGTTTCTTAACCAACTGTCGAGCTCTTGATTTCATTGTTACGGGTACACTTTCTAAAATGTCAGTTTCTATCTCTCCAGCCAACTCAGAGGGTTCTGTTTCAGCAGTCTTTTCTGTATTCGCTGGTTCTTCAGGTTTGTCATCAGCTGCGGGTGTCGATACGACGTTTACACGTACTGGTGTACTCATTGTTTTATCGTAATAATTCAGATAACGTTGAAGCGACTGATCGTACATTTTCACTTTCTCGTCTTGTGTTATATCTTGACGTTTAAGAAGATTTTGCATTTCTGAATCTAGTTCATTCACCTGCGCTGTTAAAGGAGTGACCAAGGGTTTCCTTCGATCTGTCATATGTTCTGGAACTAGTACCAATCTCCTGACGTGTTCCATTATTTGGTTAAAAAACTCGCCAGTTGTTCAAGTACAGGAGCTAGGAGAAACGGTAGAAAACCTTCGCCTTCTTGTAGAATAACTTTCTTTCTTTTTGTTACTGGATTACGTTTATCAGCAACAAACTTGATATGATCGTTATAAGGGGCTAGTTTCCTTGCTGTTTTCGGAGTAATCTTAATTGTTTCACACCACACGTTCAAAAGACACTGTCTAATGGCTTCTAATAAATCGTCGTCGGCAGCTTTTATAATTGCGTTTCGCAGTTGAGGATTACACTTTGGCAATACTTTTAAAACATCGCAGTTCCTTCTTATACAAGCAGACATTGTCAAATGATCGCATTGTCACTGAACAGCCCCTTTTATACTCTGGGCTGGTACACGTAGTGGGTGTCAGTCGGAAAGATCCCGGATCTTACTCGGATTTCATCGGGACAGGTCGGAGTGAGATCGACAAACAAGTGGGAATATGGCTCTTTAGTCGCCATCTGATAGGCTTGCTGGAAAAACTTTGTGTTGCTGGGATACAGCTGTTTGGCCAGATGAATTACTTGACTAGCATCGCGGACATTTTTCGTGAGGACTAAGTAACTAGCGTTGAGAGAGATGGTACGGTGATCTTTGCTTTGATGAAATAAGTTTTGCACGATATAAATTACACTGAGATTCCCATGGTGCGATTTTTTCGTAAAAAGTTTAGCAATTTCAGCGTCTTTTTCTCCCATCATATCATCAATTATAAATATGTAGATTTCTTGTTTGGGGGTTAATGTTATCCAACATCGATGGGGGCAAACCTTGGACAAACTGAATCCCTGGAATTAAGGTTTCTATTTCGCCAAACGTATCTTGATACTCTGTATAAAAATACACGATGTTTTCCGGAGGTGGGTCGATCATAATGCTAGCATAAACCAGTAACTGTTTGACAAAAGTTGTTTTCCCACTTTTGGTGCCTCCAGAGACCAAGAGTCCAAACGGATGTGTCAGTTGTATCGAGTACGTTTTCTGACTCTCAGGGGTGAATGTAGTTGTCATAGCAGTAAATGGGGCAGATGTTGTTACCCTATCACTGATAGACCTTTTGTGATGAAAAGATCTCATATGGCGTAGACGATTACTTGATGTGGCGAATGATTTTTCGCAGACTTCACAAACGTAAGACATGTTCACCCAGTGACTGTCAATCATAAACTGATGTCACTCTTGCACGCAACTGCTTTTATAAGATTGAATCATCGAATCCTAAGACTGAATCATTGAATCCTAAGATTGAATCATTGAATAATTGAATCCTAAGATTGAATCATTGAATCCTAAGATTGAATCATTGAATCCTAAGATTGAATCATTGAATCCTAAGATTGAATCATTGAATCATTGAATCCTAAGATTGAATCATTGAATCCTAAGATTGAATCATTGAATCCTAAGATTGAATCATTGAATCCTAAGATTAAATCATTGAATCCTAAGACTGAATCCTAAGGGTTTTATATTCGCCCCGTTTGAATAATACATCATGTACCCTTTCTGATGCCCCAGGAGCCTATTTTACCTCATGATCCAATTTTTTATAAAGAGAAAATATAGAACCATGAATGTAAGCGCGAGGGTGGCCGAATGGTTAAGGCGCTGCGTTTAAAGTCCCAGAAGACGTGGGTTCGAATCCCACACCTGGCAATCATTTTTCTTAAAAATAAGACAACAGACAGTGTTAATAAAAGATATATTATTAAATTTCCTATTTACAAGTACACAAAGTTAAAATTATTAATTAATAGGTTAAAATCTCTAAACTATTTACAGTTATTTACAGAACCCATGTGCAAAAATTAGTAACCGTACGGAATGGTGTTGAAATTATCTATAATTACCCGTTTATTATACACTATTCTAAAATCCTTGTGTTGTTGTTTTGTGATAACCTGCTTCGTGCGAGTGTCCCTAGTAATTTTGAACGGTATATCTACAGCAACTTTCGGTGGACCTGTGCTTTCCATATCACACAGGATATTAAGATACACGAGATCACACATAACATTAAAATTAATTTTCTCCAATGTTTGGAAATTTAAAGTTATACCTCGTATCTTACAACACGTTTTACCATTGTTCATTTCATACGCGTAATTCTTAGGACCCCCAGAAACGAAAGTCGTGATATGACCACCATCTAGCTCGTCCGTCAATTCGCCCAAATAAACACCGGTCTCCGGTTCTGGCTCTCCCGGTCTACTCAGGTAAATCACTGAGTCCGTGTCGTAATATAGCACTCTTTCTCCCAGTTGTTCCAACGTATTGTAAAGCTTTAGCCGAGCGTGAGCAGTTGTGAACGCAGCAATCACCACATTGGTCTTGGCATTCGGCTGGATGAAGTTGCCTTTGTACTCATATCGTAGCTCTACGACGTCGTCACTCACAAACGAGGCGTCCGTCACCTCAATCTCATCGGATGTCAACATGTCGAAATACACTTGCGGATCTGTAATAAGTTTTACTTGGGTCATGTTGGTTCTCTGCGCAAATTTTCCTGCAAACAAACAAAAAAAAAAGATAACCATATCAATATTCTGTTCAATTTAACTTACTTCTCCCATTTTTACCACTAAGTTTTTTGAAGTATTACACTTACCCCAGAACGAGTTTAACATCAACTTCGCCAGTGCACGTAGGCCAGGGTTTTTCTCGATCTTGTTCCGATCCATCAGGATGCCTTCGCGTTGATAGTACTCGTCGATATACTGCTGCTTTTTCTCATCCGTGTCGCAACCCTCGGGGAAACCACTGGATTCTTGCTTAATCTTCAGGAATGTATCGATGTACTCGCTGAAGAGCTCGTTGCTCTGTCTAGGGAAATGCCATACTTCGTGAACGTTAACCAAACGATAACCCTTCTCCAACGCTTTCTCTAATTCATTGGTTACCCATGTACCCTGAATTGCACGCTCCTGGTCTGTATGATTGCATGGCTCTTGGTTCAATCCGTCAACACAAGTTTGGCACAGCGGGAACATAAGCTTTCCGTGAGCACGATACGGTAGAACCGGATGGTAAAGACCACGTGGAGGGAGAACGGTACATTTAACCAACCCGAAATACTCTGTGATATCGCCAAAGTTCTCGGTGATAATCTCAGGATGGCCCACTGGATATGAACAGTACTTATTCGTCCATGGATACAAACTTGTAAAGTCCACATAATGAATTTGCTCGTCTTGTTGGCATTGATGAAACAACTTCGCCGCGTTCGTCCGCCCCCCCGTACAGTCCGTGTCTGGGTTCGAGAGGCTCAGAAATTTCAAAATTATCGAAATACGTTTTCATGTCCGAGTTTGCTTCGAGTTGACGTTTCAAGTCGCACTCCCACATCTCAATCACGTTGTAACCTTGACGTTTTAGAAAACGCGTTTTCTCGAGCGTGCGCTGATGTAAATCTTGCATGGTTTGCTGACTGACTGGGTTAACGGTGTCTCTGGCGTAACAAGAGACGCAACCGTGCCAGAAACACCCATGGAGCTCGTAGACGGTGTTTGACTCTGCATGATACCCATCAACACGGTACTGTCCGATACGTTGCTCGCCAAAATTGCGAGAGTGCCGAATGGAAATATCGTTGCATTGCGCGGTATACGCTAACCATTTTAGGGCAATAACCGACTGTTTATCATGAGGTCTATAACCATGCGGTGGAATAACGGCAATTGTTTTTTCACGAATAAAGTTCTTTCGAAAGACTAAGTTGCATGCCGAGGCAATTGTGAGACAATCTTTAAACGGGTCGATATCAGTAACAGAACGAAACAGTTCGCGAAATTCTAGGCAACAACGTCGAAGGATGTCGACGTCCGATCGGCAATACTTCAGAATTTCCTCTTGAAAGTCAAAAACGTAGTTATTGGCTCTCTGATTATTATACCACTGGTAAAACTTGTCACGATCATCGGCAGGCATTCCGTCTGGATCATAGAAGCTTGCGTCGGGTATAGGACCTTGGTAGTTTTGGTTGGTTTCGGTGTTGAAGTGATGTGGGAAATAGCCCTTGGCAAGTTCGTTCAGACCAAACGTTTTCGGAAAGCTCGCGAGCTTCATTGGGATAAAGCATAGCGAATCCATAAACTTAATGTCTAATTCTGGAACGTTTAGTGTTAATATCTTTGCACCGTTCATAATAACTTCCGGTACCAAACCATTCTTATGGAGATATTGTAGGATGAAATACCCGTCATATCCCTGGAAATTATGAGCCATCACTAGACTGTTCGAATTGTGGTCTTGAAATAACCATTCACAAAATTCGTCCCGTGTATTTGCACCGCTAAACACCCACTCTTGACCGCTTTCGTCGTGAACAACGCATAAATTCGGTACGTGTTCGCCGCCTTCTTGCACGCATTCAAAATCGAAGAAAAATAATTGATTGTAACCTCCCTCGCCCCCGTCGTTTTCATTCTCGTCTCCCCCAACTTCCGCCTCATCATCTACTAAATCATTCGTGTCCGATTGCGCTTCGCGAGTGGTTTTTCTTTTCTTTGCCGGTTGAATATAGCACTGGTGGTCTTCAGGGACCACATACTCTTGACAAACTGTACACCGAACAAGACCGCAGTGATGTCTCTGAGGGTGTTGATTAGCTCGTTTCACCACCTGTTTGCAGTGTTGACATTTCACAACGGATGCACAAATTGAACGCTTTTCGCCCACGGCTTCTTTGTGCCTGTCGAAACACTCTTGGCTCTTGAAAAACCGGCCGCAATCGTTGCAAAATACCCAGCTTGTAATCGGACAGTTTTGCGTGTAGCATAACTTGCACGTATCGCCGCAGAGGTGGTCTTCCACTTTATCATAACCTTTCTTACAGACATGGCAGTACTTCTTACGAGCAAGAAAAGCTGGCATGCTTGTAATTACATCATAATGGTTATCGTGGGCGTAAAGATAAATACGCTTCGACGCCTCAGGACCCGAGTAAATAAGAGCATTCAGATGTTCTTTCGAGACAATGTTTATCTGGTAATCAGTCAAATAGACTTGAAACTTTTTCACTTCTTCGATACCGCACTGTCCGAATGGTACGCCGGAATTTTCATGCAATTCGTGAGCAAGGTCACCTTGCAATGGCGTTCGATAATCTTTAATGTAAGAGTACCGTTCATCGTTGTCGACTTTGGCTTTGGCTAGAACGATGGCCCGGCTAAGACAGAGATTGTCTTTGTTCTGAATACGGACGATGGCTCTTTTGTTAGTAAGATACTTATCGAGGTTAGCAATCTTTCGCTTTCTTCCCGTTCCACCGTGTGGCATCTCGACATGGATTATATTGACGGTAATCGAATCATCTAACTTAAACGAATCGTTCGACTGAATTACTCTTTCGATTTCGGCTAAGATTCTTTCTACGGTTAATCTTTCACGAGAAATAAATGCTAATGAAATGGGATATTCGAGTTGGGGAGAATGCATAATAAACCTAACTTGATCATACATAGCAATACCATCGGTTACGCGATCGAGTAGGCTTTCAAATACATGATGTAATTGCCTCAGGACATCAGGCAAACCTTGGACTTGTAAATCGCCAAACTGAACACGATAATCAAGACCCGTGGTCTTAAACTTTTTCACGCGTACTTGCTTAACAGATTTTATCGTAAATAACGGAACAGTTTTAGATTTCTTACTTGGTATTGATTCAGTGCTTGGTTTGGCGGCTCGTTTTCGGCTTCCTTCTCCGTTCTGGATAGATACCTCGGGTATCGACGGTTCACCAGAGACATCAGAAATATCCTCTAGTTCGGCCATAAATGAATCGTCGTTCCAATCCATTCTGAAGGATTCGTGTTGCTCGTTCGACCAACCATCCATTAACGAGGGTATCGCTGGTTTGGGGGCCTGACCGCCGGGGATATCGTCCATCTCGGCCATAAACGAATCATCGTTCCAATCTCGCTTGAAGGATTCGCGTTGCTCGTCCGACCAACCATCCATTAACACCGTAGAAATCCCACAACGTTTGTTCTCCAAATCACGCTCCAAGGCATTCGACAATATAATGATACGTTGAAACAAGGCTGCTTCCTTATGCCTCTCCTCGAAATCAAAGAGCCATTCCAGCGCCTCAATTTCCTCGACGGTTGTACATCCTTTGATTACATCGATAAGATCCATTGCTGTCAATGAAACAAAACGTATATTAAACTCTGATAAAATACACAAATAGTGAACGTCGTCAGGCAATATAAAACGAATAAGTGCAAAACATCTTACCTTATAAAATCAGACAAAAATATCTTCGAAAATATCTCCCAAGAAAACGCTATATCGCAGTAAACTCCACAAGTAAAACACTTTAGGAAAAGTAGCAACTATACGAAATCACCGAGCTTATATAGCTTCATGTATACTATAATTATTCCAATCTTGCCCAATCATGTCACAGGCGTGAGTCATGCGTGAGTCATGCGTGAGTCACGGTGCGCGAGTCATGCTGAATATTAATGAGGCGGCATCCCTTTGGACACTATATGGGGGGGGTTATCTACTTTGGATGCATGGGTGACCGTCTGGGAATAACCCTGTTCTCGAGCTTGAGACTCATGTGAGTAGAGTTTAGTTGGTCTCGCCTGTGCTTAGAGGGTTTTTCACCGGGTTCTCCGGTTTTCCTACCTCCGCAAAACCAACACCTAGGTCTTAGCTGTAATTCGTGGGCCGATATGTGTCGTATGGCGGCTGCCTGGGCGCCTTTAATATGCCTTCGACTCGGCCATGTCAAACATTATTGTAAGGCGCATTTGAAAACCTTAAAGTTGAATTTGCGCGGTATAAATAAATGTTATTATTACTATTATTATTATCCACAGCGGAACAGAACATTATATAAATTAAAATTAGCTTTGATCATAATATACACAGCCAAAAATAGCACAGGTTGTTGCAACAATGATGGCTGAACAGTACTGTAACAAGGCGGCTATCATGCATGAACAGCACTGTTGAACCAACAGTATTGTTCATCATTGTTCCAACAGTATTGTTCAGCAATGATGAAGCAACAGTAGCTGCATGTTCATGACTGTTGGAACAGGAGAGAATGACACTGTTAGAACAGCATTGTTCACCGTCGTATAACATGGCTGTTCAACACTGTTACTTCATCATGCCATAACAACGTGTTGTATCATGCATGAACAACACTGTCGGATTCACATGGATGTTCAATGTTGTTTCAACAGGCGTGAATAGTGTTGTTGGATAAAAATAGCGTGTGAAGTATGCACACGCAATTTTCTCGCGGTTATTTTGGCGAATCAGTTCGTGAGCGATAAAAGAAAGTGGAAAGTGAACGCTTTTAATATGTGGCATGGAAAAACGGACAGAAGAGAGCCGAATTCTCAACTGAAGCACTCAAAACTTCACGTCTTTTCAAAAATATAATAGCTCAATGTTAATTTCAACTTGTGGCATCTTTCTGCAAGTGTTTTCGTCCCTGAAAATACGTACCAAAACCGTGTGGATTTACAGTGTCTTGAAGATGAAAAAAAGACAGTTTTCTTGACAGGCGAACACTTGACAGAAAGCTATTATGAAAACTATAAAGAAGTGGATGCTGTTTTTTTTTAAATACGGAGAAACACGATTGTAAAGAGGTTAATAAGAGGTGAAATCAAAGATGGACTGCTCCACAAAAAGTTATGGTGTCAGTAGCAAGGAAGTATTTTTTTAACTTTTTCTATTCAAAGACAAAGTGGTTTTCTTTTCAACTTAATAAAAGTGAGTGAACTATCCAAATAACTTTAATGACACGAGAAAACGTAGATGTTTAATATTGTAGTAAGAAATATATTAATAGTAGAAAATAAGTATCTCCTGACAAACACCTGCAAACTTTGGCACCCTTCTCATTGACTAACTCCACATAATTTTTGACAACTATGATTTCTATTCCTATTTAATATTTTTTACCCAATTATGAGCTACAATCATCAGAGCATTATAGCTTCAAGCTCATGCATAGCTGACCATATTAAAAAGCGGCCCCCATAATAATTTCACTTTTATATAATAATTTCACTGGTTTTTGGACCACCTTCATAATAGACCACATTTTGGGGGTTGTGAATGACGAACTTCCAATAGTATTTTTTTATAACATTGCATGTTAGAAACTCACAAATAACAATACAGTATTAAATACTTAAAACCATTTACACATCGCTATTAAAATAGCTAATTTCATTGCTTTACACAGTACATTACTCGATTAACAGATATGTATAATGGCAACAAAATACAACGGATGCTACTGTTAGTATATGTGAGTAAATGCATGAAAAAATAAGACCTTAATTTATTGGCATTTTAACAGGTTTAATTTTGAAACTAAATACCATGTTTGATATTTGTTTTAATTTTCTTTTTATATAGCTTAATGGCAGTTGGGCTCAACAAGAAGCTAGGATAATAGGATATATATGTAAGTATTTTGCTTTATAACACTGGCTTAACATGGGGATAATTCATAGCTGATAGCAATTTATAACTATAAAAAATGATATTTGTTTTTTCTTCATTAATACTGCGTTCACTTTGTAAATTTCAGTTTTGCCAGACAAGAAGAAATATATTAATTAGAAGAAGAATTTACTTAGCATTCAACATATATGTGGCTGAAAAATAATAAAAATTGGAGAATTTGTTTACGAATCACGAGTTTCGGCACTATAAATTAAATGTGTTTCTTTTTCTCTTTTTAATACAAATAACATAGTTTGGAAGATAATTTCAAAACTGCGACCAGATGATCAACTCATAGACAGAGTTTGGCAATGAGAAACTTGGGTTTTGAAAAAAGACTATTGCAACTTGCAAGCAAATATACATTGCATCCTAACATCGTTTGGGTTTTTGTTTTATACATGTAGAACACATATATTTTTTTCTTTGTTCTAAAATACATGATATGTACGTTTAAACAGAATAAAGTTTTTACATACCTGTTGTTTAGACGGCAGAGTTTTGTTTGTCTCCATCTCGACCGTTTCTTCTGTATTGTGTCGAGTTTTTTTCTATAGCTTGCAATTTACTGGTCTCCTAATTCGCAGCCGTTTTTCTGCCTGTGTTATTCTTTGGTCCTAAGAAAAATCGAAGGACCGCCATAAGAACGGCTGCGAAGGAGACTAGCTCTTTGCTCGTTGTCGAATGCTCGAAGCAACCGGGGTAAATTTTCGTAGCGGAGTTTTTTACGTCCACGAAGTAAACAAAACAATACTAACATACCTGATACAGCCTGTTGCAACAACATTGTTCACGTCTGTTGGCACAGTAAAAACAGGATTGTTATCATGCAGGCACGATAAACACTGTTAGAACAGCATTGTTCAAGCCTGTTGATTAATCATCCGTGAACATTGTTGTTCGAATAGGCATGAACAGCACTGTTGACAATACTGTTCACAGGGTGCAGTAGAGAAGCCGAGGAGGCTCACGCAGCATTTTAATTATAGCAAATCGCGAAACGAAAATCCCGTTTGAACATTTCCTTTTGCAAAATTGCGAAATCAAAATGCTGTTTAAACATTTCATTTGCGAAATAGCGAAACCAAAATGCCATTTGAACATTTCATTTTGCGAAATTGCGAAATTAAAATGCTGTTTAAACATTTCATTTGCGAAATAGCGAAACCAAAATGACGTTTAAGCATTTAATTTTGCGAAATTGCGAAATCAAAGTGCCGTTTGAACATTTCATTTGCGAAATAGCGAAACCAAATTGCCATTTAGAAATCGTGAAAATTGTTAGTAGTATTATCTATGCATTTTGATATGCAAATTAAACATTTTAACGTCACATGTGCATAATGAGTTATTGAAAAAAGTTATATATCTCAAGAACGAAGCAAGGAAACGAAAAATTGCAAAAGATGTTACTCTATCATTTTAAGTGTTCTTTCAAATAAGACAAATTAATTTTCGTTTCATAGACACTTTAAATAACTCATTATATTTTTGTTTGTATAAACAGTTTTTTTGGCTTTTGTTCCACAAATTTGTTGTTTTCACAATTGTCAGAAGCATTTAGATAATAAAATGACTCGTTCATATCGTAATCACCTTTCGTTCTCCAGTGTCAAGCGAAATAGTTATGAAAATCGATCAACAGTAAATTCTCAATTGTAAAAAAATATCACTTTTGGCCCGTGATCAGATATCGCAAAAAACTGATGCTAAGCAGCCAATCAGATTGCAGCATTACCCAGGATTCCGCCGGCTCACGATTGATAAAAAAATAAAATTTGGTATCTTTCTGGTTAACCTTTTAGTGGGTATGGTTGTCATTTGGCAACGTATTGATTTTACTCTGGCTAACGCCAGTTGATTTTACTCTGGCTAACGCCAGACAATTTTACTCAAGTGGAGACTTCCTGGTAATCTGCCTGGTAAAGCTTTGAATGCCATCGCATGTGAAACAATAGTTTCACGATTTTCCAGAATTTCTGAACGAACATCGTAAGTGCTACTACTTATCACGCGCACCGCTCTCTTGCAATTTTAATAATTTATTTGAATAGCTATACAACAACCATCATTCCAGAAAGTTGAACAATAGTTGAAATAGGGCAATATCAAATATTAATTTTCACATGCCTCGGTTTCCTTTGTTCTTTGCGGGGAATATATTCAATAACCCCTGACAACAATGGCAAAACAATAGATTAATATTCCCTCTAATATTCCCCTCAATATTTCTTTTCTATTGTGACTTCTGTGTTATTCACATATCCCCGAGGGGCCTCAAAATAACCTATATACTTAATACAGCGCTGAGAGGTCCGAATACGGAAATCCCGTAATCTGATTAATCCTGTAATCGGATATTTCCCGTACCCGGCGTACCGCTCTCAGCCGAAAGATATAAAAAAAAAAGTTTATCGGAGATAAAGACCCCAATCACAAATGCACTTTGATTAATTAACGAAGAACTAAAGAAGCCAAACAAATTATCTTTGTTTATTTGTTTTTTTTCCGTTCTGAACAAAAATAACAAATATCAGTTAAACAAAACGTTGCGAGTTTTGCAATGGCGTTTTCATGTCTCTAATAATTTTAAGTTAAATAATAATTATTTCAGCAAGGCCATATAATAAACTACTTATTGACCTCGCTTGTTCGGTCTTAGACTTGCCACAAGTCGACCACCCCGGAGGGAGCGCGTGGCCACGCGAGCGACGAAGTCGCGAGCGGTCGACTTGTTTCACTCGCAGGGATTTAAATCTAATGAAAAATTCTGGCGAAGCTTAAACATTCCATACATAACCGCTTTTTCAAGTTTTGCATCGCATTCCATTTATGTCATGAACTTGTATTATAATTATCAAGAAACCAAGAAACTTCACTGGATCAACTCAAAACCTTCGAAAAATCTTATCTGTCATCACTAAAGTGAGGAAAACAATGACGTCACACGTGGAAAAACTCGCCTGTAAAATTTGGCGCCCTGCAAGTGACAAAAGTCCTTTCCACCGCAAAACCGAAGCGCGTCATAAAGGGGACTGGAAAGGACTTTGGAAAGTCTAGTTCGGTCTGTGCTAGTGAAATATCGGCACATTAAAAAACATCGGCACATTAAAAAACATCAGGCACATTAAAAAACATCGGTCCGATATTTCACTAGTCAATAAGTAGTTATTATTATAATGCAGCAGCGCTGAGAGGTCCAAATACGGAAATCCTGTAATTTGATTGGTTCATAAGCGGTCATTTCCCGAATCCGCCCGCTCAGAGCGGAATCTGCAGTTCGGGACCGTAAGTTTTATAAACAAAATGGCAGTCATGTCAGTATATGCAACAAGATGGATTATAATTTCAGAACTACCCATTGTTGAAATGTATCGGGCAGGTATGTTGTTAGAAATTTTATAAGCTTTCATTTGATGTATTCGAGTTTCCACGTTTTGTGAAAGTTTTTAAAATGTCCAAAACGTTCGCAACATTGTTCGTAATAAATATAACATTTGCTTCTCACAAGTATATTAGAATTTCAGATGATTTTTTATTCAACTACTTAACGTACGGTCTTGAGCAATATGTCAAACAAAAGCAATTGAAAAATGCTATTTGGGGTAGAAAGTTCAGGATTCTAGCTCAACGGAAAGTACTTTAAAAATGGGAAAATGTCTGCCATTTTCGTTTAGTTCGCAAGAAAGATGGGTCGAGTTTTCACATAACGTTCACAACATTTATGGCCATATAATGAACTACTTATTGACCTCGCTTGTTCGGTCTGTACTAGTGAAATACCAGACCTCTGTTTTTTGCACAGACGTCAACCCGCTGCGCTCGTCTCGGTCCGTACTAAAAAATCATCGATATTGATATTATAGGGCTTTCATCGACAGCAGCTGATGATTCCTATTGTAGGCATCAATGGGTTAAATGGAATGAATATTTAAACAAACAAAAATTACAACTGAACAAAATCAAAATTTTAGCTTATAGATTGAAATTTTGAGTTTAAATATTTGAGTTAATTAAATATTATTTAACAAATTGTTGAACTGATTTAAATTCTCATTTTACAGCACCAGACCAGTACACATTGAGTGATGCAAATGCCAACTTCCCAATGAAAGAAAAGGATTGTTGATCTTCAAGATGATTCAGCTGATGTTCCCTTGTGTCATTGCTGATTGGATTGTTGTTAAGTACACTTTGAAAATAACCAACATTCTAAATATCTCAGGTAGTATCCTAAATGCTGAATGACGTATTTCGGATATAGATGCAGAACCACATACATGTAACATTGTTAAGTTGTTAGTCTAGGATTTTTAGGCATCAGTTAATATTTGGGAATTTGAACTGCCAAAAATGGTTTGCATTATGACCATTTTCCTGTATACCATGTTGTAGTAAGTGACTGTATACATGTACTTTAATGTCATCCTGATGTAAACACTCGCAGTTCATGTGTTAAAATATATTGAATATGTTGACATATGTTTTTAAAAATGTTTATTTTCTCTTAGTCATTGTGTTGAATGACATGTTTCAAGGTGTGTTATTATGCACACCTACATGTGTAAGATAACACATATCAGGGCATGTTGCATAGCACACCTTTGTATTAACACACCTATACAGTAACACATCTTAACATGTGTTAAATACATCTTAACATGTGTTAATATAACACACCAAGGTGTGTTAAATAACCAACTCTTAAGGTGTGTTAGAAAACCTAACTTAAGGTGTGTTAAAATTTGGACAAAAAAGGTGTGTTAATTTAATACACCTTTTTTTAGAGTGTGTTATTCTAATTTGTGGGTCCAACAAGATGGTGTGATCTCTGAGTTAGCATTTTTTTTGGATAAAAGAAAGTTTCACTTGTACCAATTAGCTTTGACTATTCTGTCACAACCTTAATTATTTATTTAAATGTATGTGAATGGTAGGCAACGTTTCTTGCAACTAAGCAGTGAGTAAATCATACGAAACTGATACTTTTTCATGTTGCTGGTATTTGTTATAGTTACTATTTCAACCAATTAAAAGTTGGTTGAACTACCATTTGAATTTCTCTTGACCAATGCATTTGCTTGACCAATTTTTATTGGTTACAACGACCAATATTTATTGGTTGTTTGGTAACAACCATTGTTTATTGGTTAAAATGACGAATACATTTTTGGTTATAATAACCAATGTTTTTAGGTTGAAATGACCTATATTGTTTGGTTAAAATAACCAATAATATTGGTTGTTTCAACCAGTCAAATATTGGTCATTTCTACCAAAACGATTTTGGTTGAAACAACCCATTTTAAATTGGTTCTCTCAGACTCATCCAGGTAACCTTTTTTTTTTTGTTGTTTCAACCAGTCAGTTTTTACAGTGTAAATTCAGTTTTAGTTTTTGTCAAGATCCAGTTTATTATTACACTGAATGGTATGACCAGCTGTCTATTTGATAAATATAAAAAGCTTTACAAAATATTACCTAATATTATTACCTAATAGTTCAACTGCTAAATTGACTATAATAGTAAAAGTTAATAAATCTGCGATAATAATTCCTTAATAAATTTTAAAATTGATATATTCATAGTGTAGGTTAGTTGAAACCAGTGAATAAAGTACATGAACTTTCATTCAAAATTGCAGCTAAACGTTGACAAGTACACTTCTATTTGGATTTAATGAATTGATGTATAGACTTTATTCATAAATGGCCGACGATTTAAAATCCTTTTATGTGCATATAAATTAGCCCCTCTGACCTTGTTTTAGAGTAAAGATTCTTTTGAATTTGGCGCATGAAAACGAGTTCAGAGGGGCTAATTTATATGCACCTAAAAGAATATTAATTCCACGGTCATTTACGAAGGAGGTCTATAGGTGTTGCAATGATAAATATATATAGAGAGAGAGAGCTTGAGCCATAATTGATTTAGCAACTGACCTCAGTAGTTCTAAAGTATATTTTCATGATTTTATAAATATTACAAATGGAGCTGAGATTTGGTAGAAATCTTGCTGGGCTGTTAATAGTTTTCAAATGATGGACACTATTGCTCGCATCTCTGGTGAGTGTCCTGGCTGACTGCATGAATCTGGTAAATGTCCTGTCTGACAAATGTAAGCAATCCACCTTTTCCCAGCTAGGACCTTAGGGGGTCCACGTGACACTTTTCGGACAAACAATCTCAGATGGACGTTCGGACACTGAGAAAACCGCACAATAAGAGTGGTCTTAGAGTGCTGTAAAAGTGATTCTCGAGACCCAGAACGACTAAACATAAAAGAAATAGCAGCTACAGCTATAGTAGAGAAAATTTGTAGACTTTTATTAAACGCGACAATTATATGATTAGTGTCTTGCCGTGTTTGAACAGCTTATATTTATACGAATGTTGTGCAGTTGTATAGCAAGCGAGAGTCAGCGACAAGCAAGAAAGCGCATGGTGAACAATTTACAACAAATCACGAAAAATCTACTTTGGAATCATTGATGCCCATACATTTAACGTTCGTTTGGTCATTCAAACGAAAAGCACGCCAAAAAATAAACGCCGCGGGATACGATGTTGTTGTCATGGTGACATATTAAAATGGCCAGTGTCATGTTTCAGTGCAAGAAGAACTTGTCGCAGTTGTTCGTGAAAAGAATACTTCACCTCAATCCCTGCTTGATAAGCAGGCAATGGAAGCTTGGCTGGTATATCGTTAGATCTGCTGTGGTGCCGCTGTGCGGCCAAGTTCGATGACGTTTAAACCGCGCATATTTCTAATAAAAAAATCTGCGTAAACGCGGCAAACTGAACGATTATAACCCATATATCATGATCGAGATTGTCTAATTGGCGCGCCTCGCGAGTCGCGCGTAAACGGCGCGAGTCGTGACTAAATGGCGCGAGTAAACTTTTGTCGCGGGCTTTTGTTCCGGCTTTAATTTTGCCTGGATCTTTTTCTCCGGTTTTGCTACCGGGGGACAAAGAACCTAAAAATATAGATGCAATAATAGATTATCTCAAATTTCCTCAGCGTGTGTTCAGTTGTTTACGCACAGAGAATGGACAGCGATGTATCTTCTAAACGCTGTAATCGTCTGTCGTTTCTTTATACGCGGTCCGTCCAACTTACCAATATACTTAGCCGACATGTCGACAATTATTGTGGCCGAATATTAGTCGATGGTTCTCATCAAGCATTAGTCGACGATAACGGGATGGTTTTGCTTTGTTTCCGGCTATATATATGTAATATCAAACCAATTTTGCCCGCGCGGCCGGGCATATTTGGCTGTGGGAACGAGATTGTGTATTTTGCAGAATATTGAACGGCCGTGTTGAAGGTTTTCGGATCGTGGGTCTGGGTACAAAAATACCAACTGCGCATGCCCCAAAATACACACTTTTTCCTGTATTTCAAATGGATTGTCCCAGGGCCATTTGATTTGCCCGCGCGGCCGGGCATATTTGGCTCTGGGAACGAGATTGGTGTTAGTGAGGAATGACGCGAAAATTAGCATAAAGTATCTAAAGTATAAGCTTTGGTCCGGTAATATCTTTTCCGTTGGAAAATATGGTAGTGATTATATACATTGACAGCAAGCTAAGATATTTATCAAATATGGACTAATATTCGGCCACAATAATTGTCGACATGAAAATCGATAGAAGTCGCCTAAGTAATATTTGTACGTTGGACGGAGCGCGCTATAAAGAAACGTCAGACGATTACAGCGTTTAGAAGATACACCGGTTTTCCACTAGGCGACTTTTTTTGCGCGAAGCGACTTTTTCTTTTGTCTCATGAGCTCTGAGCTGGAACTAATCAGAAATCTATTGAATTCGAACAAAAGAAAGTCGCTTCGCGCGAAAAAAATCGCCCAGTGGAAAACCGGCTTTAGTCGCTACTCGCGCCATTTACTCGCGAGGCGCGCCAATTAGACTATCTCATCATGATCGCGTCTCAGAAATCTACACAAATTGTAATTTACGCGTACCCCGGCCCCATAGTTGCTGTTAGGGTTTGTTGACACATGAAACGAAGGCTGTAGCTGTACAGTAGATGACTTTCACGCAAACGAATTTAATACGCTTTTAATATATAAAGCATTATCAAACTGTTTCTCACTTTCTCCGTGCTCTACATTTTCGCTGCTGAAGAAACGGTGAAACATAGCAGCCTAGTCACGTCTTTTCTCTTTAGCTTTTACCGATAATCACTTTTACAGCACTCTAAGACCATCTTTTAACCATGCACTCTTATTGTGCGGTTTTCTTAGTGTCCGAATGTTCATGTGAGATTGTTTGTCCGAAAAGTGTCGCGTGAGTAGTGATACCCCCCCATATAGGGACCAAAGGGATGCCGCCTCATTAAATATTCAATTTTTAATTATTCATTCTCAGGCTCCTTTGGGACCTCTAACCCTAATCTCATTACGTCATTATGTCTCAGGCTCCTTTGGGACCTCCAAACCCTAATCTCATTAGTATTCATTTTATAGCGGCGCGTTACGTCATTAATTCTCAGGCTCCTTTGGGACCTGCTAATCCTAACTTGTTTTCCCCCCAAACCCTAGCTTTCATGCAACCCCCGGTTTTCTCTACGTCATAACCGATAGCTCTCCGACTGATTTCCGAAGTTCTGGGTTACGTCATTATCAAAAGGCATTCGACTTATATTCCTTATCATTTAAACACTTTACCCTACTGACTGCTAACACTTGTGGGACATGTAAACATACAGAGCATGCGTACAATAAACTCAAGACAAAATAGAGGTTCTTTACAAGGAACTAAAGAGAAATTAGTAGACACACTTTATATTTTTATCCTAAATCTTGTCTAGAGGAATATAGTGGGTTTCGAACATTCTAAATGACTGAATCTGGTGAGATAACTTAACTCGAATATTATTTGAATAAGCTATGAATATTATATGTAGGGTTAGAACCTAACAGAATAAGTCATCCTAGAATCATACCTAACTAAACCCTCGTTTATAAGTAAAGGAAGATAGAATGAGGAATCATTTCGAGAAGCTGAACTTAGGATACGTACGAATCAATCCGAAAAGCCGTGAGCTCAGAAAAAACATATTGGCACATAGCAATGAAAAGCTTATAGATGAATATTATATTAGATATTTGGTTCGCTTTTGAATATTATATTAGATATTTGTGTCGCTTTTGTGATGTTTATACGTATAGGAACCGTATGAAGTTAAAAAGAGTCGCCTTGAAGGGTAGCGAATCGTTATTGTACACTTAGAAGAACATTATTCGACAACATCGTTGACCAAGCACTTTGAAAAATTACAGAGCTTGGTTAAATAATTCGTCGCTATGATTTAGTATGTTATAAGGTTCTCGCACGTGCAGAACACAAAAGGGAAAAATCATTAAAATTACTAATGGCTAAAACATAACCGGATTTGCATATAAATAGAATATTTAATTCATTTTAGGGGGGTGATCATGAGCTTTGGGGAATAATAAGGGGTATTAATGCATGGGCAAGTTTAGGCGGGGCGTTGATGTAACCATGGAGAATGTACAGCGTCGCGTCGTCTCATAAGGCAGAATTCAAAGTATTCAGTTTAAAATATTTATTTCTTGGCCCAAAAAATCAAAGCATAGTCGAAAGTGTTATCATATTTGAAGAAAACGCAGTTAATCAACCTGTTGGAAACAGTCCTGTTGTTAGTTTGGCAAGCGAAGAGTGTGTAAATGATTCTAGCTTCCCCTAACCTTAGCTGGATAGAGTAAATGATGCCTTGAATGAAGAAACCGTTCGGTAAGCTGTTCGAAAGACATTGAAACACTTTCTTCAGAGGGGTTTGCCAGAATATAAACTGTCAGGGGTTAAATGGATGACTCGGCTATTTTATTAACGTCGTCAAGCATCTTGTTAATGTTGCTAAGGCTGATATTTGCATATTTATCCTCAGTGCACGTGCAGAAGACAAAAGAGAAACTCAATAGTGGTCATTAAGAGGATTAAGCGCTTGGCAAATCTAGGCGAGAAAGTCATTAACTGTTACCATAGCAAAACCGCGTGCGTCCTTCATTCGTCTCAGGCTCCTTTGGGACCCTCTAGCTGTTACTCAACCCCCCCCCCCCCCCGTGTAATACGTCATAATCGATAGCTCTCCAACTAATTCCCGAAGATCGTCATTATCAAAAGATGCTCGACTTATATAAGTAATAGGAACCAAATTTCATTTATGCACTTTACCTTACTGATCGACGGTCAGCAGTTGTGGGGCATGTTATAATATTCAAACAGAATAAGTCATCCTAGAATCATTGCTTACTAAACCCTTGTTTATAAGTGAAGAATTCGTGAGAAGATAGAATGAGGAATCACTTTAAGCCGTATATAAGAAGAACTTAAGATAGTGTGAGGAATCAATTCGAAAAGCCGTGAGCTAGGGGTTTAAAACGTATTAACACTAGCACATAGCAATGAAAAGCTTATATATGAATATTATATTAGATATTTGGTTCGCTTTTGTGGTGTTTATACGTTTAAGAACTGTGCAAAGTTCCACAAGTCCGGCACAGTGGCATCAGCTTTCTGGGGTTTCTGGAGTATACACCTCCTATTTTAAATCTTTAGGCATTATGAGAATATTTCGTTTGTATTCTGTCAACGAATTGGTGGCTCTTAAAAGATTATAGTTTTTAGAATGTGATTTGTTCAAAGAAACGTTTTTGTAATATGACTAAATAACGAAATAAAGTTTAAAAAATATATAATTTCATATTTACAATCACATAAAGCTCCTATTATTTACAAACACGCAAAAGTTAAAATCCATAAGTGTCAAAATTATTTACAATCACTTGCCGTTTAATCGCAGATTGAATTTATTTAGATCTCTTTTACATGATAGTAAAAATTGCTATATGTGTTATGAGAACATTATTGAGTTAATGCAAAGTTAAATTATGTTTTAAGTTAAATAAATTTCTTGGACTATTTAGTGTGTAAGAAATTAAAGATGTGTAATTTTATATGTGTGTAATTTTATCTGAAGAAAAAATTAATAAAGACATATGAGCAACATTATAATAGTTTTTTGTAGTTTATTTTTTATATTCATAACAAATTACAGTGTACATATTGACAGCTAATTATTTACATAAACGAATGTTTTTCAATAAACTGTCCTGCGTTTACGGTTTCTTCTAGCGCACCCACTTCTTAGAGATATCGTTTGTTTCTCTGTTGTCAAAGCAATGCTCGCTCTTTATAGGGAAGTTTGATATTTTCCGTTTTTTGCGTTGTTTATTATTTACGGACTCCCCCTGCTGCTCTCTTAGATAATTATTGAAGTTTGTTGCCATTTCCTCTTGTCTCCTTATAAGGCTTTTCAAAGTTTTCTCCATATTCAGTTCTGTGCTGTCTGCGATAGTTTCTTTACTCTGTAAAGGTACACATATTCCAATTTTTACTCCATTTTAACCATTTAGCGCGTTCTTTGTTATCCATGTGGTGTACTTGATCAAGATGATTTGCTAGCCTTGCAAGATTAGTGCTTCCGCAACCGAAGACAGGACAGTTTCTACGTGTGCGACCCATGTTTAGTTGTTTACTCGAGCAATGACAGAAAGCATTTGACATTTTTTGACATGTTAGATGCTTTTATTAGGCCCGTTTAGGCCCTATTTGTCCTTTTTTGGCCCGTTCAAAGATACACCCTTCACCCCCGGGGTCACCCCCAGAGATACCCCCATTACCCCCGGGGGCAACCTTTTAAATAATCAATCTTAGGATTCAATGATTCAATCTTAGGATTCAATGTGGGATGTTTTGGCGGTATTTGGGGGATGTTTTAGGGGCTTCGGGGGTATTTGGGAGTGTTTGGAGGGTTTTGGGGGTGCCTCGGGGGTGATTGCAGGTGTTACGGGGGTATTCGGGGGCGTTTTGGGAGTTGTTGAGGGTGTTTTGGGGTACCTTGGGGGTGCCTCGGGGGTGATTGGAGGTGTTGCGGGGGTATTTGGGGTGTTTTGGGGCTTCGGGGTAATTGGGGGCTTCGGGGGGCTTCGGGGGTGATTGGAGGTGTTACGGGGGCATTTTGGGGGTATTTGGTGATGTTTTGGAGGTGTTTTGGAGGTGTTTCGGGGGATGTTTCGGGTGTTGAGGAGATTTTACGGGTGTGGTTAAGAGTAAAGATAAGGGTGTATATAGCTTACAGAGGTGATTTGGGACAATAATTTTATTAATCAACATTAAATATTACAATAAATGTCTTGAGTTTATTACAAGAATGACAACAAATACGGTCTTCATCATTTCTAGACATTCATTTTCTGTTTTATATTCTGGGTTGGTAAACGTAATGCGTGTCTGTTGGGAAAATTCCAGATCTCAAACGTATTTCATCGGGGCATGTCGGTGTGAGATCAACAAATAAGTATGTATACGGTTCTTTGGTTGCCATTTCATACGCTTGTTGAAAAAATTTAGTATTGCTTGGATACAAAGGAATATCAGAAAGACATATACATTATTTGTAAATATTTTATTGAACTTCAGCATAGTACAGAAGATAATGTTTCAACGATTCAACAGTAACTTTAATTCTTATAATTGGTGTCATTCCAATACTATGGTGTTTAGATTGATTGTAGGAGTACACTAGTTTTTGTAATACTGTTTTCTTTCATTTGACGAAATCTAAACATAAATAATCACGAACATTTTTTGTTAGGACAAAGTAACTAGCGTTGAGAGAGATGGTACGATGGTCTTTGCTTTGATGAAACAAAATTTTGCACAGTGTAAATCACGCTGAGATTACCATGATGGGATTTCTTCGTGAACAGTTTGGCTATAATCGTATCTTTTTCACCCATCATGTCATCAATGATAAATAGATTTCTTATTTGGGGGTTAATACTATCCAATATAGATTCGGATAAACCTTGCACGAACTGAATCCCAGGAATAAGAAGTTCCATTTTAGCAAACGTGTCTTGGTAATATTTTCTGGGACAGGGTCGATCATGATTTGGGATAAATGAGTAACTCATGAGTAAATGAGTAACTCGTGAGTAAATGAGTAACTCATGAGTTACTCGTGAGTAAATGAGTAACTCGTGAGTAAATTAGTAACTCATGAGTAACTCATGAGTTACTCGTGAGTAAATGAGTAACTCGTGAGTAAATGAGTAACTCATGAGTAACTCATGAGTTACTCGTGAGTAAATGAGTAACTCGTGAGTAAATGAGTAACTCGTGAGCAAATGAGTAACTCGTGAGTAAATGAGTAACTCATGAGTAACTCATGAGTTACTCGTGAGTAAATGAGTAACTCATGAGTAAATGAGTAACTCATGAGTAACTCATGAGTTACTCGTGAGTAAATGAGTAACTCGTGAGTACCTCATGAGTTACTCGTGAGTAAATGAGTAACTCATGAGTAAATGAGTAACTCATGAGTAAATGAGTAACTCGTGAGTTACTCATGAGTTACTCATTTACTCATGAGTTACTCATTTACTCACGAGTTACTCATTTACTCACGAGTAACTCATGAGTTACTCATGAGTTACTCATTTACTCACGAGTTACTCATTTACTCACGAGTAACTCATGAGTTACTCATGAGTTACTAATTTACTCACGAGTTACTCATTTACTCACGAGTAACTCATGAGTTACTCATTTACTCATGAGTTACTCATTTATCCCAAATCATGATCGACCCTGTCCCAGAAAATATTACCAAGACACGTTTGCTAAAATGGAACTTCTTATTCCTGGGATTCAGTTCGTGCAAGGTTTATCCGAATCTATATTGGATAGTATTAACCCCCAAATAAGAAATCTATTTATCATTGATGACATGATGGGTGAAAAAGATACGATTATAGCCAAACTGTTCACGAAGAAATCCCATCATGGTAATCTCAGCGTGATTTACACTGTGCAAAATTTTGTTTCATCAAAGCAAAGACCATCGTACCATCTCTCTCAACGCTAGTTACTTTGTCCTAACAAAAAATGTTCGTGATTATTTATGTTTAGATTTCGTCAAATGAAAGAAAACAGTATTACAAAAACTAGTGTACTCCTACAATCAATCTAAACACCATAGTATTGGAATGACACCAATTATAAGAATTAAAGTTACTGTTGAATCGTTGAAACATTATCTTCTGTACTATGCTGAAGTTCAATAAAATATTTACAAATAATGTATATGTCTTTCTGATATTCCTTTGTATCCAAGCAATACTAAATTTTTTCAACAAGCGTATGAAATGGCAACCAAAGAACCGTATACATACTTATTTGTTGATCTCACACCGACATGCCCCGATGAAATACGTTTGAGATCTGGAATTTTCCCAACAGACACGCATTACGTTTACCAACCCAGAATATAAAACAGAAAATGAATGTCTAGAAATGATGAAGACCGTATTTGTTGTCATTCTTGTAATAAACTCAAGACATTTATTGTAATATTTAATGTTGATTAATAAAATTATTGTCCCAAATCACCTCTGTAAGCTATATACACCCTTATCTTTACTCTTAACCACACCCGTAAAATCTCCTCAACACCCGAAACATCCCCCGAAACACCTCCAAAACATCACCAAATACCCCCAAAATGCCCCCGTAACACCTCCAATCACCCCCGAAGCCCCCAATTACCCCGAAGCCCCAAAACACCCCAAATACCCCCGCAACACCTCCAATCACCACCGAGGCACCCCCAAGGTACCCCAAAACACCCTCAACAACTCCCAAAACGCCCCCGAATACCCCCGTAACACCTGCAATCACCCCCGAGGCACCCCCAAAACCCTCCAAACACTCCCAAATACCCCCGAAGCCCCTAAAACATCCCCCAAATACCGCCAAAACATCCCACATTGAATCCTAAGATTGAATCATTGAATCCTAAGATTGATTATTTAAAAGGTTGCCCCCGGGGGTAATGGGGGTATCTCTGGGGGTGACCCCGGGGGTGAAGGGTGTATCTTTGAACGGGCCAAAAAAGGACAAATAGGGCCTAAACGGGCCTAATAAAAGCATCTAACATGTCAAAAAATGTCAAATGCTTTCTGTCATTGCTCGAGTAAACAACTAAACATGGGTCGCACACGTAGAAACTGTCCTGTCTTCGGTTGCGGAAGCACTAATCTTGCAAGGCTAGCAAATCATCTTGATCAAGTACACCACATGGATAACAAAGAACGCGCTAAATGGTTAAAATGGAGTAAAATTGGAATATGTGTACCTTTACAGAGTAAAGAAACTATCGCAGACAGCACAGAACTGAATATGGAGAAAACTTTGAAAAGCCTTATAAGGAGACAAGAGGAAATGGCAACAAACTTCAATAATTATCTAAGAGAGCAGCAGGGGGAGTCCGTAAATAATAAACAACGCAAAAAACGGAAAATATCAAACTTCCCTATAAAGAGCGAGCATTGCTTTGACAACAGAGAAACAAACGATATCTCTAAGAAGTGGGTGCGCTAGAAGAAACCGTAAACGCAGGACAGTTTATTGAAAAACATTCGTTTATGTAAATAATTAGCTGTCAATATGTACACTGTAATTTGTTATAAATATAAAAAATAAACTACAAAAAACTATTATAATGTTGCTCATATGTCTTTATTAATTTTTTCTTCAGATAAAATTACACATCTTTAATTTCTTACACACTAAATAGTCCAAGAAATTTATTTAACTTAAAACATAATTTAACTTTGCATTAACTCAATAATGTTCTCATAACACATATAGCAATTTTTACTATCATGTAAAAGAGATCTAAATAAATTCAATCTGCGATTAAACGGCAAGTGATTGTAAATAATTTTGACACTTATGGATTTTAACTTTTGCGTGTTTGTAAATAATAGGAGCTTTATGTGATTGTAAATATGAAATTATATATTTTTTAAACTTTATTTCGTTATTTAGTCATATTACAAAAACGTTTCTTTGAACAAATCACATTCTAAAAACTAT
The DNA here is from genome assembly GCA_035771165.1 of Paragorgia papillata. Lineage (NCBI taxonomy): Eukaryota > Metazoa > Cnidaria > Anthozoa > Scleralcyonacea > Coralliidae > Paragorgia > Paragorgia papillata. The sequence continues at coordinate 488,767 of JAWNZC010000211.1, read as the reverse complement.
AATCTTTTAAGAGCCACCAATTCGTTGACAGAATACAAACGAAATATTCTCATAATGCCTAAAGATTTAAAATAGGAGGTGTATACTCCAGAAACCCCAGAAAGCTGATGCCACTGTGCCGGACTTGTGGAACTTTGCACAGTTCTTAAACGTATAAACACCACAAAAGCGAACCAAATATCTAATATAATATTCATATATAAGCTTTTCATTGCTATGTGCTAGTGTTAATACGTTTTAAACCCCTAGCTCACGGCTTTTCGAATTGATTCCTCACACTATCTTAAGTTCTTCTTATATACGGCTTAAAGTGATTCCTCATTCTATCTTCTCACGAATTCTTCACTTATAAACAAGGGTTTAGTAAGCAATGATTCTAGGATGACTTATTCTGTTTGAATATTATAACATGCCCCACAACTGCTGACCGTCGATCAGTAAGGTAAAGTGCATAAATGAAATTTGGTTCCTATTACTTATATAAGTCGAGCATCTTTTGATAATGACGATCTTCGGGAATTAGTTGGAGAGCTATCGATTATGACGTATTACACGGGGGGGGGGGGTTGAGTAACAGCTAGAGGGTCCCAAAGGAGCCTGAGACGAATGAAGGACGCACGCGGTTTTGCTATGGTAACAGTTAATGACTTTCTCGCCTAGATTTGCCAAGCGCTTAATCCTCTTAATGACCACTATTGAGTTTCTCTTTTGTCTTCTGCACGTGCACTGAGGATAAATATGCAAATATCAGCCTTAGCAACATTAACAAGATGCTTGACGACGTTAATAAAATAGCCGAGTCATCCATTTAACCCCTGACAGTTTATATTCTGGCAAACCCCTCTGAAGAAAGTGTTTCAATGTCTTTCGAACAGCTTACCGAACGGTTTCTTCATTCAAGGCATCATTTACTCTATCCAGCTAAGGTTAGGGGAAGCTAGAATCATTTACACACTCTTCGCTTGCCAAACTAACAACAGGACTGTTTCCAACAGGTTGATTAACTGCGTTTTCTTCAAATATGATAACACTTTCGACTATGCTTTGATTTTTTGGGCCAAGAAATAAATATTTTAAACTGAATACTTTGAATTCTGCCTTATGAGACGACGCGACGCTGTACATTCTCCATGGTTACATCAACGCCCCGCCTAAACTTGCCCATGCATTAATACCCCTTATTATTCCCCAAAGCTCATGATCACCCCCCTAAAATGAATTAAATATTCTATTTATATGCAAATCCGGTTATGTTTTAGCCATTAGTAATTTTAATGATTTTTCCCTTTTGTGTTCTGCACGTGCGAGAACCTTATAACATACTAAATCATAGCGACGAATTATTTAACCAAGCTCTGTAATTTTTCAAAGTGCTTGGTCAACGATGTTGTCGAATAATGTTCTTCTAAGTGTACAATAACGATTCGCTACCCTTCAAGGCGACTCTTTTTAACTTCATACGGTTCCTATACGTATAAACATCACAAAAGCGACACAAATATCTAATATAATATTCAAAAGCGAACCAAATATCTAATATAATATTCATCTATAAGCTTTTCATTGCTATGTGCCAATATGTTTTTTCTGAGCTCACGGCTTTTCGGATTGATTCGTACGTATCCTAAGTTCAGCTTCTCGAAATGATTCCTCATTCTATCTTCCTTTACTTATAAACGAGGGTTTAGTTAGGTATGATTCTAGGATGACTTATTCTGTTAGGTTCTAACCCTACATATAATATTCATAGCTTATTCAAATAATATTCGAGTTAAGTTATCTCACCAGATTCAGTCATTTAGAATGTTCGAAACCCACTATATTCCTCTAGACAAGATTTAGGATAAAAATATAAAGTGTGTCTACTAATTTCTCTTTAGTTCCTTGTAAAGAACCTCTATTTTGTCTTGAGTTTATTGTACGCATGCTCTGTATGTTTACATGTCCCACAAGTGTTAGCAGTCAGTAGGGTAAAGTGTTTAAATGAAAAGGTAATTACTATTACTTATAAGGAATATAAGTCGAATGCCTTTTGATAATGACGTAACCCAGAACTTCGGAAATCAGTCGGAGAGCTATCGGTTATGACGTAGAGAAAACCGGGGGTTGCATGAAAGCTAGGGTTTGGGGGGAAAACAAGTTAGGATTAGCAGGTCCCAAAGGAGCCTGAGAATTAATGACGTAATCAGGTTAGGGTTACTACGTCCCAAAGGAGCCTGAGACATAATGACGTAACGCGCCGCTATAAAATGAATACTAATGAGATTAGGGTTTGGAGGTCCCAAAGGAGCCTGAGACATAATGACGTAATGAGATTAGGGTTAGAGGTCCCAAAGGAGCCTGAGAATGAATAATTGAAAATTGAATATTTAATGAGGCGGCATCTCTTTGGTCCCTATATGGGGGGGTATCACTACTCACGTGGACCCCCTATAAGGTCCTAGCTGGAAAAAGATGGATTGATAGAGCTTTTCGAACTACCATGGTTATTGCAGGCTAATACATTGTTGATACTCCCAAGAGATCCTTTACTGAGTTACCTTTTTCATTGTTTTTCTGATGTGCAATACCTCTATACATTATACAGTAGTGATGTGATTTAATGCAGCATGATCATGATGATCGATGATTAGAATTCTAGATAGATACATAAATTATATATAAACATTCAGTTGTCCTTCAGCAGCGTATATATGTGGTAGAAGAAGAATTTCAAATGAAGTCAAATCACTGCTGTAGAGAAAAAATTTAATATATTTAATATATGGATATATCTGACTGCCTCAGCCGGGAGTCCCAATAGCTCAGTGGTAGAGCACTGGTACGTTAAACCAGAGACCAGGGCGCCAGAGACCTTGGGTTCGATTCCCGGTTGGGGCAGTCAGAAAACTTTTCTCTACAGCAGTGATTTGACTTCATTTGAAATTCTTCCTCTATCATAAATTATATTTATTTTTTTATTAGTCGTGAGCGGGCGGAATCCTAGGCTTTCCTGCAATTTGATTGGCTACGTGAGCGGGCAGTTTTTTACGATATCTTGGACCGCGGTCCAAAAAGTTATTTTTTTACATTCTGTCATAATTAAAATTGATCGATTTTCATAACTATTTCGCTTGCCACAGAAAAAATATAGTCAACAGAGAGCTATGGGGATGCAAATGAGTTTTATTATCCAAATGGTTTTGACAACTTCATGTGTAAAGAGCGAATTTTAAAAGAAACGCTGGGAAAACGGTATTTCACGATATCTTGGACCGCGGTCCAAAAAGTTATTTTTTTACATTCTGTCATTAAAATTGATCGATTTTCATAACTATTTCGCTTGCCACAGAAAAAATATATTGAACAGAGACTACGGGGATGCATATGATTTTGATTATCCAAATGGTTTTGACAAGTTCATGTGTAAACAGCGAATTTTAAAAGAAACGCTGGGAAAACTGTGACAAAGCAAAATTTACGAGCGATATTTATAAACAAAACAGTTTAAAACGGTAGGAAAAACATACATAAACTTGTGAACACAGTATTTTGAATCACTAAATGAAACTATATAGAAGTATATATATATATAATATATATATATATATATATAAAGTCATACCACGAGAAGATAGAAAAGCTGAAACCTTTTGACACTAAACTGTCTTTCTTCTGTTATCCAACCGCTATAAAACTCAACAAAACCGCAACAATTCATTACCTTTTAGTCAAATATTTTCCACATGCCAACCTCATCGTGTCATATGTCCTTGAAACTTGAAATTACAAATGGCTTACTACAAGCATTTTCGTCTTCAAACTCGAAGAACACACTTTCAATTTTCATACAGTCAGCCAAATATTGAAAGCGACTTTCCAAGCGAACAGCCAAAAACGAGAAAGCGACGAAGAAGAACGACGAAGAATCTTTATCAACTAAACTTTAAAAACACTGACTGCATTTTGACTTCCCTGCGTAACTAGATCTTAAAGATTTGAATGTTTTTTTATCACAAAAAAGGTTCCAAGCTTCCTTGTCAGACTACATGTCGGCAGTTGTTTACGACTGTCGAACGATAAACTTTGGACTTTTGAGTATCACGTGAATGTCATCTCGATTACGCAACTTAATTCAATGATGTTAATTTATCTAATTATGTAACAAAAAAATAAATATGTTATTTACCGTTTTCGTCGGTCCGTATAGAAAAATATTTGCCCTCGGTCTCAAAAATGTCCCTCGGCCTGCGGCCTCGGGCCTTTTTTAAGACCTCGGGCAAATATTTTTCTATACGGACCTCCCAGCCGGTAAATAACATATATATATTGCAATTGATTTCATTAGTTTTGGAATCTGTATTATATATATCCATATTTTTAGTTATTTCTAGAAAGAAAAGAAAAGATAAAGAAAAACAAGTAATGTACACTTTACTAAAACAATGAAGAAATACAACTAGCCCCCCAAAAATTATGTTTATGTATATATCTAGTTAAACACGCTTGCTAAAGTGCAACTTGGCGGTTCCATTGTACCTCAGTCAACGGCCCAACTCACCATATAAATAAACTCTTCTGCCTCGTGTTTGACGATAATATAAATATAAAGATATTATTGGTCTACCATAGATATGTAAATAATCAATCCGTTTAAACCCCATGTGTGAGTACAAAAGAAGAATAAATGACAAAATACATTAAAACACCTACAAAAACTTGCAGTTCGTAGCCAAAATATATGTAGTTTACGATCAAGGATTTAGCAGTATTTTCTGCCAAAATCGTCAAAATCTCGGCAAATTATACCACCTGTTCACGAGAATCAATATAAAACACACACCTAGCGACGAATAACTTTTAATACTTCGATGACGACTATAGTTAAATACAATAATATATCTCTCACGACTAGCGACTACCTCTTTTATATGTACGGGCAATATAATTTAAATATTCCACAATAGCTATTTACCCACTTGGGAAATCCTAATATATAAAATAATAAATGCAATTCTCAATGGTATTTCTTCTGAACATTCTCCCCTCCTTGACAGACGTTAGGCTGGCAAAGTTCATTTGTAACGATTTGTTTATTCGACTTCTAACGGTGCCAACTTCGTTATTGGTCTCACTATAGTACTCTTTCCAACCTGCACCTTTGCTACTCGAACATGACCATCTTTCCCCGGGAATACTTCAGTGATCCGACCCAACGGCCAATGACCACGGGGCTGATCGGAAGATAAGGCAAGTACGAGATCACCAACTTGTAAGTCACAGTTTTTAGTTGTCCATTTTTCTCGAACGTTGCGCATTGGTAGCCACTCCTTCATCCATCTTTTCCAAAAATGGGTAACTAATTCTTGAACTCGTCTCCACCGTTGTCTCGGGTTAAACGCCACTGAGTCCACCGATTCAGGAGCACTTTTACCACCTGCCTGACCATGAAGAAAGTGGTTTGGTGTGAGCGGAGTGGCGTCATTTGGATTGGAGGTTTGATACGTGAGTGGGCGGGAATTCAATAAAGCCTCAGCTCCGATAAACACAGTCATCAATTCTTCGTCGTTTACATCGGCGTTGCGAAGAATGGCGTAGATGGCTTTCTTTGCAGCCTTGATCATAATTTCGTGAACGCCTCCGAAGTGAGGGGCCAAAGGTGGATTAAACTTCCATTTAATCCCATTGTCAACGGTCTTCTGTCGAATTTCGCTTTCGTCTAGTTGATTCGCCAATTCCTGTAGTTCTCGTGCTGCTCCAACGAAGTTAGTGCCCCGGTCACTGATAACTTCTTGCGGATATCCTCGACGGCTCGCCATTCGGGTTAGGCACCTCAAAAAGCTATCGGTGTCCAGACCATATGCCATCTCCAGGTGTACTGCTCGACATGACAAACAAGTGAATAGACATAACCAACGCTTCTCTCGTCGTTTTCCTCTCCCTTGTACGGTAATAAAGGGACCTCCGAAATCCACTGAAATTCGAGTGAATGCTCTGAGGGGTAAACGGAACCGCGTTGTCGGCAACGGAGCCATCACTTGGCGGGCGGCCTTTGCTCGTCTTCTCTTACATGCGTTGCATTCATTCTCCCAAGCACGAATCTCTTCCCGAGCGGCAATGATCCAAAATTTAGATGACACATTTCCAAGAGTGTGATTGGTTCCCGCGATATGTTTTCCGATTTCATGATAATGTTTTACGATTAGCTTCGTCACCCAACATCCTCTTGGTAATATAATGGGAAATCGGACGTCGTGGGGTAGAAACTCCGCATAGCATAGCCGACCGTCACATCTTAGAACTCCATCATCATCAATCTTCGGCATAAGCTTCAATAATTGACTCTTTCTTGGAATAGATCTGCCATCACGAATTGCTGCATACTCCTCAATGAATTCTCTTCTTTGAGCATCTCGAATGAAACATCGCTGCGCTTCTTCGACTTCTTCAGGCGTTAGTGACCCTGTTTGTCGATCCCCATTTGGGATTTGGGAGTTGTGAACGAATCTTAGGACCCATGCTAGAACGTGGGTTAACCGCGTCCAATTTGACCACTTCATAGGGTTAAGTCTCCAGGTTGGATCGTCGGAACGGTCTTTCGGTGTGTGTAGCGCCTGAGATGTGATGTAGGTGGTCTTCATTTCCGTAGGTACGTCGCATCCCTTTTCAATCTTGCTCCGTGGCCATTCTTGCTCTTTCGCTGTCAGAAATCTTCGGCCATGCCACCACAAATCACACTTGCTTAATTCCCGGGCTCCAAGCCCTCGAGAACACATATCGGCGGGATTTTCTTTGGTAGGAATATACTGCCACTGCTCGGGATCCGTTTGCCTCTGAATCTCTCCGACTCGGTTCGCTACGAATGGACGGAACTGCCTCCCTTTTCCTCGAATCCAGTAGAGGACGTTCATACTGTCACTCCAAAACTTTGCTTGTTTCACTGACATACCAAGTGCTACCGCGATGGAAGACGTCAAGTGAAGTCCCAAAACAGCCGCTAGAAGCTCTAAGCGCGGAATACTCGTCGCCGCCAGAGGGGATACTCGCGTTTTTGACGCAATGATAATCATATTGACACTTCCATCTTCGTAGTCAGTTCGATAGTAACTAACTGCGCCATAAGCGTCATTTGAGGCGTCGACAAAGGTAAGGATCATCGTTGACTTCACATCTGGTGACTTTTGCAGACATCGCGGGACTGTGATGGTTTGAATAACTTCGAGTTCTTCCAACCAGGTTTTGACTCGATTGTAGGTTTCCGCATCGATTGAGTCGTCCCACTCTAATCCCTTGGACCACAATTCCTGGAGAATAATCTTCGCTCGGACGATGAAGGGAGAAAGGAACCCCAAGGGATCAAAGATCGTTGCCACCTTGCTCAAGATTGTTCTCTTAGTCAGGCAAGTTTCGGATAGTCGGTTTAGCACTTGAAAAGAAAAGACATCCGTTGAGGCCAACCACAGGACACCCAATGTCTTGGTTGCCGGGAGACTGTTTCGATTCAGATCAATTTCAGAAGCGCGATATTCTTTTGGAATAACTGCAAGCAGCGTCGAGGAGTTAGACAACCACTTTCGAGGTTCCATTCCTGCTTTTCCCCAAAGGCCAGTTAGTTGTTGGTACAATTCAATAGCAGCTTCGTCGGTCTTGACCGAATCCAATGAGTCATCCATGTAAGTGGATTCTTTAACGGTCTCAGCGGCAAGTGGGAACTCGGCTCTATGGATCTCGGCATTTTCTTGTAATACAAACTGGGCCCGGAACGGAGCGGACGCGTCGCCAAAGACCATCCTCTCGAACTCGTATACGTCTGGTCTCCGTTGTGGCTCTAGGTCTCTCCACAGGAATCGGAAATACGAACGGTCTTGCTCTGGAATTCGAACTTGTAGATACATTTCCTTTATATCACACGCCACAGCTACGGGAAAACGGCGGAAACGCATGAGCACGTCGAACAAACTGTTCTGTAATTTGGGGCCAGGTAGGATCTCATCGTTTAATGAAGTTCCGTGATATTTAGCACTGGCATCAAAAACAATTCTGGTCTTTGTTGTCGCCTTTTCTGGACGGCAGACTGGGAAGTGAGGAAGGTACCAAACGTGTCCATCTGGCTTCGTTTCTTTCAACTGGTCAACTTTGTGGATATATCCTTTCCGTTCATAGGCTGAAATGATTGTTCCGTAATCTTCTCCAATTCTCTCCTGTCGTAATAGCCTCTTCTCGGTGTTCTGAAGCAGACTAAGCGCCATTTCATAGTTGTTTTCTAAAGTAGGACGATCTTTCAGCCACGGCACTGCAACTTGATAACGTTCCCCATCGTTTTCGAGTGATGAACGAACTTTATTTAATGCAAGCTTCTCATCGTTGGTCAAAACTTTGGTCTGTGGTTGCGTTCCCAAAGAGTCCACCTCCCAGAACCTTTTTAACGATTGATTGATTTCGTCAAACACCTGCGGTCTTGTGAAAAACGTATAGGCCAGATTGGTCCTTGGACTCGACGAACTATCTTTCTTCTCAAGATGACCAATACAGGACCATCCCAACGGCCCGAGCCTTGCCATTGGTTCACCAGGTTGACCTTTGACGTCACAGCGCGAATAGTGCAGATCAATATGGTCTTGGCCAATCAGCACGTCAACTATGGAATCTGTAGCAGCTTCGGGAAAGTTACACACTTGTAAATGAGGCCAGCGGGCTTGATGACGTCTCCAATCAACCACTTTGTACTTCCCGGTAATTTGGCGTGGACAAGTGAAGGCGCTGAACGGAACCTTAACGTTCCCATCACTGCTTTCCAAGATCAAATCTACTGGCATCGCATCGAATGTTTCAACGCTCTCGTTTAAGACTTGAACGGTTACTGATTCATATGGAACTGATAGCCCAAGAGCGCCTGCCACTTCCTCGTTCATATATGATGCACTGCTCGCGTCGTCTAGCACAGCGTTGACCTTCAGTTTCCTTCCATTTGCCTTAAGCCACACAGGTACTGTTCGGAAGGATAACGACTCTTCTGATACTTCGGCAGATGTCAGAGTTGTCATATACGTCTGCTGGTCTGACGCTGCGTCGAAATCCGGCTTAGATCGACCAACTGCTTGCGAATCTGGAATAGTTTTCAGCGATCGTTCGGGTGTCTTAATCGTTGTCTGCTTTTGGCTATTCTTGTTTAGCTTCGTATATAACGGTCCATGCAGTAACTTGTGGTGAGTATTCTTACAGTCGTCTATGCCACATTCTTTCGATCTAATGCAATCCTTGCCTTGATGATTACCACAAAGGCAACGAAAACACAGTTGTCTCTCCTTGGCCAATTTCCATCTCTGATCCACGCTCCAGTCCTTAATAAATCTGTGGCAATCCCACACGCGATGACCGGTCTTTTCACAACAAACACAGGCTCGGCGATTCTCGAACCGACTTCTTTCACTCCCGTGCATCGTAGCGAAACTCCGTTGCTGTCTCCTGTCAAAGGGCTTCTTCTGATTTGATGCTATTAGGCCTTCTCTGCATTCTAGGGCACGCACACGATACTCCGTTTCGTCCACCATCCAGTCACGCAACGTTTCCAACGATTCCTCTCGATATTGTTCTGTCGACCATCGAAAATAATTGGACAACATCGACCTGGGAATCTTTTCTATAATCAACGTATACAACATGCTGTTTGGTTTCAATTCGCTCCAACGGCGTTGTTCGTGAAGCATCACCACAGTGTTGACTAAATGATCGGTAAACTGCTCAACATCGTCAATGTTTCGCTCTTGTAAAGGCGCCATGTGTCTCAGCTCGTCCAAATAATTCTGAATCTGTCGACGATCGCCGCCAAACTTTCTCTGTAGCGTCTTTTTTGCCTCTTCGTACGCTTCTTCAGAAAACCCCAACTTGGCTATCGCTTCCTCGGCTCTCCCTTCGAGACACGACTTCAGTCGAATCATCTTATATCTTGGATGCTCGTCAGATTCGTCGACAATTGTTGTAAATGCGGCCCAAAAATATTCAAATTTTGTCTTGTCCCCTTTGAACTTCGGTATTTGAATTGGCTGCATCTTGCGGTCAATTCCATCACGCGACTCTAATTTCTTTGGTTTGTTGTTGACTGGTGAACGCCAGGTGGATGTACGCATTTGTTCACTTCTTTTTTGCCACGAAGAATGGCCAGTAACATCCTCGAACTGAGGATTCGTCTCTTCTTGTAAATCTTTGGAATCTGATCTCGTATTCTTCCCAGCGACGTTGAGATGTAACCGTTCTTTACGGGGCTCTCCGGGTTGATTTTTACGGGTCTTCTCAATCCGAATATCCATTTCCCCCTGTCGAACTCGCTGTTCTTGATTTCGTTTGGTAGTGTTAAACTTCTCAGATGAGCCTCCCATGTATAACGAAGACCCTGGCGTTGACGGTTTAGTAAACGTCGTTGATAGAAAAGCTTTAACCGAAGCAATATCTCTGTCCGCATCAGTGCTCACATTGTCGAGTTCTTCTTCGGTTTTAATGGCACTTCTTTCGTCCCCGGCTTGACGGTATGTTGAAATCAACTCGTCTATTATCTCCAACGTCTCAAACTTCTTCATTTCTAACGCCTCAAGACATTGTAGTATGGATTCCTGGTCAGTCTCCTCGTCCGACATTACGCGAACAAGACGCGTGTAGAGCTTTGTAAGTTGCATCTTATTTACTCGCTTTTGTTTCTTCAACTTACCAACGACATCCGTCACGGGTTCTCCTCCTGACTGTGGCCCACAATCAACTTCCAACTCAGATTCGTCAGCATCCTTCGACATGACTCACGATACAATATAACCATCTCCTGCTACCAGACTTTGTTCACGAGAATCAATATAAAACACACACCTAGCGACGAATAACTTTTAATACTTCGATGACGACTATAGTTAAATACAATAATATATCTCTCACGACTAGCGACTACCTCTTTTATATGTACGGGCAATATAATTTAAATATTCCACAATAGCTATTTACCCACTTGGGAAATCCTAATATATAAAATAATAAATGCAATTCTCAATGGTATTTCTTCTGAACACCACCTTTTTAACACTTTAAATCGTGTGAATAAATAGTAAAAGATAAAATACCAACCTGTTTCAATAATATCTTCTGTGTTATAAAGAAGATGGAGTGAAAGATTATGGCTTCGTTTGACTTTCCACATGCTAAGGCGCCATTATTCCATCTCTCAAAAGGAAATTCGTTTTTTTCCCGCTTGTTACCGAGCGCGTTCGTCACACCGCAGAAGTATATGCCTAAAAATTTGCGTAAAAAACTCTACTTTCAGTAGACGTAAAAATGATGCTACCGGTTGTGAAATATATACTTGTAAGTTTCCTCCGAAGAGGATTGTTTGTCTTTGACATGTAAATGTCGCGCATTGGTTACACAACACACACACCACACGATAGCAATATATCTGCAGCGCAGATACAACAAAAGTACGCTATGCGTACATGTATCTGCGCCAAAATTAGCCTAAGGGCCTGTTTACAAGGGGGTAGGGTTACCCTAGCACCCGGGTTACCCTTGCACCCGGTTACCCTAGCTCTTGTACTAAGGATGCTAGGGTAACCTGGGTGCTAGGGTAACCCTACCTCCTTGTAAACAGGCCCTAAAAGACACTCCCACTCGCACCCATTTTTCACACCATTGTTCCCACAAACTTGGGAAGTGCCAATTAATCCAGCCATAGGTAATAGAAAATATACATGGTTTGGAAACCTGGCAAACTTCAAAGCCGTTAACAAACAAGCTACGACTCATGTTGAAATGTACATTAGGTGCATAAATCCTTTGTTTTAGGTTTATTAATATTTAAACAGTACAGTTGAGTGATTGAACCCAAACGTTGCTATTGGATGATTGCTTCATTATACAGAAAACACAATATGTTCAGTAATCGTGAAAGTGCACAAACTTCCGTAAACCTGAACAAAAACATAAAAAGATGGCTTTTGTTGAGCTTCCAAACCATGTATATTTTCTATTAACTATGATCCAGCTTAGGTAACGTATTAAATAAGCGAATGAGATGAAAGGTCAATCCCTCGATATTAAAAAGATATCGTGGGGCAGATCATGGCTATTTAGATACTTCATACAGCAAGCAGTCAATGAGTACATATAATACTACTATTTATTAGGGGAAAAGCAAATTAATAAATTAAATTAGCCAAAGCCAGAGGCTTATGCGGCTTAGGTCAGTTCGAAAAAATATTTTACATAAACATTTAAATAAGGTTGGAGTTAGGATTACAAGTTAGGTCATTAGATAATTATATACGAATCAATTAACACAGTACGAAAGCTAAACTATATAACCTACATAAAAAACATAGAATCATATTAATTCAAAATTCTTATAGAGAAGTTACTGAGACAAGTAACAATCCTTTAAAATTCGCTTATAGTTAAAACTTTCCAAGGAATCACGAAGATTAGATGGGATCAGGTTCCAAATCTTAGGTCCTTGTGTTCTAATGGAAAATGATAACTCATGACATGTTATATGAAGGTTATTTTTTTGTCTTGTATTGTGATGATGCACTTCATTGTTTGAAGTAAAAAGTGAGATGTGTGTACTATACTGCAAATAAACTTGATTGCATTAAAAATGTAAAATGATGCTACGGGTTGTGAAGTATATACTTGTAAGTTTCCTCCAAAGAGAGTTGTTTGTCTTCCGAAGAGTAATGTTGGTCACTTGAAGACGGTCCTAAACCATAAACAGTTTACACGTGTTGGCCTGACTCGATAAATCGCCCAACGAATTGAAAACCTTTTATTAACTCTTCAATCATTCTGTATATAAACGCACAAAAACTGTGGTAGATCACACTTGCTAGTTTACTATAAGTCATGTTAAAAATACTTGCCATTTGTATCAGCAATATTGTCTTTCTTCGAAAATAGTGTTGCTCTTCGACTAGCTTCGCGAATTCGTATTACAATATACGATTACGATCGGGGATTAAAGAATACTTGTTTCCATCGTTCAAACTGACAGTTCATACGTTGACGCCAAAAAATTCTGAGCTTCGATTGTCCCCGCATTGTCGCGCATCAATTGGTTAGAGACACACTACAGACACACAACATGCACGATAGCAATATATATCTGCTGCGCAGATACAAAAACGAAGTGAGATCTGAAAGAGCTGTAAATCAATATTCATTATTTTTTATAAGTTCATTCAAGTAAGATAAACTTTTAGCACATATAGGCATTTTAAGCACATAAGAAAACACACAGTCACAACGACGTACAATGTTAAATTAATTATTTACTGAAACGACAAATTTATAAATGCAACTATCCAACAAAATACTCAGGAACTGCACTTCGAGGCCGTCTCTAGCGGTAAGAAGAAAAGGACGAACTTGACCTGAAATGGAGATAAAACAAAAACACCTTTAGTATACTAAAGACTCAACACCGCGAAAAAATGCCTACGCATGCGCTGGTCAGCTCAAGCGAACGATAGCTAAATTCAATATGGCGGGAAATTTGATGAGACTTTTCAAAGCAATCGAACTTATAATAACGTTTCGAAAGAAAGTAGGAAAATGTGATAGTTCAATATATCAGTAAAGCAGCCACTAATTACGAAGTTAAGGAAATTTGAGGCATGAACAGAAACAATGTTGTGGTTCGGTCGACAATGTCAAAACATTCAGTCAGTCGAACTGAAGTTCAAAACATAATCAGCGGTTTAATTATTTAAGAATTTTCACCTACTCGTGTTTTCGACTAACAAAAGAAACTTTCATATATTGTTATCAACGCAAAAATTTTCATTCTACGCAATGAGAGGGACTAGTTAGGCCAAGGGACTATCAATGGTAGCAATGCGGTAGAAAATAGAAACTAAAAAAGAAATGAAAGCACTAATAATAATAAAACTTTCTAACTGAAATAATAAAAAAAAAATACCCCCAAAACCTACACTGCATTTCTTACTGAATTTTTCATTTAAGCATCTTAGTAATAACTTACATTGATGGATTGAATTCAGGTGATCCTCCCATATCAGCACCAGCACCAGTTTGCCCACTGGCTAGTCCACCAAATGACGGCATGTTAGACTGAGCCGACAAAGAACCAAATGTAGGGTCTGTTGAAGACCTGACGAAAATAAAGGTTTACTTGATTGTCTGAGTCAGCCAATCAGTGAGCCAGCCAGCTGATCAGCGAGCCAGCAATTGAGCCAGCCAATCAGCGAGTAGGCGAGCGAGCTAGCCAATCAGCGAGCCAGCAAGTACGCAAGTCAATTAACGAGTGAACAAGCGAACCAGCCAGCAAGCAACCACTGAGCCAGCCACTAAGCGAGCCAGCCAATTAGCGAGTCAGCCAGTAAGCGAGCCAATCAGCCAGGCAGGCCGCGAGCCTGTCAGTGAGCCACCAAATCAGCCAGTAGGCCAGTCAATCAGAAAGTCTATCAGCCACTAGCCAGTCAATCAATCAGCGAGCAAACCAGTGAACGACTATGTATCTCATTTTCTCTTAAAAGAAAGAACCTTATACCGCAGATGCTGGTAAAGTATAAAGACGCCATTTTATATTTAGTTGAAATTTGACGGACCTACCAGTCCCAATTCATCAAAACAAAAAAAAGCGGTACCGGTACCCAGTACTCCGGCTGGGTATTGCATATCGTGGTGAATTACTGCTAGAAGCAGGAAGGTTACGTTACATATACGTACCGAAACATAGCTGACGTTTCTGTTCCAGATCCAAAAACCCTGTCGAACAAAACAAAATTTTTAATATTTTACTTTAAAAAGTAGCTAAAAATAGTTGAAAAGTGCTAAAAAATACAATGTTTATAATTCATAAATATTGAAGATAGAACTGTTGTGCGTTCTCTTTAAATCTCAAACTCATTAATAATTCATGAGATAATCAGGCAATTACACACTCTTATAACGGGTGTGTTACGATAACACACTTTTCTTGTCCATTATTTTAACACGTGTTGCAATAACACAGGTGTGTTACTATAACACAATTCCTTGTTTTCGACCACATGTAAAAGACCATTTCGAGTTTTAGAACGTTAACATATGTGCTCTATAATTTTCAGCGCAATAAGACTATTTAGAAAAATAGAACACTATCTGCAATGACAAAAAAATACATAAATCTGTTTTTATATAAAGTGGCCTGGGAACGAATCTATTACTATGGAAACCAAATAACAACAGCAACGTTTAGTTTGATGACTAAGTCGACAAAGTTTGTCTAGTTAAACCAATCCGGAGATTGACTGATTTTAAATTTTGCCACAATATTGTGTTCATCTTGTGACGTCACAACTAAATTTACATAACGTACAATAACTAGTGAGATATGAAAGTCGTGAAAAGCCATTATTCATTATTTTACATCTTGCTTCAAAAACAATCATAAAAAAGTGGGAGAAACTCTAAGAAAGAAACACTGAATGCATACTGTAAAAGTTCTATTAAGCCCCCCTCTATATAGGCCCCTTTTAGAGCTCCAATTTTCAAATATGCCCACCCTCTGTTGAGCTCCCACCCCCTTACAACAACAAGAAGCTGTATATACCTCTGCCAGCGGGTTATTAGAGATGTTTAAAAAGAAAACGAGCCATCCCGGTAACCAGGCTGGTTCACGAGACTTACACATTTTATGAATGAATAAAATGCTTGATTGCACTCGTACCTAAATTATGCAAAAATGTTTGCATAAAATGAGGATAATACGGAGAATCCTGTGGTCAGACTTTTATTAATTTCTCTACAAATTTCAACCAAATTCAACATAAGTTGAAAGAGTTGGTTCCTAGTCTATGGTCAAACTTTCCACAAACTTTCATGAAAATCCGCGCATTATTTTTTTGAGATATCTTGGCGACAGACAGACAAACAGATAAACAGACACAGAAAGACAGACAGACAGACAGACAGACAGACAGACAGACAGACAGACAGACAGACAAGACAGACAGACAGACAGACAGACAGACAGACAGACAGACAGACAGACAGACAGACAGACAAGCCGGACAGACAAGACAGACAGACAGACAAGACAAGACAGACAAGACAGACAAGACAGACAAGACAGACAAGACAGACAGACAAGACAGACAGACAAGACAGACAAGACAGACAAGACAGACAAGACAGACAAGACAGACAAGACAGACAAGACAGACAAGACAGACAAGACAGACAAGACAGACAAGACAGACAAGACAGACAAGACAGACAAGACAGACAAGACAGACAAGACAGACAAGACAGACAAGACAGACAAGACAGACAAGACAGACAAGACAGACAAGACAGACAAGACAGACAAGACAGACAAGACAGACAAGACAGACAAGACAGACAAGTTGGACAAGACAGACAGACAGACAGACAGACAGAGACAGACAGAGACAGACAGAGAAGACAGACAGACAGACAGACAGACAGACAGACAGACAGACAGACAGACAGACAGACAGACAGACAGACAGACAGACAGACAGACAGACAGACAGACACAGGTGAAAAATAACATATGTAATATATACAATACAAGCGGTCGAACTCTATAGTCGTTTACAACGCCAGCCGAATCAGACATCTAATTGTTCAGGTTTATCAACAATCGTAAAGGTATAAGCTGTTTAATCTGGGAAAATTGATAGGAAAGTTTATGTAAATCAGGACTAATTTGTATCCGATTTACAACACCTGATTAAAAATTCATTTCTTTGGAATTTTCTGTATATTAATAAATTTAATAAATCATCATACATATTCACATAGGAAGAGGAAAAGAAAAAGAAAGGATTGGGGGCTAATCATCCTTACTTGTAGCCAGTGGCGACCTGTGGGCAGCATTGAACTCTAAGGAGACTGGAACGGTAACTCGCTTGCACGTTTTGGAGCGAAAAATGGCGGACATGGGGGCCGCCATGCACGTCACCCGCTGTCCCTTTTACTTTATAGCCGAGAAAAAATGAAGCTGAATTTGGTGAAATGGGTTGCAAAAACAGCTTGAAATCAAAGAAAACTGAACTTGTTACCCACTTTCAGGCTTAGATCAAATTCCAATATACCGTAGATTAGGTGAACACTGACATGACGAGCAAAAACAAGAAAAACAGTAAAAAGATAAGCTCTCAAATGAGAGTCAACAAAACGCAACCAAAATTGCCATGGTTTGGACAAATATAAAGAAAATACACAAGAATCCCAGGTTTAAAGTGAAGAGTTTGTTTATAAAAACAGTTGGGTTTTAAATTTCTCAATTTCCAGTGAGGAAAAACCCAACAAAATGCCCTTTACCGGGTGTTATTACAGCTCTGGAGTTACTCTTCGTATCGAAAAATGACAGATTTAGCATTTCCACAACTGAAACTTGAGTTAAAGCTATAATTTAGCCTTAATCTTATTACAAACTCTTGGCATGACAACCTTCAAACGTTTAAGATAACAAAGAAAAATAAGAAAAACCTGATTTTAAGTAGAGTTTGGGACTTGAATTTTGCTTTTGTTCGGCAGATATTTTGTCGTTCAATCCATTTTCGTGGGTAGAAATGGTTCAGGTATAACGCCGATAAGCCCAATACGTACTAGCTTCTTCGTTATCATCCCTAAAAAACTTTAGTTCTAAAAAATTGTGAATTTTACGGTTGTTTTTCGCAGCGAGTTTCCAGTTTTTCATTGTGCACTTCATACGTTCTGTGGACGTTCATGGCTACCCCCAGCGGCCGGAAATTTAGCTTCGCCCAATCTAATCGTCTTATCGAGTTAGCATTCCAGAGTTCAATGGTGGGCAATTTGTCTGCGCTGACCAAGAAATTGCGGGCAGTATATCCAACCTTACTATATTTCGATTACTATGCATAAATATGTTTCACGAGGAATGTTTTAAGAAAAGCAAGCAACCAATGAAAATGCAGAGTTCACCAGCCGATGCTTGGGAACGAGGTTGGGGAGAGAAATAGGAAGAACCATCGATTTAGGTCCCAATTTAAGTCTTATTTTGGGACCTAAATCTAATTTTGTTATTCAGCATAATTTTACTTGCATCTCTTCCAAAATCATTTACTGTATTTCTTGCAATAAATGTTGCATGCTTTACATCGGTGAAACTGGCAGACGTTTATCTGACATGTTCTAAGGATTTTGGGTGAAGGAAAATTCGAGTGTAGAATATATACATTTTAAGACGAAACCGGGACCAGTTGCGAAAAATGCAACTACACAGGCTTTCTGGCAGGAATTGAACCCACGACCTTGCGATTCTAGTGCAATGCTCTGACCACTGAGCCACGGAGGGCGTTGCCGAGAGCTTGATCGCGAGTTCTGTATATATAATAAGGCGGTAATGCCAGGAGAGAGTTGGGCATATTATAAGTGATATTGGGCATTTCACTCGATTACATAGCATGTTCTAAGGATTTTGGGTGAATGAAAATTCGAGTGTAGAATATATACATTTTAAGACCAAACAGGGACCAGTTGCGAAAAATGCAACTACACGGGCCTTCCGGCAGGAATTGAACCCACGACCTTGCGATTCTAGTGCAATACTCTGACCACTGAGCCACGGAGGGCGTTGCCGAGAGCTTGACCGCGAGTTCTGTATATATAATAAGGTGGTAATGCCAGGAGAGAATTGGGTATATTATATGTGAGGAACAATGATGTCGACAAGCCTGTTGCCCGATATTTTAATAGTGCCAACCATTGTATTTCAGACATGAACGTTTGTGCCATCTCACCCATTTCTGGCGGTAATGTCAGCAGCAAAAGACTAGAAAAGCGTCTCATTTTCAAAATTGGTACCATTCATCCTCACGGACTCAACGAACGTTTCTCTTTAATTTAACACCTCTGAAGACGTTGTTTCTGTTTGGCAAGGGCGGACATAAACAGCGTTTTCACTTTATATATTGATCTATTTTTACTCTCGCTCATCCTTTTTACACCCCCTCCGTTTTGCTCATCGACGGTATGAATAGTAAATGTCTTTCGCATCTCATTATCGATTTGTTATTATTATTTTGCTTTGATTGGCTAATTTTTCGCATCTCATTATCAATTTGTTATTGTTATTCTTATCTGATTGGCTTATTTTTGGGCACATGATTACCTTTCGTATATAAGCTCATTGTTTGTTTACACTCTTTACGTTTCTCTCTGACGAAGGGCCTTCGCTCGAAACGTTAGACTCCCACGTTCTCTGTTTCGGCAGTATATCTAACCTTACTATATTTCGATTGTTGTTTCTACACTGCCTACGCAGCACGCTACTTTTATTTCACATTAAGCACAGTAGAAGTGCCATTTACGATCAAATAGCTCCGACGGGGACCGCTATTACAATAAACTTTTCCACGGGACTGGCATTACTCAGAATGATTTTGCATACTAAACTCAGTATTTCTGGGTGCACCAGCCGAACCACTCCACTCGGGATAGCTTGCACCTATCACACCAATGTAAATTGGTGGAAAAAGAACTTACCATTTGCACCATTGAATGAAGGGACCAGACGAGTGGTGTGTAAAGGAAGAAGAAATGCCCGGGCCTTTTCCCGCCCTCCCAGTTTAAAAAAGGCCCTGGGAACGAGGTTGCTCTCTCCCTAAACAGTTAAGACGTGTTTTGACTGACAAGCTTTCTTTATTTACACCAGAAGTGTACAATCGAACCCTTTTTCTTTTCGAATGTGATTACAGTCTGTTTCTTTGGGGAAACTCTTTTTTACAATCAGAGGAAGGAAAGCATGGATTCTGCGAAGAAAACATGGAAGAAATTACATTTTGCATCATCGAACACATGCTGCTTGCCTCGATCGAGCAGCTTAAATTTTATCTACGAATTCATGGTAAATTGAAATCAGTTCCTTATACGTTTTTTTTTATCGACAAAATGTTTAAGAGGTTAATTTCAACAGTTCAAGCATGAATTACAGGCCGTCAAAATTGCTCATTTTATAATTATATTGGAAAATGCCTCGTTTTCAATTAGATATTGTCGAAAAATTTGCTTATGGCTTCAATTTGAAATGGGTTAAAAAACATTGCTATATACCTTTCTTGTGTTCAGTCATACCACACCTGGACATGGGAAAATATGGGGAGACATGAGAAGCTTTGTATTTGAACCCTAGTCGGCTTGTTTGCCTAAGTTGTGGCTTTAGAAATCGATCGACAACCTGTATTTCTTTGGATTAAATTATCATAGGAACGTTTCTGGTTCATAGTTATTTTGTTAAAGATGACAGTAATTGCATTATATTAGCCATTTCGGAATTGCGCTAGAGACTTGGGGAGAGCGAGGTTGACAATGCATCATGGGGTTGTTTTTGGGGACATGAACAAAAAAACCGTCCCCCAAAACAGTTGCATGAGGCATTGTCAACCTTGCTATCCCCAGGTCTGTAGCGCAATTCTGAAATGGCTAATTGGAAATCCCAATGTTTTTTTCTTCCAAGTTTTTCTTCTGCTTCAGGAAGTCAAATTTTGCTGTTATTTTGTGGTATAATTTATCGTGGCGTCTGAAGAAAATATACAAATATTTTAATATTTTCACCGTGGCTTCAAAACCAAACAGGGTTTAAAACATTCTTTGTATGCTACACTTTATTTTGAGATCTTGTGTCTTACCGTGAAACTAAGGGATGGTAGAATTTTCGGGCATCGAAAATGGTCAACTTTAAACTTGACTTGTACTTCGGTGAATGTTTACGGACACCGCGTTCGAGTTTACGTTGTAAAACTTTCTTGTTTTAGTTTTTACATGTAAATTCTTTCTCCCGCAAACAACACATTGCAATTTTGAGTTAACTTCGGTTCCTACTATAGTCAAATCTAAGCCTCAAGACAATGAAATAACACTGCAATATTAAATTATTCGCGCATGCGCAGACAAATTGCCCACCTGTTGCCAGTGGATGAATTGGGAAGGATGCAGATCAACGTGGCCGAGTCGAAAGCATATCAAAGGCGCTTCTGGCAGCCGCCATGATACGACACATGTCAGACCAGTAGCTCAATGATTAGAGCGTCTCACCGGTGATCCGAATGTTGTGGGTTCGAGTCCCGGTTGGAAACTCATAAATTTTCTAAATAAAATAGCTCAACAGACATTTACACTGAAATAACGTTTTCATACCTTTCCGGACTGTTCCCTGAGCTACCAAATCCTGGATTGCCATCAAACATGGACGCTCGCACGCCACTTGCGAACGCAAGCGCCCCACCAAATGTTGGAGCACCGCCAAAGCTAGGAGTCCCACCAAATGTGGGGGAACTGCCAAAGCTAGGGGTCCCACCGAATGTGGGAGTACCACCAAAGGCGGGAGGCCCTCCAAAGGCCGGGGCACCACCGAAGGAAGGATTCCCTACAAACATCGGTGAACCACCAAATGTTGGAGCAGACCCTAGGAAACGAACCATTCGTACATTATACCAAACTATATAATGTAGCCCATGTACCCTAAACCCCATTATAAAAGCATATAAAAGCATAAATCAAAACTTTCTTGGCGATCAACTACAATTCAATTTATACAGAGTCCATGTCAATAATGTCGTATATTGGGTTATAGGGATCTAAAGTTTCTACTCCTATTATTGTCGTCGTCCTGCTGCTGTTGCTGTTGTCGTCGTAGTCGTCGTGGTTGTTGCTGTTACCATTGCTTACTTTAGCTTATATACATATTTTATTTTTTGTACATTATTTATATAGAAATAACACAATCTATAAGATTTTAGAATAAGTAAGTTACGAGGTTTAAAAGTCACAAATTATTGATTACTTCAAAATCTCACACTCACCAGCGAAACCTGTTCCAACTGCAGGTTTTGAGACAGGAGTCTAGAAGACGAAATAAGGTATCGAATATGTTACAAGATATATTAAAGACATATTAACCGAATCTGAGATAAGTACGGGAAAGTATTTGGCTAAGGTTTTTGTACAGACCCAGTGATAAAGGAGCAAGGTTCCTGCGATAAAACCGAGGGCAAATAATTTCCCGTACAGGCCGAGCAAACGAGAGTAATAATGAATTACCCAAGTTACATTGCTTTTAATTAATTTTCATTTTAAGTTTTGAACGCACATTTCGAAGTCTTGTCGTTACCCCACCTTACCTGTTAGTTTTTTCGCTTCTTGTTTATATCAGCTTGGCTTTCATTTGTTGCATTTTTAGGTAAACAGCTTTGAAGAAAAGCAGCAGTAATGTTCCAGTAAATTTAATTGTTCAGAATATTTGAAGTAATAGTTCAAATACGAGACGGAGGACTTTACCTGGATTTCAAAGTCCGAGTGCTTTTTGAAAAGGCGAGGCAAAAAGGCGAGCCTTTTTAATGCACGAGGGCTTTGTAATCCCGGTAAAGTCCGACGTCGAGTATTTGAACTGACTTCTCAAACTCAAAACTCCGAAGATACCTCTGAAACGTAATATAATTTGCCTTATTTCAAAGTCCCAAGACTTTGAAAACGTATTTTGCATTATTTCAAAGTACTAATACTTTTCCTCCGATTTCAAAGCAGTGATTAACATTAATTTCTTTTGTTTTTGGTTCATGAATTATTAATGAGTTCGAGAATAAGAAGCCTAGTTCCTTTTGTTTGCCTCTGAAATTTTCCTGCCAAAACTTACCGGTCCGAGAAAAAGCGTATTGACCATAGTTATTCAAAATATGATCTAGAAGCTCAGCTAAAGTTTGTTCTAACTTTTGTTCGCCTTTATGCATTTTTGTGCACGGTACACGGTCAGTAAACCCATTACATTTTAGTATAATCAACGAATTATCCAATAGCAACGTTTCAGTCCAATCACTCAACCATGCTATTTAAATATTAATGAACCTAAAATAAAGGATATGCACGGCGTAGGGTACGATTCAACATAAAATCACAGCTCATTATAGGCGCTTTGAAGTTTGCCGAGTTTCCAGACCTTATCTCTATTGACTATGTATTGACCGATCGGTCAATATCGTAGGATCCCGAGCGCTTGGGGAACCAATCAGTTTGCATCGTTTCACAAGATCAGCCATATAACAAAAAAGAGTAGCATGCTGCGTACATGGTATATGGAACTACAAATAGAAATATTTAAAGTGGTAAGGTACCAAAATTCATTTGTATATCTAAAATATATTAAAAAGTGTTAATCTATTAAAGTTTTTGGGTTTGAGTTTTTGAATGTCTATTTGATTTATATTTCCCTCTATAATTCCCCGTTTATATAACAAACAAACAAACAAACAAACAAACAAACAAACAAACAAACAAACAAACAAACAAACAAAGGGGCAAGCACGGACAGAGAGACACACGGTCGCACCAACAACAGAGAGACAAACAAACAGACAGACGATCGGTTTGTTAGACATAGGAACGGACGGACGGACAGACAAACAAACAAACAAACAAACAAACAAACAAACAAACAAACAAACAAACAGACCGACCGACCGACCGAGAAACAGACAGACAGACAGACAGACGGACGGACGGACGGACGGACGGACGGACAGACAGACAGACAGACAGACAGACAGACAGACAGACAGACAGACAGACAGACAGACAGACAGACAGACAGGCAGACAGACAGACAGGCAGGCAGGCAGGCAGACAGACAGACAGACAGACAGACAGACAAACAAATACAATTTTGAACGTCGGCACGTAGGTTATCTGACGCGTACAAAATCTGCATCAAAATTATTTCAATCTAACTGGCAGTCTAAAGGCAGTAAGGCCACGTTGGTATGAAACTTATTTATTAGGGAAAGAATACTGAGAAATTTACCTGAAATGGACTGGGATTCGACATGCCGCCAGGAGTTCCAAACAGATTTGGTTCTATAAAAAAAACACGGTTATATTAAAAAAGGTTTCTGGTGTAGTGCCAGATTGACAACTTATAACAAAAAATCGCGCGTTTTTCGCGTGGGTTTTTCAAAAAAGACTGTATCGGTGTGATCGAGTTGTTTTTTCACACAGACTGGGACAGCGTGAAAGCAAAATAACATTGGTCAAAGCTTACAGATGAGACACAACAGAATCCACAGATAGACCTCTTGAACGACTGTGAGAAGTGATTACAAGAAACAAATATATTATATTCGCCTTTGAATTTTCAATGTATTGGAAAAGCTGCCAAAAGCTGGGTTGAAACGGGCAATAAAGAATTGGGAGTAGAATATTTATAGCGGAACATATCGGTTTACCCCGTTTACACGCAACAAATTGCGGCACGGCACATATCGGATTACTTTTCATGTCACCTCCAGCGCGGAGTGATTTTTCTCCAACGTGTTGTATCGGATTACTGCGTAGTAGTGTAAGGCCGCACTTACACGATGGCGGAGTACTCTCGTACCGATTTCCTTTTCATACCAGTTAGGCCCTCTGGTTACACGAGACCATGGCAATCCGATACGTGCAATCATAGGAAAATCACTCCGCTTTGAAGGTGATATGAAAAGTAATCCGACACATTTCGGGTAACCGGCTGAATCCGGTACGTTCCGTGCTGATTATTCTAACTACACCACTTTTCTTGTCCATAACAACAGCTTTTCCAAATACATTCTTTTCCAAATACATTCTCTATTGTGTTTCGTTCGCAGACACTACAAAATTATAAATATGGACAAAACGTTTTATATTTTGCTTTCAGACCGTTCTAGTTTTGCTGTCTAAATGGAAAAAGACTTTGCAGCCAATAAGGATCTTAAGCAAGCTAGGACGACGATGGCAATTAAGTTACATATCGTATATTATTATATAGCATGCTATCGGATATGAGCTTTTGCGTAATCTGATTGGTTCCCTACTACCAGGCTATCAGCTCATATCCTGCTAGTAGAGGAAAAACAAGATGGCGGCATGTTTTTTTAAACTGCCGAAAGGAGTTGAAATTGACGGATTTTTATACAGAAAAACATCAACACCCTCAAACCAATGTATAAAAAAGCAACATTGTGTAAAAATACATTAACAAATACACAATTTAGCATGTCAAATGGTAAAATTCACCTACTGAAAATTACGTCTTTTTACTTCAAAACACGACTAAATTAGCGGGTTGATATTAATTTGTTGCCAAACAAAGAAACTCACGATTAAAATCAAGCTTACAACACACATTTCGTAGGAGATCACCAGTAAAGAGACTTTTTTATTTAGATAAGCATTTGGAGTAGTAAAAAGCATGTTCTTTTTCAAAAACAACCAACTAAGTAATTTAGTTTCACTGCCGAAGGTGTTTCAGTTTCATTTTTGCATGAAAATCAAAACCTTTTTCACGACAGCAACGCTAATATAAACAACTGACCCACCTTTTGACTTCATAAAGGTACCTTTTATCTTTTTTGTTGATCTGCTTGGCTATATAATAAAACAGTTATACCATTCGCTCTCGTCGTATACGAACTAATAGCCAACACGGCGAACGCCTCGTTGGCTTCGAGATCATGGTATAACTGTTAATTGTATGCTTTATGTATTTTGTAAGACCTTTAAAAAGCAGCCATAGCTTCGACAACGTGGCGTGTAATAGATTAACGCTAAGTAAACTAACAACTTTTGCTGTTCCTTGCCACAACGTTTTCTTGAAAGCGTGAAAACGCTTCAGTTGACGTTGCATGTGCAACGAGGAGGATGGTGGCGGGATTACTCTTGGAAGTGCAAATTATTCAACGCTTTGCTATTAATTTCGAAGAAACACGTCTTTTTGTCCAACCCACACAAGGAACGCGCTTTTTTTTCTTTTTGTAAATTGTCAATCCGGTACCGTGTAACTATAGAATGTAAACGGGTTGGTTCTCATATCGGATTAGACTGGGCAATCTGTTACAAAAAGCAATCCTAAATTCCTAAATGGAACGCCTATCCGATACGAAAAGTAATCCAATACGCAAGCAATCGTATATAGTGTAACTGTCCCCTAAAGCATATCAATGTTACATCTAAGCTATTCAACAAAGAAAATTAAACGCTAGCTTACCATTAACTTGTGAAGAAGGACTAGCTGCAAAAGGATTTCTGTTAGGATCTTGTGGTGCCCCACCCAATCCTGACAATCCACCACCAAATCCAGGACCTTATCAACCCCCAAAAAGAAAACGCACAAGATAAAGACTTAAGCCAACGTAAAACACCAATAAAACGTAAGTCGTTACTTAGTACAGTATTTTCAGCTTGGAGTTTGTAAAGATTTGTTAGTTCTTGTTGTACAAACTGTCGTTAAGCTAATACTGGTCTGCTCGTGTGATTTACACAAGAAAAGTACCATGTCCTTAATCCTCTCGACTCCGAATTGCTTTTTAGTACTTTACTCTGGCTAACGCGCCAGATGATTTTACTAGTCATTCAAAAGCCGCTAGGGTTGAAATGGTTAAAGTATCCATTAAACGAAAAAGCCTATTTTAATTAAAAGAACAACTTTTTTGTATAAGAATATTTTATTAGCATTTGCTCTAATAGCGAAATAGCTCTCTCGAGAGCTCTTAGGGGGTGTTTACATGAGGCCGACCTAAACTCGGACCGGCCTGAATTGTACATTTCGGTTTTAGTTTACCTCTCTGAAAGTTAACTTATAGTCACAGAATAATCTGTCCTTAAGAAACTGGCTGTACTAAACCCAACGAAAGCATCTGGCTCGGACAGTATTCCGAGTTGGCTTTTGGGGAATGCGAACATTCTTGCACGTCCAATAACGACGATTATGAACAGTACATTTTGGAAGAAAGCTGACATTATCCCAATACCCAAGCAAAACCCAGTACAAGACGTAAATAAACATCTCCGACCTATTTCTCTGACACCAATCCTTTCTAAAGTTGCAGAAGATTATGTTGTGGAAGAATTCCTTAAACCAGCCGTGTTAAAGAAAGTCGACCCCCAGTAATTTGGAACTGTGCCTGGCCCAAATACTACCTATGCACTTATTCATGTTGAATTCATGGAACAGTTCTACTGATGGAAATGGTGCAACTGTCAGGGTTGTACTGTTTGACTTTAGAAAGGCATTTGATCTAATAGACCACCACATATTGGTTCAGAAGCTCTTGTTGTATGATATTCCACATATAATTGTAGCCTGGATCACAGATTTCTTGAGCTGTCGTGAGCAAAGAGTCAAGCTTGGCCAAGACTGCTACTTGGAGTGGGGTGCTATCCCATCAGGGGTACACAAGGGACGAAACTGGGGCCGTGGCTTTTTGTTATCATGATCAACGATCTTAACACCTCTGGCGCAAACATGTGGAAGTACGTTGACGACTCAACCACCATGGAAACCATTCAGAAAAATGAAGTTAGCCATATGCAGGAAGCAGTAGATGATCTAGCCAACAAGTCCGAAGCTGACAAGTTCCAGCTTAACGAAGCTAAGCGCAAAGAAATGCGTATCAGTTTTTCAAAACCTGAAAGAGAACTAGAACCTATCACACTTAATGACAAAACTCTACAGAGATCGTAGACAATGCTAAGATTTTGGGTTTGAATGTGCCAAGTAACTTGAAATGGAACGAACATGCACGTAACCGAGATTGAAAGAAAGAAAGCATCTAAGCCACTCTATTTTTTAACTCAGTCAAAATGTTCTAAAGTAGGTAGTAAAGAACTGGTACATTTTTTAAAATCCTGCATTAGATCTTTGATGGAGTATGCTTGTCCAGTCTTTCACTATCCTGTTCGATCGACCCAAGAACAAGAAGAGGTGACTAACAAGAGATCGACTAACAAGCCAAAATCCCATGCTACGACCCAGAAGGAGCCACCTCTTATACCACCTTCATCGCCTAACATGCACTGGTAAGAAAAATATATCAGCTGGTAATGACGAAATTGATGTCGCTGTTATTGGTGACTCTATAATAAAGTATGTCCAGGTTCATCGTTTATCAAAGCAACATAAGGTAAAGCGCTTTACGTTTTCTGGTGCATGTGTTTCTGATATGCAAGATTTTGTGAAGCCGATTGTAAGGAAAAAAAACAAAAAAGTAATCCTACACGTTGGCACAAATGATGCCACTGGACGCGACAAGCCAAAACAAATAAGCAAGAAAATCGTTGACCTTGCCAAAAATGTAAAGAGCCTAGACAGCTCTATTAAAATTGCTGTATCGTCAATTATTCATAGATCAGACAACCCATCTTTAAATACTAAAATTCATCAAATTAATGAACATCTTGATAAATCTTGTTTGACCAACGAATTAGACTTTATTAGTAATGACAATATTAAGAATGATTGCCTTAATGCTTCTGGGCTTCATCTGAACATTAGAGGAACAATTAAACTTGCTTCAAATGTTGGGAAGAGTATTAACGTAGATTGAACTTCGGTTGGTGCAGACAACTCAAGTAAACCTGACTTACAGTCATGCAGGTAATTTTATCCCTTTTGATAAACTTATGTCTGAAACGAGGGGCTTTAACATGGCTTTGTTAAACATTAATAGCCTTGGCAAACATATTGATGAGTTAAGGGTGTTGATGGTTAATAGGCCTCTTGATGTCTTAACTATTAATGAATCAAAGCTTGATCAGAGCGATAGTGATTCATCTGTCGCTTTGGATGGCTATAATATTGATCGGAAAGACAGAAATAAATTAGGTGGTGGGGTTTGTGTTTACTTGCGTAACTACAAAAGGCGTTTCGATTTGGAAAGCAGTGATCTTGAAATTATTATTTTAGAGATTATCAAACAAATTCTCAACCATTTCTTATTACTAACTACTTAATAACCGAGAGTGAGGTCTTTACGGTATAATATTAAACCGAGGTCTTGCTGTATTGACAGAGCGATAGCGAGGTTAATACGCTCAAGACCGAGGTTTAATATTTTACCGTAAAGACCGAACGGTCGAGGTTATTAAGTAGTTTATTATATGGCACTTTTTATTTCAAAATCAATCTTGTATTTCTTGGTCTTCGCTTCCTTTAACTTCGTCAAAATACCGAACTAGCGTTATTTTCTTCTGTTTCTTTCCCGTCTGGATGCTAGAATTTACTTTTATAATGTTCATCGTCGTCTATTTCATCTATTTTCGCCGTTTTTCGGCAATAAAAGTTTCTTATTAGGATTTTTTGTTTGTTTCCAATTGTAGGGCATTAACAATTTTCATAATGCCCGTGGGCATTACGGAGAAATCTCGCCCCATCAGCAACTAATCACAGCGCGTGATTTTACCGGAAGTAATCCGTGCCATATAATAATACATGGTATCGACCTCCTAAAAGTTCTCTTGAACTCTTTGACAAATTTGAACTTTTCTTAAAGAAAGTTGATGGCAAGTTCAAAGAGATCTATATTCTGGGAGATTTGAATTGCAATTTTCAATCAAACCCTCCAGAGAATCATACCAAGTATATTTTGGACTTGATAGTTAATTACCAACTGGCTCAGATAATTACTGATCCGACTAGAGTAAACAATATTTCTAAAACTTTGATTGACGTGTTAATAACTAGCTCTAGCGAATCTATTATAGATTCAGGGGTTTACCCACTTTCAATTAGTGACCACAATTTAATATATCCAGTCAGAAAAATTGGTTTACCTAAGGGGAAACCACGTTATATTGAGTGTCGCAATTTCATAAATTTTGATGAAAAACAATTCAAGTCGAGTTTAAAATCTGCAAAGTGGCCTCCAATAAAATAATTTGATGATATCAATAATGCCTGTGATGCATGGAAAACAGTTTTCCTTGAAGTGATTGATACTCAGGCGCCTTGTCGTAGTTTTAGAGTACGGAATAAACATTGCCCCTGGTTAAATTCGGAAATAAAGCAGAAAATGTTTAACAGAGATAGGCTAAAAAAAGAAGCTATGTTGACGGATAATCCCGAAACCTGGCTTGATTATAGAAAACAACGTAGGATTAAGAAGGTTAAGAAACAGTATTTTCAGAATGAAATAGATAAAAATCGAGGTAATGCAAAACAGACATGGAAAATCCTCAAGGATGCAATGGGGAAAAAACTTGAAAATACTGAAATTAATAAAATGTCAACAGGACGGGATCAAGATTTAACTAATTCCTGTGATATAGCAAATTATCTTAATTATCACATTGTTGAAATTGGCCCTAATTTGGCATCTAAAGTACCTACTATAATAAATGGAAAGAAACCAGCAGATTATATGAATAAAGTCGCGTCTAAATTTGAGTTTCAAGAAATTGAATCTGGAAAGGTAATAAAATTGAGTAAAAAATTGAATTTGCGTAAGGCTTCTGGACATGATAAAATTTCAAATAAGCTGTTAAAAATAGCCGGTCCTCACATTTATGAATCTCTTACAGTCTTTTCAATCTTTCCATTAAATTGAAGAGTTTTCCAAGCGACTTGAAAATTGCAAAGGTATTTCCTTTACATAAATCTGATGAAAGAGATGATGCTAATAATTACCGGCCAATTTCAGTCTTATGTACTATTGCTCGTTTATTTGAACGTTTAATGTAAGATCAACTTTACTGTTATTTAACGGAATATGATCTTATTAACACTCGGCAATCCGGTTTTCGTTCACTCCATTCAACTATGACGGCGCTACTAATCAGTGGTGTTTTAACATCGATAGGGGAATGGTAAATGGTGTCATATTCTTAGATTTAAAAAAAGCATTTGATACCATCGACCACAAAATCTTACTGATGAAACTGTATGCAACTGATGTTACGGTATGAGTGATCAAAGCTTGCATTGGTTTAAGTCATATTTGTCTAATAGACAACAGATCTGTTATGTAAATGGAGTTTCTTCCAAGAAAGACTATATATCACTAGTGGAGTACCACAGGGCTACATTCTTGGTCCAGTCTTATTTCTGTTGTATATAAATGACTTACCCAGGTGTTTAGATTACAGTATTGGTAGGCTATTTGCTGACGATACAAATATGACCTTCACCGGCTGTAATATTAATCAACTCAAAAGCAAATGACTAATGACTTAATTAGGCAAAATATCTGAATGGCTTTGTGCTAACAAATTGACTTTAAATGTCCTAAAAACAGATTTATTGTTCAATTGTTTGGGATAGCATAAATGACGCGTTAGAAAAACAATTGCAAATTCTGCAAAATAGAGCGGCTCGCATAATTACGGGAGCTCCTTTATTAAAATCATCCACGTCGATTTTAGCTGAATTAGACTGGATGAATATTAAATAAATGAGACAAAAGCAAAAAGTTATTATGATGTACAAAATAGTACATGGTATTGCACCGGCGTATTTAAAAGAAATGTTTATACATTTGCTAATAGTTTAAATTATTATAACCTTTGTCAATCCAAGCTTAATTTGGAACTCCCAAAAAATCGAACTGATTATTATGATTCCAGTTTTGCCTTTACTGGTGCAAAACTATGGAATTCCTTATCAGATGATTTAAAAGAGGAAACATCATTGGAAAAGTTTATAAAAAGGTTAAACCGATGCACCAACTTAATGTATGTATTATTACCATTATTATATTATGAAATTTTAGAAATATTCCTTGTAAATATTGTTAAATAATGCACGGCTTTTAGGAAAAGCAAGTTGAATGTAATTAGTTCATTTGATAAAACTACCGTGTTTAAATAAAGTTTTCAAATCAAATCAAATCTGTCTATCTATCAAAATTCAATCAAAATTAAATTTGGAACTCCCAAATAATCGAACCGAATATTATAATTCGAGTTTTGCTTTCACCGGTGCGAAATTGTGGAACTCTTTACCTGACGAAGTGAAAGAGGAACCATCGTTAAAACGGTTCACAAGAAAACTTGAGTACCACCTCTAATTAATGATTTACCTTTTACTTGTATGTATATATAACTATTTAATTATTGTAAATATAGATATTTATAAGGTAATACACGGCTTTTAGGAAGAACAAATTCGAATATTTTAATTCAATTTGATAAAAACTACCGTGTTTAAATAAAGATTTCAATCAATCAATCAATCAATCAATCAATCAATCCATCCATCCATCCATCCATCCGTCCGCCCGCCCGTCCGTCCATCCATCCATCCATCCATCCATTCATCTATCTACACGCCCTAAGTTTCAAACTCTAATAGAAAAATACTTAATATAAACTAGAAATACATGAACGCAACAACCCCTTGCCCACTTTTACATGCTTTTTTACACACCCCCCACCCGGCCACCCACCCACCCCCTGATTAAAAGAAGCACTCCTCAGCCAATACAAAAACAAACATATAAAAACAAATTATATTAAATCCTTGGGATATTAAATTATAGAATTTATGGATATGTCGAAAGGATGACAAAACTGATTTAAATCATTTAATGTAAGTTGAACATATCAAAGCAAAATTTAGATTTCATTATTAAATTCTGCATGGTTGAAAACAATATATTGTTTTTAGGAGGTTTCAAAAGGGATTAATTTTAGCAAGCCTTTAAATGGCTTCTCTATGCATGTACATTTTGCCAAGGCAGAATTAAAAGTTAACAGCTCATAATTTACATTTATAATAGAGTCTGAGATAAAATCAATTCTGATGAATCGGATTCCAGAAAGAAGAATTAAAAAGACAACGTTTCAGTCGAAACACAGCCAAGAAAACCGACAATGCCCATGAGTAT
This sequence comes from Paragorgia papillata, assembly GCA_035771165.1. Lineage (NCBI taxonomy): Eukaryota > Metazoa > Cnidaria > Anthozoa > Scleralcyonacea > Coralliidae > Paragorgia > Paragorgia papillata. The sequence continues at coordinate 456,155 of JAWNZC010000211.1, read as the reverse complement.
TTTCAATAATAAAAAGTGCATGTACGTCCACCACGGTTAATATAAGCCTTAAAGGTCAACTATACCTTTTGAGGTTATTATATTTTCTGATAAATTCGAAAACGTTTATTCCAAAACCGAAGAAAAAATTAAAATCGGTCACTCGGTTCTGCTTTTATGTTCTGTCAAAGATCGCGTTTTGGGTATTTTTCTGAACCATATTTAAACAACGACCGCGTTAAAAGGTAGTCTGGCACTAGCAAACTTGTGACGTCATACCGGTAAAACAGAGCTCGATTTGGCAAAAGGCTGCAACATTGTCAACATGCTAAACAGGAGAGTTTTTCGAAAAGATACCCGGCCAGAAGTTCGACTCCACGACTTATCAAGAATGGCTATGATATTTTAGCTTACCAAACGATACAGCAGTACAACGGGTTTTCGCAAGAAAAAAACAGTACGCCTAGTATGGAGGGGAAGAAGGGTACGATTCATTTTTGTCTTGATAAGACAAAACTATTGAGTTTTAAACTACTGTATATTGTTAGTTCTAACTATTGAGTTATTGATTTGACAGAAGCCTGGATATACATTGTTCGTCAGAACTGTAGTTTTGCTTTTGCGAAATTGGATCTGCTGCCGTAGCTTCATCTATTTCACCTTCTACTTTAAATATCGCAAAACTCACCCAAATAAAATTAAGAAGACTCGTTGACAGAGTGTGAAGAAGATATACCTTAAAATGCCCCAAAATAATGCTAATACACGTATTTGCATGAGTAAGTAGGTGGCAAACCAAAGCTCGAACATTGGAATATTTCTGCGGTAATTAGGCAACTTACCGGTATGACGTCACCGAATATGTAGTACCCATTCTTCTAAACAACTCGGTCGTGCATCAAGAGGTACTTAGAATCTCCTCCCAGTAAGTCATGCGCTTTTACTCCAAATTCATTTTTTTCTTCAATTTGGGGAAATTAGATGATAACTGCTTTGAAAATATATATAACCTCAAAAGGTATAGTTGACCTTTAAAGATAGTGTTTTAAGTCAGCTTTAGTTAAGCTGACTTATGGTTTGGACGAGCAAAGGGAAAGCACGAAAACGTGAAGCTGTATATTGTTTAGGTTAAGCGAAAACTTGAAAGCAACAAGAATGCTACGTACCGTTAACTTTAAAATGATTTGACCACGGACTCACGGAGTGACTACAAATGCTACAAACATTGCAGATCGAGTTTTTGTTTACCATACGGCATTTGGTTTCTTCAAGGTCTCTCTTCAAGATATATTAAACGGGTTGTTTGTATCCTTCTTTTCTTCGTGCTCCATTTCATTTCGTTTCGTTTAAATAAACGAAAGCAAAATACTATTTGTTTGAGAGTTTGTAGACTTTGTAGTTTAATTCGTCGCTAGTCACCAGTGTCCAACTATTCTTACCGCGTGACAACCGCACCAAACATATATATATATATATATATATATATATATATATATATATATATATATATATATATATATATATATATATATATATATATATATATATATATATAATGCGTTGCGTCTTACGCACGCTGTGAGTGGCCCATGGTCGTGTTTATATAAGAGTACATAAACACGGAATTTTCGCGCGCTTTTTGAAATATACAAAATTGCAGTTCAAGCAATGGCAAATAATTTTCAAGTTTCACTGTTTTAAACGAGTTTTTAATGAATAAATTACAAAATGGCAGATAAGGGAAGATTTAAAAGAGTAAACGAAAATGACTTGGAGACTTTGATAAATAATACTCAAGCCAAAAGAACCAAATACATGACAAATTACGCCGTCAAGATTTTTAAAGGTACGACATTGTATAATTTTTGTGTTTACGTTAAAACCAGTTGATAAAAATACGGAACTTTAAATGTACTAAGCAGTTCTAAAAACAATGCTGTTTTTTAAAACTTTAAGAATGGTCAAATGAGCGTAACATAACACAACAATTGCACGAAATGGACGAAGAAATGTTAGATAACTACCTTCGGATCTTCTACGCAGAAGTAAAAACAAAATACGGCCAAGACTACAGCCGCTCAACGTTTCTGAGCTTAAGAAATGGTATTGAACGTTACCTTAACTCTGGTCCGTACAATAAAGGTGTCACTATCGCTGGCAACCCAAGATTTAAAAAGTCAAATATTGCCAAAATAAAGTCTTTAAAGATGGAGGGCAAAGAGAAAGTAAAACACAAGTCAGTCCTGGAACAAGAAGACCTGTTGCGCTTACAATCAAGTGGTGTTTTGGCTCCTTTAAGTCCTCTTGGCCTGTTGAGAAATGTTTGGTTCCACACTACTTTATACTGGTGCCGTAGAGGAAGAGAGGGACAGAGATGTCTCACAAAAAACAGCTTTGTTTTCCTTCAAGACCCTGCAGGCGACGAATTTGCAACCATGGTCCACAACAAGTCTTCAAAAAATCACCCCGGAGGGATTATCGACGAAGAAAGCTTCGAAAGCAAAGGCAGAACGTACAAAACAAGCCAAGAAAATGATGGTTATAACGCACTAAAGTTATATATGTCCAAGCTGAATCCCAACTGTGAAGCTCTGTTTCAATATCCAAAACGTCGTTGGAATCCAACTGATGGTGTTTGGTATGAAAATCGCCCCCTTGGTGTGAACAAGCTCGGCGAAATGATGAAGGAAATCAGCTCTACTGCCAAATTATCCCAGATCTACACGAATCACTGCGTCAGAGCAACATCTATCACTTTGTGGTCGAATGCCGGGCTTGCAAATAGGCATATCATGTCTATTTCTGGTCACAGAAACGAGCAGTCCTTGCAGCATTACAACCAGCGTCCATCAACAACTCAGTTGAAGCATTGCAGTGATGTTCTTTCCCAAGCACTTGGCAATGGATCAACTGAATCTGCAGAAAACCATCAAGCCGTCCACGTTACTCCAACTTTAGGATGCTTGGAAACAGTGGTATCATCAGTCAGTTCAACATCTACCTGCACAACTACAATTTCCAGCAAAACGGCTATCGAGAATGCATTTCCCTTTGGTGGTGTTTTTTCCAACTGTTCTATTGGCAATGTGAACGTTAACTTTAGTTTACAGCAATAAACAGGTTGTTTTAAAGCTGGATAATTCAATTTAATGTAAATCCACCATGTTACACGTATATACGCCTTGATTAAGTGTTAATTTTACGTCCTTGGCAAACTCTTTTGATCAACAAATAAACGTTCTGTAGAAGAAGCCACTTCAAAGCCGTTACGGCGTGGGATATACCTTACGTTGATTGGCTCTTCATATATCTCATGAGAATTTTCAACTTCATCAGGTTTTTTCAGTAAACTAGTTAAACTTTTTTGCGATTTTGATCTTGTTATTTTATAAAAGAAATATAAAATGGTTTTCCATGTTTATGTACTGTGATATAAACACTTGGGACGTTGCTCGACTTTTGAAAAGCTAAAAAACACTCGCCTACCGGCTCGTGTTTTTGTTACGCTTTTCTCAAGTCTCGCAACGTCCCGCGTGTTTATATCACAGTACATAAACATGGAAAACCATTTTATATTTCTTAAATATAAACTATTTCCCAGATTTCGTCTCCCTCGCTTTTTCTCCACGCGTGTAAAGTGGACTACACGCATGTCGAGATTAGCACCCTCACCGGGCTCCGGGCCTTCGGCCCTACGCCCGGGCTCGGGGAGAAAAATAGTAACAAAGTACAAAGGTGGGAGTTATGTTACAAAAGGGAGATAAGACTATACACTCACAAAAAGAAGTGCATTAATTTCAAAATCAGTTTCAGGAACTTCTTTTAAGAACCATTCAATTTTCTTTCTATCAGAAGCACCCATCTATCTCCCAACAGTTGAGTAACGGGGGTAACCAATTCACTACAAAGAGCAGCAAACGTATTACAGTATAACAGAAAATGCCCGGAATCTTCCACAGGAGCACCACAATTCAAGCACGCAGCGGTGAATCAACACAGTTTTCGAAGAGATCATAGCTAAGAGCGCGGCTATTTAGCCTCGGGCGAGAGTGAAGTATAGAACTCGAACGTTCACCAATGTGATATAGATAATTACAAGGCAAAAACTTAAATAGTTTTCCTAGATTAGATTTAAAACAGCTAACAGAGGGTGAAATTCCACATTTTAATTGTGGAAAAGAAAAACGACCTCCTATGTCTTTCCGCAGAAACAGAAGGCAAACTAAGATTGTTAGACGTACAGAGGCTATAACGTGATCTTTCACTAACTGTAAGAGCAAACGTCACACAAATAAGAAGGAGCTAACTTGGAAATGATTTTGTACAACATACATAATTTATGAATTTTGCGCCTTTTGCCAAAAGAACATTTAAAATGACAAAGTAAAATCTTTTCATCTTAAAGTTTTTTCAGCTCGAACTTGGTAAAAAATTTTATACGCGATTTTTCTCGTGTACAATTTGGACGATCGGTGATGATCCTTCCGCAGGTTCACCTATTTTTTTGCTGTACAATTAGCTGTTTTAAGTTAAACTCAGAGAAAACTCTGAGCTACAAACAAAACTTTAACAACGTCAAGCTGAAAACACAATACTAACGTAGACAAACATTAAACCGGTAATTAACAGATACAATGCGAGTAGCCCAACAAGTACTTGTAACACACGTACGGTTTGACTCGTTCCCAGGTACAAATATCGTAAGCAACCTCGGTCTGCCATCTGAGTTCCAGTAGCTCAATGGTTAAAGCGTCCGGTTTGCACTCGGAAAGCTGTGCGTTCGAGTCCCACCTGGAGCTCAGAGTTTTCCTCTGAGTTTAACTCACGACAGCTTGTACAGCAAAGACAAATATGTGCAATTTAAACATCTTGACGTCAAACGTGCACAATCAAATAAATTTTGCTATTATCAAATAAAATCACTTGGAAATTCTACATGTTTGGGTGTTCTGGGATAAACCCACCCACATGCTTCCTTCGATTTAATTTGGTGGAGGTAACTATCAAAAAAGATACCTTACCTGTAGTTCGCGGCGCAGCAGAAAATGGCGAATCAGGAAACGTTCCTGCTTGGGTTAATTTTGGAGTCGCTTGGAAAGAAGCTGCCGGTGATCCAGTAGAAGTTGTTCGTATAGGAGAAGGAACAGACGGAGTATCGGTGGGAATCGTCGTAAGGTTACTTTCGAGCTTAAATGGCGAGGGACTAGCAGAAGGAGAACTATGAGACCCAATACCTACAGCATTCGGAGTTGTTAGACTAAAGTTAGTCGGCTGGACTTTGGCTGAAACTTCAAGGGTAGGCTCATTAGTGACAATTTCACTTGGCTCGCCTTTAGTGGGTGTAATGCCGGTTGGTGTAAAACTATTGGGTCTCTCGGGCGTTAGATCTGGTGTTACGACAACAGGCACTTTAGCTGTGAACGGCGAACCGCTACTGAGTTGTTGTGGAGAGGCTGCGGAAGCCTGTAGCGGGATAGGCGATGAAGGAGTTTGTGTTGGGTTTGGTAAAGAGACGGTAGTCGTAGGCGGTCCACTGAAAGCTGACTGTGTCGTAACTTGCAGTGAGCCAACTGCTTCTAGCCTATACATAGATAGATAAATCAATCTCGATCGATATATAGGTAGGAGGTAGATAGATACATAAACAAACAAACAAACAAACAAACAAACAAACAAACAAACAAACAAACAAACAAACAAACAAACAAACAAACAAACAAACAAACCGAGTGGCAGACAGACAGACAGTAGGGAGGTAGATAAATAGACAAACAAACAAACAAACAAACAAACAAACAAACAAACAAACAAACAGACAGACAGAAATAGTGTATTGCGTATGGTGTATATTTGCATAGAATACGTAAATTAATCTAATACTGTATATAATAATTAAGAGGATAATTTTTCCTATGTCACGTGTTTTCGGTGATAAGCGCTCAAAACTCCGCGTAGGAAGATATCCCACCCATATGGTGTCCAAAGGGATGCCGCCTCATTAATATTCAGTGTGACTCACGCATGACTCACGAATGACTCACGCATGACTCACGCGTGATGCACGCATGACGAACGCCTGTGACATGATTGGCAGCATGAGTGACCAAATCAGTCGAGATTGCTGAGTAATCTGAGTGTTATTTACGAAGAGATGAAAGTTGACAGTTTTGGTCGAATTATCGCTTATCTAACCCTAGTGTATAGAGTATACGAATCCTTGGATGAAGAATCAATTCGAGAAGTCATGAAAAGAACGATTTTAAATGTCGAAATATGAACTAAAGGCAAAGCGATTTATTACTTTGAAAGCGTTGCTATGCTTTCTGTTACTAAGTGTGATATTTGCATATTTATCCTCAGTGCATGCGCAGGAGACAAAAGAGAAACTCATTAGGGGACATTAAGAGGATTAAGCGCTTGGGAAAATCTAGGCGAGAAGGGCAAGTTTGGACGACAAAAATAACAGGAGACACTGAGTTTAAAAATATTTATTTCACTTTACAAATAAGTCATTTATTTAAAACATTTTTCTAGGACTGGGATGCCGACTCTTCGTTATAGGATAAGGTCTGCTCCTGAAATCATATTTAGGTATTCTCACTTTATAAGCATTATGAGGTTCATTCCTGGGAACCATTAAGATGTGAGGGTCTTCGTCTTGACTATTATTGACTGTTGTTTCATGTGAATCTTCATCAGAAGAATTTTGATATTTATCATTTTCTTGACGACCATAGTCATCTGAGTCGGCTTCCGAAACTTCTTCGTCCGAGTTGTTTTCTCCTGAATCACTTTCATCTCCAGTTAACCATTTTTGCAAAGGTTTCGGCTTTGGGTGTTCAACAGTTGGAGGAGGAGTTAGAAAATATGGCTTAGCTATGCTAGGTTTAGACGGAGAATCTAACGGAAGGTGTTCAAGTTGCTGGGGTTCAGGTTTTTGAGGCTTCTGCGGGGTCTCTGTCAAATTTTGTATAACTTTTAGTAGCTGTATTTGAAGATTAGTTTGAACTTGATTCTGCTGGTTCTGCAGCTGTTGTTGGAATGTCAGAAAACGATCGAGTTGATTAGAGTATAGGATGTTCTTTTAATCGGGTGTTAATTGCGGTGTTTGTACAATATCTTGCATTAGCTGTTCTATATTGTACATAGCGTTGACGATTGGAGGTTGCTGATACGATTTCTTTTGAATATATCTGCTTATGTTCTGCTGCAGGACGGAGCTATTTTCTTCAGGTAAAACGTTTGTTTTGAGACGATGATCGTCATCCGTAGTCGGCTTCAGATCAAGCATTAAATAACCATGAGGGCGACTTGTGGCTTCCTCGTAGCTCTTCATAAACTCTTGAACATGTCCAGGATTCACTTGTCGTGCCAAAATAGAAATTTGCTGCTTAACCCCCAATCACCCCTGGGGTACCCAATCACCCTCGGGATACCCCAAACACCCCCGGGATACCCCTAAACACCCCCGTGGTACCCCAAACACCCCTGGGGTAACCCCATCACACCCCTGGGGATACCCCAAACACCCCCCCGGGATACCCCAAACACCCCGGGGGATACCCCAAACACCCCAGGGATAACCCCCAAACACCCTGGGATAATCCCCAAACACCCCTGGGGTACCCCAAATAACATAGATAACCTAAATCTCCCTTGGGGTAACCCCCCAAACACCCCTGGTGTAACCCTAAATACCCCAGGGGTAACCCCCAAGCACCCAAGGGGTAACCCCCAAACTCCCCCGGATACCCCCAATCACCCCAGGGGTAACCCCAAACATAACTAGGGACCATAGTCTTAGGACTATCGTCTTAGGACTTAGGACTATAGTCCTTATAGTCCTAAGACTATAGTCCTAAGTCCTAAGACTATATATCCTAAGTCGTGTTTGGGGTTACCCCTGGGGTGATTGGGGGTACCCCAGGGGTGTTTGGGGTTATCCCAGGGTGATTGGGGTATCCCAGAGGTGTTTGGGGTTACCCCTGGGGTATTTAGGGTTACCCCTGGGGTATTTAGGGTTACACCAGGGGTGTTTGGGGTTACCCAGGGGAGATTGGGTTACCTATGGTATTTGGGGTACCCCAGGGGTGTTTGGGGGTTATCCCAGGGTGTTTGGGGGTTATCCTTGGGGGTTTGGGGTATCCCAGGGGGTGTTTGGGGTTACCCCGGGGTGTTTGGGGGTGTTTGGGGTATCCCGGGGGTATTTTGGGTTACCCCGGGGTGTGATGGGGTTACCCCAGGGGAGTTTGGCGGTACCAGGGGGGTGTTTGAGGGTATCCCAATGGTGTTTGGGGTTACCCCAGGGGGTGTTTGGGGTTACTCCAGGGGTGTTTGGGGTTACTCCAGGGGTGTTTGGGGTTACCCCAGGGGGTGTTTGGGGTTACCCCAGGGGTGATTGGGGGTACCCCCGGGGTGTTTGGGGTTACCCCAGGGGTGATTGGGGTATCCCAAGCATGTTTGGGGGTTTAGGTCCTCTGCAGAAATTTAGTTAAATAATTTAATATTGCGCTTCCAAATAATAAACTCATTTGGTGTTTAGTACTCATCGTGTAAACATGCCACACGTTTGCAACAAATGTGGAAAAAGTCTACGGAGAAAAGAGTACCTTCTTCGTCACATGAACATGGTTCATAGATCATCGACAAAACAAATAGGACAGGCAGTTCCTCTCGTCAATGGATCCACAGTCCTGCAGCATCCATTTACGTGTATTGTTGCATGGTGTACTCAGAGTGGTAAAACCGCATGGGTAAAAACTCTTCTGGAGAATGCAAGAACAACTATCAACCCCCCTCCTGAACGTATCATTTGGTGTTATGGTCAGTGGCAACCCATGTATCTTGAGATGATCAAAACTATACCGGGCATTGAACTGAATGAAGGGATACCTACGAACATCGACTTGGAAGATTTTCTTGATGTTTCGAGGCGAAACCTTATTGTCCTAGATGATCTTATGGATCAACCAGGAGGAGATAAGCGCATTGCAAATTTATTTACCAAGGGAAGCCATCATAGGAATCTCTCAGTGATCTATATTGTTCAAAATATATTTCACCAAGGAAAGGAAACCAGAAACATCAGCCTCAACGCACACTATATCGTACTCTTCAAGTCTCCGAGGGATAAGCAGCAAATTTCTATTTTGGGGCGACAAGTGAATCCTCCACACGTTCAAGAGTTTATGAAGAGCTACGAGGAAGCCACAAGTCGCCCTCATGGTTATTTAATGCTTGATCGGAAGCCGACTACGGATGACGATCATCGTCTCAAGACAAATGCTTTACCTGAAGAAAATAGCTCCGTCCTACAGCAGAACATAAGCAGCTATATTGAAAAGAAATCGTATCACCAACCTCCAATCGTCAACGCTATGTACAATACAGAACAGCTAATGCGAGATATTGTACAAACACCACAATTAACACCCGATGAAAAGAACATCCTATACTCTAATCAACTCGATCGTTTTCTGACATTCCAATAACAGCTGCAAAACCAGCAGAATCAAGTTCAAACTAATCTTCAAACACAGCTACTAAAAGTTATACAAAATTTGACAGAGACCCAGCAACCTGAACCCCAGCAACTTGAACACCTTCCGTTAGATTCTTCGTCTAAACCTAGCATAGCTAAACCATATTTTCTAACTCCTCCTCCAACTGTTGAACACCCAAAGCCGAAACCTTTGCAAAAATGGTTAACTGGAGATGAAAGTGATTCAGGAGAAAACGACTCGGACGAAGAAGTTTCGGAAGCCGACTCAGATGACTATGGTCGTCAAGAAAATGATAAATATCAAAATTCTTCTGATGAAGATTCACATGAAACAACAGTCAATAATAGTCAAGACGAAGACCCTCACATCTTAATGGTTCCCAGGAATGAACCTCATAATGCTTATAAAGTGAGAATACCTAAATATGATTTCAGGAGCAGACCTTATCCTATAACGAAGAGTCGGCATCCCAGTCCTAGAAAAATGTTTTAAATAAATGACTTATTTGTAAAGTGAAATAAATATTTTTAAACTCAGTGTCTCCTGTTATTCTTGTCGTCCAAACTTGCCCTTCTCGCCTAGATTTGCCCACGGTTAATGGAAGGGAGACTGGTTAGGCTAGCCGGCAAACTTCAAAGGGAGCGACGAATCATGTTGGGAACCACTTCTATTTTGCGTCACGTGACGAGGAGCGGGGATAGCTTCATCCGGTGTCAAAAGGAAAACATATGGTCATCGAAGGATTTGGTTACAAAGAATCATATTTCTAAACGTTCAAGAGCAGCTGTGATCACGATGGAGAGCGATATTGAAGCAGAAGAGATAACTGAAGAAATTCAAATCATCGAAGCCGATAAATACGACGACGAAGGCGATTTTCAACAATCAATGACCGTGGGATCATTCGAAGACGAAGGGACCTCATCGCAAGTAACCGAAGATTCGTATAACTTCGATGTTTCTATTGCTGTCACCGAAACAGAAACAGAGGAAATAAACGCCGAGTTTTCCGATGCTCTGAAAGAAATCGACGGTAAAAGGACTTTTCCTTGTAGTCAATGTGACAAAGTGTGTAAGTCTAAAGGAGGCTTAACAAGACACACGAAATCGAAACACATTGAAGGTGAACAACTCGACGAACCTCGTGCTGTGCTTTGTGAAGACACCATGACTTCGTTTGTGGAATCCATCAAGGTCAAACTAAGAGAGGAGAACTTTTATGGAACAGAAGTTTACGTTGGTTTGGCTACTGTTTCTTCTACTGCGGCTTTGTTAGACGCTTTGTTACCGCTTTACAAAACGTTTTGCCATAAAAAGAATCAAGACAAACTTCTCGAATCCTTTTATGGTTTAATTCCCCGATCATGTGAGCTGCTGAACTGTCAAGACTTTAAAGTAGCAAATTTGATAATGATTCATCTGCCAGAGCATTTGATCGGATTCTACAACACCAGCCATGAAACTACTGGTACTGGCGAAGGCAGTTCAACACCGAAGGCGAAACCGCAACTTGATCCAGTTGAACGTGGACCTCTTTCGTATGTGGCAGGGTATGTTATCAGCAAACTGTATCAGTTGAACAGAAGAAAGAAAGAAAGGAGAGGGAAACCAGGAACTGCAGGCATTGCTACAAATTATGAAATGCTCAGAACCAAATAATTATATTTCTGCCCGAACAAGGGGAGGTTTAATTACACCTTGCAAGGACTTGGTAAACATTTTAGAAGTAGCTGAGATTTCTTTCAGAGAGCATGTAGATGAGAGTAAATTGGCATTAAGAAATATTCCAGTAGAAATGATATGTAATTCTACATTAGACTCACCTATTGTTAAATCTTTGTGGGACAACATTGTTGTGTCATGTGAACTTCAACCTTCAAACTCAACACAAAATGTTATTAAACTATATTTAAGAGTTCGATCATTTTCATATACCAGAGACTATATCACGAAGTACCGCATCAAAGCAAAACAGTCAAAGAAGAAAGCATTAAGAAAGGAGATGAAAAAGAGTGACACTAGTAATGCTTGATAAATATGTATTATAAATTTGAATTAATTGTTAGATTTTTTTGTTCTACCAATTTGTCTTTGCATATTTTAAATTTCTCTAGTATGTGAATTGTTTTGTTATTTTCTGTTTCGTGTATACATTGTACCTGTTAATATGTTGCTAATATAAAAATTAAGTAAAAAGACCAGCTAAAACAGCATATATTTCATCTTGTATTCAATCCATAATTCTATTTTGCAAAGATTTGTGTAAAGCACTAGGCTAAAGCATAATAAAAGAGCAGTTTAAATACAGTGCACCAAACTTGGAAAATAATATTTACAATATTTATATATTTACATCAAGATATGACAGAACAGGCTAAAAGGATTAAAAATATAAAAAGTACAACACAAAATGTTTTTAACAAAAAAGTAATACAGTGCCATATAATTAAACAATGACTTTTTAGTTAAAAATGTTTGGTCTTGTTCTTTTAAGATTTTTTAAACTTTTCAGCCTGTAGTATCAGTATAGAGTACTACCAGGTACAGTAATTTCTTATAAACCTTTGACAACATAAAATAGTTTGCACTAGCTGGAATTACTGTACATATCAACAATACTAAGCACGTCTTGACATGCTTAGTCAAGTGTTCAGTTCTTGATACAAGTCTCTGAAAATTACAGGGAATAGATAATACAATATAGTATCCCTGTGTATTATCCTTGATGAGCAATTATAATGTATATTACATTTCACAACAAAATTACATGTTGAGGGAAAGCTATGGGCAGGGAATATCCCCCTTAAGAATAGCAACCCAGTTACCATGAACAAGCAGTTACTCTCACTCCTTTTCTGAACAAACTTGAAAACTGACCTACCAAGAACAAAAGAGCATTTTCAAAAGCTGGCGGCGGCTTTTGAATAGTCCCGGGGGGAATAGGGGTTAATAATGTACTGATTAGCTGATTTACATAGGTAGCAGGGATTATATATATAGTCCCCGGGACTATATATATAATCCCTATGAATTATAATTCCCAAATTCATAGGGTCCCTGCAACAACTATCTCGAGTAGAGTACGCCGGTAGCGCCCCCAAACGAGGAGAGGCAGGTTTTGCCTATCTCAAGTAGGGACGTTGGTAAAACGAACACCCTCATACAAGAGACAAGCGATTTTTTTTCCTTGAAAAATTGTTGGTTTAGCCAGGACTTTATTACTCCGACCGTTGAACGTAAAATGTGGGACTGATACTGAATCAATGCGCATGCCTAAAGATCTTGGACATTATTTATACTGATTGTTCATGCTAATCATTCAAACAAGCTTGTAGAAATTCGTACGTGTGTTCAATGAACCTTTACGTACTTCTCAAGTTGTGTAATAAACTTTTATTCAAAGGGTTGCGTTGGAGTCCTTTTATTTCATAAAATCCCGTTAACATTCGACCTAACAATGTCCTCGTCACTTTCCTCGTCGCCCATCTCCCCACACGTTGTCGACACAAGAAAGTTAAGACTACAATCACATGCATGTTTTAATGAACACAACACTTCTCAAATTTACAACTCAATCACACTATCATTTCCATATCCATAACCAAATTAATCACAATTAAAAATTTCACAAGTTGAAATTATTAATGTGCATCGTACAGTTTTGAAACGTAATAACACCCCCTTTGCGTGTCGTTGTGCAAACTGCTTTTTCTTCATCTTCTTCTTTCCTCGCCACACATAACCGTTTGAAGGTTCGTGTATCTTCACTGGCGCCTTCATTTCCCTTCCCACCATCGTCTAGAAGATGCGAACAGCAAACAACACAATTTCACACCTATATGAATATATCGATATTCTTCTCCCTTGGGGCTTCTTTCAGAAAACCTCTTAAATCGTGTTTTAAGTCGGATAAATACCTCGAACGTCGGCTTTAAGCCAGATAAATCCCTCGGGGCCTGCGGCCCCTCGGGATGTATCTGGCTTAAAGCCTCCGTTCTCGGTATTTATCCTATACTAAGAGCAAAATGATTCCTGTATACTACAGGTTATATTAAAGTGAATGTCGATTTCCTTAATTAATCAGTGGTGACAAATTGTACATGATATAGTAAGTATCAACTTATGGAAACACCATGTCTATTTTTGCTTAGGTTTCAAGCATTACTTCAATAGAATGTTGGATGATTTGCTGTGACAAAAGCTTTGAGTTAACAGGTCGAATGCTCAGCAATAATAGACCTTTCCACATGAATTAAATTCACTGCGGTGTTTCCACAAGTTGTCACAATTAAACCAGGCTGATATATTTGTAAATACAGTACAGTAATCTTTTTATAGCCAAAGAATAAATTCAAATATTGATGGCAATTAATTCAGCCATACAGTAAAAACCCACTAACAAGAACCTACATTTTACCAAATCAGCCTGGGATAGGTTCTTATAAAAATAAATTATTAATTTCAGCCTGAGGTTCTTATAGTGCAAGGTTCTTGTTAGTGGGTTTGCTCATAGACCCCAAGACAAAAAACAACAAATTGTCATACTGTATATAGTGGGTGCTAGAATGCAGTCATGCAAAAGATCTGAATAAAACTATTCTACAAAATGCTTTTGATATGCAAAAAAGGACAGTTACAGTGTTAATCATCTGATGGTTTAGCAACTTTTTTCCGCTTCTGGACTGGTTCTTCACTAACCTGGAACCACTTCTTCTTCTCGTACCTTCCCCCAACATTCCCTCGGATTACTGGTGCAATGTCTCTTTGCGCTGCAATCGTCAGGTCATTATACCCAAACTGCTGGGCTGTTGGGTTGTCGGATCTTCCACCTTTGCTTCTTTGGTGACCAAAGTAGTCTTCCAGTACATCTTGCATGAATCTTTCAGACAAGACATACTGGAATCCTTTTCCTAAAAGAAACTGGATAGCTTCAACATGCGAGTAGGCTGAAATCTTGAGGCCTTCATATGTCTGTGGTGACAGGAACATTTTGCCTCTTGCATCAGCCGAGTATTCACCAGGGCGGTTTAATGCACTCTGTTTCCAATCTGCTAAGTAATTGAGAAAGACATCCAATAACCATGAAAACCTTTCATCATCAGAAGATGTATATGGTTTGATGAATGGATTTCTTTTCCTGACATGCTCAGTCGGTGACCTAACATTTGTGCAGTCAAAGAAATCATTCATCATTCCACAAAATTTGGCAGTTCCCAGAACTTCTTCGTTGCCACTTTCCTGAAGAGATATCATAACTGACTTGCTCAGGACTTGCGTTGCTAGCTTCACTTTCATTTTGCTGTAGGAAGTGAGCACAATGTGATCCATGGTCAGTTTGGGCAGCGTGTGAAGTGCAAATTCCTGATCACTGTAAAAGAGATCAGCAATATGACGGAAGAGCAAGTAATGGCCATCGTTCCACATATAGCGGCTGCAGGAACCAGATCCTGAATTGTAAAGACAGTTCCGTGCTGTCTTCATTAGGTGGGGAGAATCTGCAAAAAAAAATATGAAGCGTGACATTGCAAAGACATTAAGTGTCTTATACACAACATCACACTTCAAATCTCGAGCCAGATTTGAATGCAGACGGAAAAACTTCCTGTTTGGAGATGCACCATCATTCACAGCTGCAACTACCCAAAGGTTAAGGGACAGTTCCAAAACAGCAACAGCTTTCCAAAAAATTGGCATGAGTTGAAACGAAGTAACATCTCCAGTAAAAAAATATGCGATGACATGCTTCATGTCAGTGCACAGTCCTCTCACTAGAAAAGCAAGAGCATGAGTGGCGATGCTTTCCTCTTCTAGGTATGCATAATTTGTCAAAGGATCTCCGAGATCAATGAACCCAATTAGATCACCAGAAAATTTGTCAAAAACAAGGTTAGATTGGATCTTCATCTCATCCATGACAAGGGCAACATATCTCTGCACATCAGAAAAAGATTTTGATTTCTCTCTGAGGCATTCGATATTCTCCTTGTTTATTCCAGCTTTGGGCTTGAAATAATTCTTGTAGTCGCGCAGCACACGCTCACTTGGAAGGATAAGAGCACCACTGTCTCGCAATTCTCGGTATGCAGATGGTGACTTTCCATGAATTGAGAGGGCAAATCTAATAACTTGTGGGTGGTATCTCCTTCCCATTTTATTTGATTGGAGCAGTGCCATTTGCTGCTCCCAAAAGAATTTCATATGAGGTGTGGCCTCCAGATTCTGACCCCCCATTATTTTGAGAAGGTCAGTCTCAAGAGATACACTGACCCCAACCCCATCTTGCTCGATCTTTGCTTGGAGGTGCTGCAAGCGATCCTCCAACTGCTTACACTGGAGTCTTGTTGATTGAACAGTAGCTCGCAGTTTCTCTGGACCACAAGCAGAAAGTGGTGCTTTAGCTTTGGCAGGTATAGCTGAAATTTTGGACTTTCGCCTACTTGCTCTCTTGGTGGCATTCAGTGCAGTAGAACAAGGTTGGCAAGGCTTTTGCTGGTCCTTGGATGTTTCCTTTACCACACGACAGTCAACCGACCTAAACGCTACTGAAACTTCAAAATGGGCTTCCTCATCTGGCAAATTCTTAGGCACCGAATGGCGTATGATTGTTCCAGGCAGTTGATCTTGGGTTGTCGGGTCAATAACAACATTCTTGATCTCATCAATGTCTGGTAATCCTTCACACAAAGACGAGGTCTCAAGTAACCGCAACAGTTCTTTTATATTGCTGTATCTAACAGAGCGATTTGTTTGCTTGTAAATAGAATGATCTTCAGGGATGGGCCACTGATAGATAAAAACGCTGAACTCGAACACGACGGAATCAACTACCACAGTGTATTTTGGTATGCTGTGCGACTCATCAAACAGTTCAATTCTCACTTTGTTTTCGTTGGACTTGTCTACTTTCCAGCGGCCAATAGTTTCCTCATTTTCTAATACTGTTAGCAATCCTTCAATGCTTGGTATTGTTGACGCTTGAGAGGTAGAGCTAGAACTGCTTGGCTCAACAACATCTGCTCTTACTAGAATGCGGCGCTCTTGTTTTGGCACATCGTGGCTTTTTGTGGGCAAATTCTCAGTAGGGACGCTACCAGTTATCAAATTTTTTCGTTTTGGGTCTACAAATCAAACATAAGCCGTGGATGAATAAATATGCATAACAATGTCTTCTTTGTAATCAGATACGAAACAATGAAGACATGACCAAGCGCAAGCATATATTAAAATGCAAAATACTTACGAGTCAAGATACATTCTGGCTTGAAATGAAGCTCACAAAGGAAAACATTGTTCGCCTCAATCTGCTTTGTCAACTCTGGCGTCATCTCCCTGGTTCTCAAAATCAGTCGGAGCCATTCTTCGCGAGCTTTCCTCTTCTTCGCTGCGGTTTCTTCACCGTCCGCCGCGCCAACAACCGGGATTTTAAACAGCGAATGTTCGTACTTTCTGCTGCTCGAACAACCATAGAAGGCACAATTTGAACCAGGCATACCTTCAAACTATTGTTTGAAGGTATAATCGCACCACAACACCTTAAAACAACTCCAAACGATACAATTCTCTAAACACACTCTATAAAGGCCGCAACACAATATTTCTGAAGCTATCCCCGCTCCTCGTCACGTGAAACAAAATAAAAGTGATGAAAAACATATTTTGTCACGTGGTACAGCTAGCCTAACCAGTCTCCCTTCCATTAACCGTGATTTGCCCAAGCGCTTAATCCTCTTTATTCGTGAGTCATGCGTGAGTCACACTGAACATTAATGAGGCGGCATCCCTTTGGACACCATATGGGGGGGGGGGGGGGGGGGGGGGGGGGTTATATCTACTGGCGTACCACTCAATTTTAACATTATTGTGTAGCTTGTCGAATTAATAAACTTTTCATGAGCACTTGAAGGTGAGAAACATGAAATGATAAAAGAAAATCATAATTATAAAGATAGGTATGCTAAAAAAATGCCATATTTACAGCAATGTAAGATTGGCTCCCGTTCAAACAAACACATAGTACCACTCAAAATTTCTTTATTTTAGTGTCATTACGTAGCTCACACAAACTTTTTAAGTACGAAACATTAAAAAATTCTCCTCATGCTTCTAACCTGTTGGGCGGTTGAGAAGAGACCGAGGTCGATATCGCCGACGACCGTACAGAAGGCATGGCTCCGGTTGTATTCACAGCCTGGGAACCGGAAGAGAGTGGGGTGGTGGTAGTTGTAGTGGACTGCACCGTCGTAGTGGGAAGGGTTGAAACAGTTCCAAGATTAGAAAAACCAGGTTTTAAAGTTCCACCGCCAAACACAAAAGGTGACGATGCCTGAAAAGCCGAAGTAAAGCCAGTAAGCACGGACTGCGAAAAGGCTTTAGACGCATCAGTAGTACTGGCCGTGGGAAGTGCTGTTTGGATTAGGCCTCCAGATACAATGCCACTGGGAATAGAAGAGTCTTTGTCCGACTTGCCAATAGCTGCCTAATTAGAAAAAAAGAAATACATTCATTATATTTTTTTCGTTTCTAGTTCATCTCATGATCATTTCCCCTTTCTCCTTCCTTCTTTTTTCTCTCCTTCTCTTCCTCGTTCCTCCTTCCCTCCTTCCCTCCCTCCCTTCCTTCACTCCCTCCCTACATCCCTCCCTAAACACCCACGCGCCCTCCCTTCCTTCCTTCCTTCCTCCCTCCCTCCCTCCCTCCCTCCCTCCCTCCCTCCCTCCCTCCCTCCCTCCCTCCCTCCCTCCCTCCCTCCCTCCCTCCCTCCCTCCCTCCCTCCCTCCCTCCCTCCCTCCCTCCCTCCCTCCTTTATTACCTGGCGAGGGCCGGTAGCCTTCATCGTCACCGGTTGCTTGCTTTCTCCTTCTGGCTCCCCCCGAACATCTACATCAGGGGGCTTCTCTTCAGCTAACGCCGCCTTCTCCAACAAATTCCTCGTAACATTTTCCTTTCCACGATCAGAACTACTTCCCAAGTTAGACAGCGACGAAGCGTCTGCTACAGTGTTCGACGTCTTCTTGACAACATCCGGGTCTCCACCGCCCGCAGCTTGGATCCGAGAGGGCGATTGCGAAACAGCCACAAAAGGTTTGCTGCCGCTGCCAGGCGCGGCTTGGTTTTGATCGCCGAACGATTGTTGAAAACTGGAAAATTGGTCTTGAACGACCAGGGATGTAATCTGGCCAGAAACCGGTGTGGGTCCAATGAGACGGGCAATTGGTTTTTCAAAACGGAGAGCAAATGGTGAACTTGTGTTAGGTTGTGTTTCTGTAACGCTTTTCATTCTATTTTGAGTGCCAGTTAAGAGTGGGTTGTGCGTTGGTTTCTTCCCACCAAATACTTCACCCGGTTGTACGACTATCACAGGAGGTCCAGCCGACTGAGCAGAGGAACTCGATGAGCGGAGAGTAAAAGTTGTGCATTGGTTTGACGGTGGTATCTGTGTGACGTTGATCATTTTCTTTGCAGCATCCTTGACGGCAGCATCAGCTATGAGACGTGCGTTGAATTCAGCCTTAGGATCTAGAAGAAATATTCTCAAACTTATTAATAAGACATGAGGAAAATTCTATCAAATCAGTAAATCAGCATTTAGAAATCGGAGAAAGATTACGGTCAAAGTTAGCAAACGTTTAGGCCGATTTACTCTTAAAATATAAATTCGTTTGAGAAGCTATATCCAATACTCGCCGTTGTTGCAGTGCAGTGCAGTGCAGTGTGTGTAGTGTAATTATTGTGCAGGAATTTGCATTGAAGTTTCATCACGTACCCTTGACAATTTGCATTGAAGTTATATCACGTACCCTTAACAGTAGAAGCCATTTTCTTATCTTTTGCCTTGTGTTCAACCATAGTTTTGGCAGGAATAGCTGCACCAGAGTCGAGTTTGCTATTAAAACTCCCTCCAGCTCGTGCCAGGGCCGCAGCAGCTGCAGCATCTCGGGGAGTTTTATCCACAGATTCGGGCATAGTAACCTGAAAGATACAAAACATCCACAAATTCTTGAACCATATGTAAATTGTTGTGAAGATTTAAAAGATTTTTGGATTCCGAAGCGGAATTCGAACCATAATCTTCTGACCGTCGACTAGACGCTGTAATAATCATAGAGTTACTGGCTGATTCAAACGTAGACTGAACATGTGCGCAACCCAAAACCGATTCTGATCGTCAGTAACACGCTCTAACCATCGCGGTAAAGACCTACCTAATATGAACAAGCTTTCTAATTGTCTATAAGTAACCAATCACATTATCAATTACCAATTCCTTGGCATGCTCGTTACTGATCAGGGTTAGAGTTTTTGTTTGGGCTAAATAATCAGAACAACTCAAAAACTTTAGTATAGGTAGGTGTCGACCCAATCATCAAGCTACCGGGCCTCAGTTGGTTAAACGTGGGTTAAATATGTGTACAACCAAACAACCCACAACCTTCTGATCCCTGATAAGATGATAACCATTCAGATAATGAGATCCAGATGGCTGAACGCAGGTCGAATATGAACAACCCATGATCTTCTGATCGTCAACGAGACGCTATAAGTCTAACCAATGCATGGTCTTTACCGAGACTGAACGGATATAGGTTGAATATGTGTACAACTCACAAACTAAATCGCTGACAAGACATTCTAACAATTAAAGCATTGAAAATGAGATGGCTGAACGTAAGCTGAATATGTGTACAACAATCACAAACTTCTGATCATTTAGCTATTATAACAACAACAAAGCAAGAAGAAAGCAAGAACTACCAACCACCACTACCAACAACAACAACAACAACAACAACAGTAGCAACAAGAGCACATCAACAACAACAGACAATCTAAACAACCACCACCACCACCACCAAAAAAACAACCGACAACGAACAACCGACAAGGGCAACAATAGGAACAGAAACAAGGACATGGCCAATGGTAATGACAACAGAAACACTGAACAATGACAACGACACTAAAATGTCTTTATGCGCGTTGTTAAGCACTAATATTGTAAAGAACATTTACCCGTCAGAAAAGCATCTTTATACAGTAAGTTGTGTGTGTTGCAACGTCTCGCAGAAGATAAAAAAGTTGTACATTCAATTTCCGCTTGGAAATTTAGATATTTTCTCTGAACAAGATACATTCAAGAACAACTTCACAGCAATGTTCCTATCCTGACAATTTCTCTATACGCCTTTAATAAACTGACGATTTAAATCAGGAGAATCCCAGGTGTCAATATGTTTAATGTATCTAGAGATTATGGCAGTTAATGACATTGCCACACAACTTCGACAGCACGGATCTCCTTGACTAAAATTAGCACGAACAGTTTCAAATACATTAATTATTTGATACAATGCAGGACCTGGGTTTTGTTCTATGTCATTTGACAGCCTTAGAAGCAATGGTACATATACATCGATAACACATCATTTGATGGAACCAACCAAGACATAACTTCATTCGATCTTTGATATTGCTCAACGACACGTTTTAGAACACGTCCACACGTATGCGTTTTCATAGCGTTTTTATATTGTTCTCGGTCCTCAGGGGAACAGAAAACAATGGTATCATTACCTGAAACAATATGAAAACGCTAGGGAAACAATATGAAAACGCTAGGAAAACGTATACGTGTGGACGTGGCCTTAATGTTGGCAAGTAAAACACGTGTATAAAATAAAACATCATTAACATTGTGTTCCAAAACGACCCTTAAACGACGTTCATTATCTTCACCTGTCATAAATATGCTGTGACAGCCGATTCTCGATCAATACTGTTCTAATATGTAATGTCCATTTTAAAGTTTTCGCTAATAAAATTTCAAAATTATATTAAATAGATGACGTCACCCTTAAAAATTTACAATAACAAAAAACCGCGTGTTTCTCGCGTGGGTTTGACGAATAAACGACGAGCACTTAAACAGATTTCAAGCTTTCAGTTTCTCAATAATTTCAATAGTTTCTCGATAGAACTAGTATCACAACAATGTTTCAATAGATAGAGAGCGTAACCTTGACGCTCAGTCAGAGCGCTGGCTTGGGTCTGCTCAAAACCTCACTACGTTCGTACGAAGGAAAAACATTTTCCTTCTCCAATTCGCTAAGGCATTGAATATACACAATGTGTAGATGGTAGGCTGCGTGGAAGCACTTGCCTATAAATGACGTTTGTTTTGATTGTTTGTTGGGTTTTTTTGTTTTTTTTTGTTTTTTTACAGTAGTTATTTTTGCTAGATTTTTGTGACTACCGCTGACAGCGGTAGCCATATAGTCGGCGACTTGCTTGCGCGCTCGATTGTCTTGGACCTCACTTACGTCATACTCGACAGCTATCGCCAAATGTTCGGCACGATCGCCATGTAGTCGAGAAGATCGCCATCGATCGCCAGGTATTCGAGAAGTACTCGAGTTGTTTTCGTGGGGAATAATCTCGTCTTTGCATTTTGATGACAGGTTTGATTTTTGAAAAGTGTTAATTACTTTGCAAATCTTTTCTTCTTGGAACGGTTTCTGTCCGCATTGATCAGTTTATACAAGGTAAGAAATAGTTTCAAAACTGTGACGTTGTTTATCTTATATACTATATACAAAATCTATAAATACTTGATCGGAAACAAAGCTAATATATTTTAATATAGCAGTACTAGAAATATTCAGCTTGTAAAAGTTCGCTAGAAGTTGGGCCTTCAACCTTCTTTTATCGAAGAAATTGTCAATATACGCCAAAGTCTTTGATGATATAAATGATTTATAATGATAAAATTGCTTTGATGATAAATGATAAATGAGTTCAAGTTTAATTTTGGTTGAATAGTGTGTTGTGCTCACTGGTCAGTGACTCGTGTTAGTGCATACACTAAGAGTGAGAAGTGTGTTTTAACCAACTTTGAGCTAGGTGTTTTGATATTAGATCAAACACAACTTTCAAGTGTTTCATGATCAAACAAATCAGGAAATGAATCAGTTGTCAAAAGAATCAGTATTTTAAGATAAGTTTGAGGAGGTAAGAGTTGGCTTATTAATCCAAGTGTTTGATCACATATCAAACCTTTGTCTCGCTTAGGATTTTCCTGTGTTTGATTTATCAATTATTAATGAGTTTGAGAAGTATATTTCTCAAATTCATTAATAATTCATGAACCGAAAACAAAGGAAATCAGTACCGAGACGGAGGTTTTGATATCGGAGGAAGAAATTACATAAATTAAGCCAACTTTCGCCTCGATTTTCTCTTAAAACACTGATTTGTTTGAGAAGCTATATCATACACTCGGAAGAGTATTTCATCAGGATTCCAAACACCTCGAAATTTGTTCAAAAACCTCGGCTTCGCCTCGGTTTTCAACAAAAGTCTCGGTGTTTGGAAATCCTGATGAAACACTCCTCCTCGTGTATGATATATAACATCACAGTGCCCTGTATTTACACTATACACATGTATATAAGAAATTTATGCTGACAACATATGTTGGCTGTTACATCGACATTACAAAACCTTTACTTGGTGCTTTGTTTACTTGTTTTAGGTGTTGTTCAATATCTTGTATAATGAAATTAAGAAACCAAAGTTTGTGCACACCAGAGCTACAGCGGTCTGACCACTACTAAAATATTCTATGATCTGGTATCCAAGTGCCACCAATTGTATATTTTGATAAATTGTTGAAAGCTATTGTGAACTGTTGGGAAACTTAAAGCCTTGAATATGTTGAAAGCCTTGAAATGAAGAAATACATCTGTTGAAACTACAATACTGAGTATTGTTGTACTGTCTTATTTAAAATACTAGCAGAATCACAAAATATTAGTGATACATGTGCATTACACTTGAATGCCACTGACAGCATATTTATGACAGGTAAAATGTTGTTTTGGAACACAATGTTGATTATCTGGGGTGATTCATTCTTTGAAAGTTCATGGCGATAATGTAATATAGATTATTTTTGTGGAAACACCACGAAAAATATTTATTTGCTCAGCCTTCGGCCTGAAAGCTTAGCAAATAAATATTTTATGTGGTGTTTCCACAAAAATAATCTACATGTATATGATCTGGGGTGAGTTGTACAAAGCAGAGATAGCTTATCTAGTTGATAAGTTCTACAGTTTATCTAGCTAGTTGATAAGTTCTCTAGTTTATCTAGCTTATCTAGTTGATAAGTAGATCTAGTTTGAACAACCTAATATAACATTTTACCCACTGAATAGTTATGTATCTGATACTGCTGTTCAGTGGATAAAAGCTAAATTGGGTTGTTAAAAGCACCACTAAGCTATCCGGGCTTCGTACAAAAATCTGAATTTTACAAGTTCACTTTGTGTAAAACTTGGGGGCATGTTTATAATGCTAATATATGCTATGTTTTGGAAACAGCCAGTAAAGATGTATGTATGTATAGTATGTGCCATGTTCAAATTAGCAGTACATGTATAAAATGATTTAAAATAACTATATTTTTTTGTGTGTGTCTGTGTGCTTTTCACACATTTTCATGCATTGCTTCTTAAGTCTATCTCTTTCTATGCTTAACAGCGGTAGTCACATGTACCCATTGCGTACCTATTTTTATCTATGTTAGCGACTTCGCAAGTGAAAGCCGTTTCTCAATAGGGTCTTTGATGGACTCTGATTCCCAACGTCCTCGAAGGCGAATTAACCAATTCTGGTCTTGACTTTCTTCTAAAGCTTCTGCCATAAATGTTGCCCCTCCTGAACGCAGACTGTGAATGCTGTACAAAGCAGGGTTCTTCCCTAATGGCACGTAAACTCTCCTTGATTATTTCTCGGCATCTGGTATAACTGAGATGATTTTCGGATTGCGTTGACAAATCATTTGGTTGGTTGTTTTTGGCACGACGTTGTAAGAATTTTTTGTAGAATGAAGGTGAGAGATATTCAGCAATCACAAGTCTGTTAAAAGGTAAACAAACAGTAAAAAACGGTAAACAACGGTTTGTTCGAGATATATTTTGAACTTCCGATAATGACTAACATATTTTTGTACGGTGGATTTTGCTCTGGAACGAAGAACTCGATACACTATATTTTTCCTGAAATCTTTGTTTGTTTCTCCCCAAGAGGAAGAATCAACGAGATCCTAATAAAGAAATAAAAAACGTAAAAGACTGAAACGAACTCGTTCTCACTAACGGCCTTTCTAAAAGGGAACGAAAAAATCCGATAAATCTGATTGCGATCTATGGCCACCCGATTGGAAGTATGTGAACGTGTATTTTTTTTCCTAATCCCAGTCCTGTGCGCTAACCACGGACAATTGAGAATGGCGGGTCATAATCCTTGCAAGGTTTTGCGTTACGGGTCCCGTATAGATTACTATTTTTCCTACAATACTAGCTAGTTTCCTGGCTGATATGTGTGGGTCGCTTAGTGTTTTCTGTAACAGTCCTGAAGGATAGACTCAATCCTGTGAGGAAAAATCGTGATTTTTCCAACAAGGCCATTCCACTGAATGCCCAACCAGTCGACCTCTTGTGTCGGCCGCCATACACACTTATCTTGGTTGGGTAAAAAACCTGACTCATGCAAATCTGATTGAATAATACTAGAATTCTGTTCGCTAGTAACTGGGTCTCTCTCCATGTCAATCCCGTCATCGAGATACACTATGCTGCTGATACCTTGGGCACGCCAGTGCATGTTTGACCAAAGGACGGACAAGTTTTGTAAATATATATGGAGCAGATGACAAGCCAAAAGGCAGGACAGTAAACATAAAATACTTTCTTTCTTCATCAGCTGTTGACCAGGCAAAGCCTAAGAATGGTTGATGATCTCTAAATATGTCCAAATGATGGTACCCACTTTGTAAGTCAAATCTGGTAAAGTAACTAGGCTTTTGAAAATAGATTAAGCCAGTTCGCCAATCATCAAACTTAATTTTTTGTTTGTAAATATGTTTGTTCACATATCTTAAATCAAGGATCAGGCGCTTTTCCCCTTTGTTTTGTTGTATTGAGACCGACAGGGGATTACTAACTATGAGCTGGTTTTGAGGGACTTGTACAACCCGCCCAGAAACTATACCACTTCGTTTATCGAATCTGTTACAAATGCTTGGTGTTGTAAAGCTGAACGATTGTTTGCGAACGATGCTCTCAGGGGAGTTTGGAAAAAGGGTATATTATAACCGTCTTTGATACAGTCTATGATGAAAGCCGGTGCCTGAATATGTTCCCAAAAGGCTATATGCTCTCTTAATCTACCTTTAACTTGCAAAGAAGTGCGCGACTCCTACGTTATTTACGTATTCAACAAAAGAAGACTTAAGTTGGCTGTGTACCTGTAAAACGTCATCATAATCGTCAGAGTTCTCATCATGTAAACGTTCGGTCATCTCGTCACATAGATTGGGCAACACGGTCTTCGCTTCCCCCCGGACGTGGGGGCCTTGAGAAGTTCGATTGGGATCCTGGAAGTCGCAGGTCGAACCTTCTGCACGTGGCGCTCCAATGTCGCGGTTTCCCACATCGGAAACACATTGTCAGTTGCGTTGGGCAGTCGACGGCCTGAAATAAGAAAACAAACGACACCAAAGAAGAATCTCCAAGACACAAAATAAGTGACAAACAATTAAACAAAACAAAAAACCAACATAAACAAAAAAAAATAGGGAAAAATACGTATATTATACTTTAAAGGCCTACAAATTTTCGGCGAGGTCTGTTGTCGAAGGCTAGTGCTACACGTGATGAATTCACTAGCTTACTCTTCTTATAGTTATATATACTATACCTGAATCTCCAGGGATTCACACATGCAAATGCACTGCGTTCATTTACATGGGTATGCCATGCCACGCTTCTTCCGAAGGAAAATACGCTAGGGCATTGAATATACACAATGTGTAGATGGATGGTAGGCTGCATGAAAGCACTTGCCTACCACGCTGATATACAAAGAAAGGGCACATGAATAATTACCTCGAAAAAGCAGCTTATCGTCACGAGGACGCCAATTAACGTAACTGGAAGACGAGGATGGTATTCGACTTCTTTGCTTCTTGGCAGACTCTTGTTTTTTCTTACGAAGGGCCCTCTCTTGAGCTTTCTTGATTCGTTTTTCATCATCTGAGTCACTGGCGAGCTCTTCTGCCTCATACTCTTTCACCGCAAGCCAACCCGCTTCGCTCTTATCAGCAAGCTTTATCTTCTTTTGATGTTGTTGTATTGTCTTCTTTAAAGTTTCTAACTTTTGTAAATCACCCCCAAAATTTTCTTGGTTCAATAGGTCGGTCGTTTCTTCGACGACCTCCTGGAGCTCACTGTTGAAAATGAACTGGTCTTTATTCCCTGGAAATTTTAGAAGCTGTCCTTCTGCTTGTCTTTCTAATTTGTGCGTACGCGTGGTCGTCTCCAAGGTTAAGCCAGTAGACAAACTTTCTAGCTTTTGGTCTAAATATATTTTGAATTTATCAAAGACTTGGTTCGTAAGATCTGCACGTCCCTCTGTTGAAGTTTCTTGTTCGTGGTCTGATGAGGACATGTTCTAGAAGGTCTACAAGACTACAAATTTTCGGCGAGGTCCGTTGTCGAAGGCTAGTGCTATGATGAATTCACTAGCTTACTCTTCTTAGTTATATACTATACCTGAATCCCCAGGCATTCACACATGCAAATGCACTGCGTTCATTTGCATGAGTACACCCATGCCACGCTTCTTCCGAAGGAAAATACATTGCCCCAACGTTCGTTTCTTTAACAAAAATGAATAAAACAAGATGCTGAAAAACACCTGAAACAAACAAACAAAGCACCCAGTCAGCTCAGTCCTCAGGTTAAGATTTGTTTCAGATTGACATTGATTTAAGATAAACAACGTCACAGTTTTAAAACTACTTCTTACCTTGTAACTGAAAACGATAGAAACCTTTCCGAAAAGGAAAGATTTAATGAAAGGCAGTGACAGCATTTCACAGTGGTTTCACTTTCGCTTATTATACCCCCCACGAACAACGCGAGCATTTCTCGAGTACCTAGCGATGATGTCGACTATTTGACGATCTTGTCGAATATCTGGCGATGGCTGTCGAGTATGAGGAAGGTGAGGTCCAAGACAATCAACCGCGCAAGCAAGCAATGATAATGGCTTCAGCGGTAGTCACAAAAACGAAAAACTGCAAAAGATGTTACGTTGTCAAAACTTAATTTTCGTTTCATATACACTTCAAAAATTTGTAGCCTTGTAGAAAGTGATTCGAAAAATATTTGAGTTAAAAATAAATGGTGGGTTATTTGGGTGGATTTGACCACTGATCAGAATATAACTGAAATGCTCATCCTTTATTGTCAGCAGTATACATTTTGAAGCCACGGGCGACCATATTACTACTCCAGGTCCAATATACCTTGCGAGTTTAAGATACTTCAAGGCTTTGTAAAGACATGTATTACTACCAAACGTTGATAAATAGCTTTACAAAGTTATTGACGGATTTTGTTGGTTCTTCACGAGTTTTGTGATATAGGCATGTTTATCAATTACAAGGCATAGCAAAAAACTACAAAATAACACGTTTTAGTGGTTTTACTGCATAGCAATAGCAACGAATGTAAAAAATAGGTACGCAATGCGTACATGTGACTACCACTGTTAAGCACAGAAAGAGATGTAGACTTAAGAAGCAATGCATTAAAATGTGTGAAAAGCACACAGACACACAAAAAAATGATAGTTCAGTATTTTAAATCATTTTATACATGTATTGCTAATTTGAACATGGCACATACATGTACTATACATACATCTTTACTGGCTGTTTCCAAAACAGCATATATTAGCATCATAAACATGCCCCAAAGTTTTACATGCAGTGAACTGGTAAAATTCAGATTTTTGTACAAAGCCCGGATAGCTTATCTGGTGGATAAATCCTAGCTAGAGAACCACTCTAGTGGTGCTTTGAACAACCCAATTTAACTTTTATACACTGAACAACACTATCAGGTACATAACTATTCAGTGGATAAAATTTTATATTAGATTGTTCAAAGCATGATTAATGCTGTTGTTTGGCTAGAACTTATCAACTAGATAAGCTATCTCATCTTTGTACAACTCACCCCAGATCATATACATGTAGATTATTTTTGTGGAAACACCACGTAAAATATTTATAGCATTTCAGCCTGTTGACTCAGGCCGAAAGCTTACCAAATAAATATTCTTCATGGTGTTTCCACAAAAATAAGCTATATTACATTATCGCCATGAAAACTTTTAAATAATTAATCATCCCAGATAAATATCAACATTGTGTTCCAAAACAACATTTTACCTGTCATATTTATGCACATCACTAACATTTCGAGATTCTGCCAATATTTTAAATAAGACAGTACAACAATACTCAGTATTGTAGTTTCAACAGATATATTTCTTCATTTCAAGGCTTTAAGTTTCCCAACACTTCACAACAGCTTTTCAACAATTTATCAAAATATACAATTGGTGGCACTTAGACACCAGATTATAGAATATTTTAGTACTTTCATCTGCTATTCTGTGGTCAGACCGCTATTATAGCTCTGGTGTGCACAAACTTTGGTTTCTTAATTTCCTTATACAAGATATTAAACAACACCTAAGACAAGTAAACAAAACACCAAGTCAAGGTTTTGTAATGTCTATGTAACAGCCAACATATTTTGTCAGCATAAATTTCTTATATACATGTGTATATAGTGTAAATACAGGGCACTGCAATATATATACCTCTCAAACTCATTAATAATACATAAACCAAACACATAGGAAAATCATAAGCGATATGTGATCAAACACTTGGATAGATTAAGCCAACTTTTACCTCAAACTTATCTTAAAATACGGATTCATTTGACAACTGATTCATTTCCTGATTTGTTTGATCTTGAAACACTTGGAAGTTGTGCTTGATCTAATATCAAAACACCTAGCTCGAAGTTGGTTAAAACACACTTCTCACTCTTAGTGTATGATATATACATGTACTGTACATGCAGTATAAACATGAGTCACTCTGTCACTGACCAGTGAGCACAACACACAATTCAACCAAAATTAAACTTTAAAAACTCTTATTTCATGATTGAGTCGGTTTACTTTGATGTCCCGCGGGCTATATATAGCATACAGCCCTATGAATACTAATTAGATAAGAAATGAAGAAAAAACTAGGAAAATCTTTGTCCAAGGTGGGAAAAATAGACAAAACTTTGTTGGAAAACCTCCTCAATCATGAACGTCGGGCTGTATGCGATATGCGATATACAGCCCTCGTTCTCGGGCTTTATCTATTACATAAAGCGATAAATCATTTATATCAAAGACTTTGGCGTATATTGACAATTTCTTCGATAAAAGAATGTTGAAGGCCCAAATTCTAGCGAACTTTATAAGCTGAATATTTATAGTACTGCTATAAAGTACCGAAGTTAGTACGAGGTTGGCTTTGCGATATAAAATTTGTTTCTGATCAAGTATTTATAGATTTTGTATATAGTATATAAGATATTAAACAACGTCACAGTTTTGAAACTATTTCTTACCTTGTATAAACTGATCAATGACAGAAACCGTTCCAAGAAGAAAAGAGTTGCAAAGTAATAATTAACACTTTTCAAAAATCAAAACAGTCATCGAGAGAGCAACCAAAATGCAAAGATGAGATCCACGAAAACAACTCGAATACTCCTCGAATACCTGGCGATCAATGGCGATCTTCTCGACTATATGGCGATCGTGCCGAATATCTGGCGATAGCTGTCGAGTATGACGTAGGTGAGGTCCAAGACAAGCACTCAAGCAAGATTTCGCCGACATTATGGCTATCGCCGACAAGTCAGCGGTAGTCACAAAAATTGGTTTCTTAAACCTTGTACAGTGTTCTTTGTTAGATACTAATAGCAGAAGCCCTCTTAATGTGACTCGTTTCGCGCTACAAATAGTAAACTTACAAAGTTTCCGTGGAGCCATCTTGGTACTCCAAATTAGTCATTTTCGATGGCTTCATTTTTGGAGCCAGATGAACAATCCATTTATATAGAGATCAGTGGATTTGACACTATCACTCACACAGACTTACGAATGAATTATCGCTCTCTTCATGCAGTTAGGAGCTACCGAAGCCGTTACCTTAACGAAAGAGGGAACTGGTGTTGATGTTAAAGGTTGACCGGACTTTCCTCCCAATAATGAAGCGCCCGAGAAATTCGCTTTTGGAACGGCTGTTTGAGGCGGAAAAGGTGTCTTCTCAACGGAATCTTTCGTCGGCATGGACGGTCTTCCACATGTTGTGGCAGGAAACAAGAGTTCTTTCTTACCTAAAATGTAACAACAACGACGGGACGAATATTAAAATTGAATGGTATACAGTGCACCCCCACTAAAAACCATGGGTCTCGCCGGCAAGCGTAAAAACGCCAGGGTTGTTCCATACCTGCAAGCAAGTTGTTATACAAGGCTATTCTAACAAGCCGTCACCTGGATACATTCGCACTGGTTGTTCCCAGTTTGTTAAGAGGAGAATAGACTACCCAAATTTGCTTCAGTACACACGAAACAATGGCTCCAAGTCGAGGTTAGCAATGAAATCGTAATTCATTTACTGTTATACTTCATATCCAACCTCGATTTCAAGCCGTTGTTCATGCTCATTGAAGCAAATTCGGGAAGTGTCTATTATTTGAATGTTGCGTAACATTCGCTCAAAACTGATGCCTATAGGATCGTATTTACATTTATTCATAATTATGGAAAGTATACATCTTTAGTAGTATAGAGTGGGGCTTAACGGACCCCTTTTATGCAGGAATAGCTCATTAGCATGTTGTGTTAGCGCTTAATAATTCATGAGTTATGAATAATCAATGAGTTATGAATAATCAATGAGTCGGATTTTTCCGAAGAGATAACGAAGCATTTCCGAGTCCGATAAAACGCCGAAGCATTTCCGATTCCTATAAAACGCCGAAGCATTTCCGAGTCCGATAAAACGCCGAGTGCTTGTTAAGATTACGTCATTTTAAACACGATGGTCGAACAAACAATTTGGGCTAAATTGCGGGAAAACAATATGATATAGAGAAAGATACGTTATGCTTTTATATGAATAGATGCCTTAGAGAGCATGGTGAATTGTATGAGAGAATTATCGACCAAATCAACAGAGATAACTTGCCGAGTAGCTTGTATACTATTTATCAAGAGATGGATCTTGTGAATTTCGGGAGAATTATTGCTTATTTGGCTCTAGTGTTGAAAGTCCGCGATTATTGCGACACCGAAACACTTCGCCAAGCTATTAAAAGAACTGCCAAAGATTTTAGGCGAATTGACTTGCAGAAATACGAAATAAAACACTCGTGGATACAAAGGTTGATTAGATTCCTAACGTACCTTTTGTGAGGGATGTTAGAGCGTTGCTAAGGCGAATTTGAATATTACTCGACAAGTTCGGGCGAAAAAAGTCATTAAAAATCGATTAAACGAAGTCATTAATATTAGGAAATGGTAAATACAGGTTGACATTTCAATGGATTCCGACCTGATTGAGATTTTAAATTTGCGCGAGAGAAAGATTGAATGCACTTTTAACATGCTATGTTGAGGAAATATCGTTAAACATTGTGGGAGACCTTACTTCGTCTGTTCTGAACGAGAGAATCCCTGCACGTTTTGGCAATGGGGGATGTCTTCGAGAGTCCAAAGCCTTTGTGTAAACACGGAATGGTTTGCCGTACTCGTAAAGTTAAGAAAGAAGGGGACAACCAGGGTCGTCTGTTTTACTCGTGTCCTAACGAAAGACAACACGCATGCGGATTCTTTGAATGGAAACCTACAGAGAGCTCGCCACGAATTTATAACATTGGGTGTCTTTTCAGCAGTCCATTACAATATCAATACAAGAACGCAGAAACGGGTGAATCCTTTACAAGTAGAAAAAGTGACTCTAAAGAAGCCTACGAAGAGTACTTTTTCAAAAATCTGTCGATGCATTGACTGAAGACATAGAAAAACTGAACATTTGCTGATCATTGAAACTTTAAAAAACTGTTTTTAATCTGTATATTTATACATTTGATGCATTGACTGAAGACATGTATAGTTTTGTATTCTAATTTAATATGTAATAAATATGTTTGCATTTATATCGTGTCGTTGACTTTTCTATGTTCATTTACTTCTAACCTTTGTCGCGTGAACATGACTTGCTGTGGAGGATTACCACAAATAGCCCTTCGTAATATTTTTCGAAAGATTCGAATTCGCTGTATATCAGCGTGCTGTGGGGGGAAAATTGTGATACAGGCATCCGAATTAGATGGCGGAACAGTACCTTCACGATCTGTATTACAAGCCAAAAAGTCCGGCAAGTTTTGGCGGCGTAGATGCCTTATACCGTGTCGTAAGAAGTGACGGTAAATTGCAGATATCCCGAAACAAGATAAAAACATGGCTTAGACAGCAAGATACCTATACTTTGCATAAACCCGTACGACATAATTTTAAGCGAAATCGTGTTATTGTTGGAGCGATGGACGAGGAGTGGGAGGCTGATCTAGTAATTATGGATTCGCTTAGTAAAACAAATAATGGTTATAAATACGTTTTAACTGTTATTGATGTACTGTCCAAATTTGCGTGGGTGGAACCATTAAAAACAAAGACTGCAGAGAGTCTGGTTAAAGCCTTTGAAAAGATACTAAAGAAAGGAAGGAAGCCTGAAACAATTTCATACCGATAAAGGAACTGAATTTACCAACAAACGCTTTCAAAAGTTATTGAAGGACAAACATATTCGATTTTTTACAACACACAACGATACCAAGGCATCCATCGTTGAACGATTTAACCGAACGTTAAAGGGGAAAATGTGGAAATATTTTACAGCAAAGAATACGTTGAAATATACCGATGTACTACAAAAATTAGTATATTCCTACAACCATTCGAGACACCGTAGTATTGGGATGAGACCAGTTGATGTTAATCGAGAAAACGAGAGTATTGTATGGCAAAAACTGTATGGTGATGAGTCCAGCAAACCCATCAAATATAAATTCAGCATTGGTGACCAAGTTCGGATTAGCAAAGCAAGACGTACATTCAAGAAAGGCTACTTACCTAACTGGACCGAAGAGGTGTTCATCATCACGAAGCGAGTACCCAGACGACCGCCAGTGTACAAGATTGCCGATTATCACAGAGAAGAGTTACAAGGAACATTTTACGAACAGGAATTGCAAAGAGTTACAAAGACAGATAGTGACTTTTATAGAATAGAAAGAGTAATTAAGTCACGCATGCATGGTAAACGTAAAGAGTATCTTGTAAAATGGTTAGGTTATCCAGAAGCTTTTAATTCCTGGGTACCACTCGATAATGTAAAAGATTTAACGAAATAAAAATGTGTCTACCTTACAATTTGTGTTCATTTGTGTATTGTTCTTCGACATGGCAACACAGTTTTATTTAACGCTTCCAAGCAATAGCTCTATGGAATATTTTCCAGATAATACTGTAGCAAATTTTAAAGTGAAGCTTGCTGAAACTATACAACTGACAGGTGACTGGGAAGTAGCTTTATCAGAGTTATATTATCCCCACACATGGAGCGCGATTCGAAAAGGTAGTCAACAAACGTTTCTCTATAACGCTGGAACAAAATATGACGATACGGGTATTATCCCAGATGGCTACTATAACACCATTGCTGATCTGGTGCCTAAGATTTAATGATTCAATCTTAGGATTCAATGATTCATTCTTAGGATTCAATGATTCAATCTTAGGATTCAATGATTCAGTCTTAGGATTCAATGATTCAATCTTAGGATTCAATGATTCAATCTTAGGATTCAATGATTCAATCTTAGGATTCAATGATTCAATCTTAGGATTCAATGATTCAGTCTTAGATTCAATGATCCAGTCTTAGGATTCAATGATTCAATCTTAGGATTCAATGATTCAATCTTAGGATTCAATTATTCAATCTTAGGATTCAATGATTCGATCTTAGGATTCAATGATTCAATCTTAGGATTCAATCATTCAATCTTAGGATTCAAAGATTCAATCTTAGGATTCAATGATTCAATGTTATAAAAAGCAGTTGCGTGAAAGAGTGACATCAGTTTATGATTGACAGTCACTGGATGAACATGTCTTACGTTGTGAAGTCTGCGAAAAATCATTCGCTACATCAAGTAATCGTCTACGCCATATGAGATCTTTTCATCATAAAAGGTCTATCAGTGATAGGGTAACAACATCTGCCCCATTTACTGCTATGACAACTACATTCACCCCTGAGAGTCAAAAAACGTACTCGATACAACTGACACATCCGTTTGGACTCTTGGTCTCTGGAGGTACTAAGACAGGCAAGACAACGTTTGTGAAACAGTTATTGGCTTATGCTAAGATCATGATCGACCCACCTCCGGAAAACATCGTGTATTTTTATACAGAGTATCAAGATACGTTCGGCGAAATAGAAACCTTAATTCCAGGGATTCAGTTTGTCCAAGGTTTTCCCCTATCGATGTTGGATAGCATTAACCCCCAAATAAAAAAATTGTTTATTATTGATGACATGATGGGGGAGAAAGATAGTATTATCGCGAAATTAATTACTAAGAAATCCCACCATGGGAATCTCAGTGTAATTTATATCGTGCAAAACTTGTTTCATCAAAGCAAGGATCATCGTACCATTTCCCTTAACGCTAGTTATCTCGTGTTAACCAAAAATGTTCGTGACGCGAGTCAAGTGACTCATCTGGCCAAACAGTTGTATCCTAGCAACACTAAATTTTTCCAGCAAGCCTATCAGATGGCGACTAAAGAGCCGTATTCCTACTTATTTGTCGATCTCACTCCGACATGTCCCGACGAAATCCGAGTAAGATCCGGGATCTTTCCGACGGACACCCACTACGTGTACCATCCCAGAGTATAAAAGGGGCTGTTCAAGGACAATACGATCATTTGACAATGTCTGCTTATATAAGAAGGAACTGCGACGTTTTAAAAGTATTGGCAAAGTGTAATCCTCAACTGCGAAACGCAATTATAAAAGCTGCCGACGACGATATATTAGAAGCCATTAGACAGTGTCTTTTGAACGTGTGGTGTGAAACAATTAAGATTACTCCGAAAACAGCAAGGAAACTAGCCCCGTATAACGATCATATCAAGTTTGTTGCTGATAAACGTAATCCAGTAATAAAAAGAAAGAAAGTTATTCTACAAGAAGGTGAAGGTTTTCTACCGTTTCTCTTAGTTCCTGTACTTGAACAACTGGCAAGTTTTTTAACCAAATAATGGAACACGTCAGGAGATTGGTGCTAGTTCCAGAGCATATGACAGATCGAAAGAAACCCTTGGTCACTCCTTTAACAGCGCAGGTGAATGAACTAGATTCAGAAATGCAAAATCTTCTTAAACGTCAAGATATAACACAAGACGAGAAAGTGAAAATGTACGATCAGTCGCTGCAACGTTATTGGGGTTATTACGATAAAAGAATGAGTAGCCCAGTACGTGTAAGCGTCATACCGCCTACAACACCCATAGCGGACGAGGACAAACCTGAAGAATCAGTGAATACAGAAGAGACTGCTGAAACAGCACCCTCCGAGTTGCCTGGAGAGATAGAAACTGACATTTTAGAAAGTGTACCTGTAACAATGAAATCAAGAGCTCGACAGTTGGTTAAGAAACTTAAAGCAAATAAAGACCTCATTGGGTGGACTGACCAAGGACAGATGGTGTTTAAAGGACGACCTATTCCAGGTACAAATGTTATCGACTTGGTCAACGATTCTCTACGCCAACGAAAGAATTTCAACCCTGCTGGATGGCAGCTTTTCGCAAAAGCATTAGGAAACATGAATGTTCCCGAAGGCATTATCAGAAATGAAAATCGTTTAAGTATGGTACGAGAATATAAAACTAAAGATATTTCAGACAACACCCCCCTGACGTCACAGGTAGCGCCAGCAACATTGAAAAGAACAAAACAGAAACGAAGAGACAAAAACTTACATCCATATAAATGGGTTAAATAAATTTATTCCTTGTAAAGCTTTGATATTACAACAAAGAATTGTTTACAACATTATTTGTCTTGTATTTATTACACACAATAATATTTACGCATAAAGTCACGAACTAACATGTCATTCCATTCTTTATTATCAGTAAACATGCCAACAATTGTTGACATGGGTATATTTCTACATCTATGTAAAGCATAAAATAAACAATATTGTCCACACACGCGAGACCCTAATGACTGTAAAGTCTGTTCATTCCAAGTAAAACTGCTAGTGTGATCTAGTAAAAATGTTTCAAAGGTCTTGCTATAAAACCCCGCTCCTTGTCCGTATAAGTCCATGAACTCCCCTTGTCCATCTGAGGTGATAAATTGCTACCCAATACGTACCAGGCCCTTTACTAGGATCAGCATTCAGAATAAAACCTCTAGGTCTTTTCGGTATCTGACTTGGTAGACGATCCGTCGGTAACACGTCTTTAAATACGGTCTTGGTAAATGGATCACTTTTCAGGACGTTCAGGATTTGTAGAGTGTTCATCTTAACTGCTAAAGTCACATAGAACGTTGCGGTTGGCGTCAATTTCGATAAGACTTTGAAATTCTCCAAGCACCACGATATTTATAGCTGTTGTCAGAGCCGTTCCAAATTGACATTCTATCGATAGATCAGCTGTCAGATCAAACACGAATAGAGTGTACCCATTGGCATACTCGTCTCGTGTAATACCATTGCCATCATTTTGAAATAATTTGTTAGTACCAGCATACAAGGTTTGGAAAGCGGACACGTAGTTACTTCCTCTCGCAGCAGCAAATTTCAGTTGCAGGGGTTTTCCAGGCAAATGCTCCCCATTTACCGTTAGACCAAGAGAAGTAATGTCGTAGTTTTTTAAATTGAAAGGATTTTTGGTATAGGTACCATTATAAGCATCTGCATCGACCATCCCAATGACCACTCGATCAGGTATAGGGCCTTGAAATATATTTGGTTGATTGCCCGACATATTTCCTCTCGGTACAGAAACCACTTTACAACTGACACGATTGATAGGGTACTGGCCGTGACACGTTGAAGGGCATGGGTATGAGCCAACATAACGGTAGAAGAGACGTTGACACGTCGAACGCGAAATACACATTCTTCCAAAACCACTTTAAAGTCAGGATGATCTGCTGACGACACTAGGGAAAATGGGTTTCTCGAACGCACTAGCTTGAGCTTGATCGGTACAGCACCAAGGATATAACGGGCTTGTGCAAACAGATCGGAATGGATTCTGCCTTCCATAGCCACAGATGACTTGCATGAACATACCGCAGTTTCAAACCCTTGTTTGCATCGGCATCAACTGCCACGGGGTTTACGACATCCATTCGACCAGCTTGATCTTTATAGAACAGGCTGAGGTCAGATGAGATGATTTCGCGTCTTTGCTAAAGTTCAGTACGGTCTCCATATATGATCGGTAGGGATAAGCAGTGCTCGACGGTGTGACAAGTTTGTTGTTCAGGTAAACTTCTACTTGAGAAAATAAAGCATGCCTCCACAGATGTACAGGTCCGACTTGAACATTTTCATCGAGATTAGTTCCATCATGGTTGGTTATTTTTGCTTTCACGTGTAGATAACTACTTGCTAAATCGGTATACACATCAGAATTTGCAGCACACAGAAACTCGATGGTGTCTGAAGCTCCAATACTCGACACTGGATCTATTTCAAAATCCTTTATTCATTTCTACTTGTGAAGCAGGCATTACAAATAAATCTAATTCTGATTTTGCACACTCGCACGAATCTTTATCTAGGGCACTAAAAGCTTGACTCATGATTTATATTTTATAAACGGTCCAATCTTTGCTTCCGTAGGCTCAGATGTTTTCTTCTTCACAGTTTGCGAACGACTGACGGTTTTACGTCTTGTGTTGACTTTTATAGGAGAATTCACCCGTTTGCGTTTACGACCGGCTCCTGATTGGTTCGTAATCCGACGGACCCCTTTTTGAACAAGATCTTTCATGGCTTCAGAACCACTCCCTTTTATCGCTTGCTTTACATTCTTCCCTGCCAGAACATCTTGACCAACGTCTTTTGCGGCTTGCAGAGTTCTTCTTCCAATAGCTTGAGCTCCTCGTTTTACCAGAGGTATTGCAATGCGTGCAATACTTTTAAAAAAACTTCCAATGCCGTAACCTTTCTGAATACGTGCACCTCGGAAACCAGGTAGACTTCCACCTTGTTGTCTTCTTAAATAATGCTGTTGAAATTGCTTTACGTCTGGAATAATTGTATGTCTCATTTTTAAATGAAATACGAAGATCTTCGCTGTCTAAAGTGAAGTGTCACGATCGACTTCCCGAAGCCAAATGATACGTTTTCGTTTTTGTCGTCCTTTATATTCACTTCAATTGTTTCGAAGGACTTTACCTTGACAGGAATATATTGTAGGTTACGGAGACTGACATTCACGTTTTCACCATAACTTCCTTGAGTACTGACAATTCTGAGTAGGGGCACTTTGACATCACCGACAAACTGTGCATCCACGATATCAGTGTATACATACATGGCTGAAAATCCACCGTTAACATCTGCTACGTAAGGACTTAGGGTTTTCTTTTTAATAAAGGTGTCTTGTTGAAACCCCAATGTTGTAGCAATGTCACCACTAAACCAAACGTTTGCCCCATTTTTTACATCGACGGTGACTTTCCGTGTACTTCGATTATACGTAAAATTTATCTTGGCTCGTGCCTCTTTGTTCATGCTACGGGTTTAAAGCCCCCACCAGATCAGCAATGGTGTTATAGTAGCCATCTGGGATAATACCCGTATCGTCATATTTTGTTCCAGCGTTATAGAGAAACGTTTGTTGACTACCTTTTCGAATCGCGCTCCATGTATGGGGATAATATAACTCTGATAAAGCTACTTCCCAGTCACCTGTCAGTTGTATAGTTTCAGCAAGCTTCACTTTAAAATTTGCTACAGTATTATCTGGAAAATATTCCATAGAGCTATTGCTTGGAAGCGTTAAATAAAACTGTGTTGCCATGTCGAAGAACAATACACAAATGAACACAAATTGTAAGGTAGACACATTTTTATTTCGTTAAATCTTTTACATTATCGAGTGGTACCCAGGAATTAAAAGCTTCTGGATAACCTAACCATTTTACAAGATACTCTTTACGTTTACCATGCATGCGTGACTTAATTACTCTTTCTATTCTATAAAAGTCACTATCTGTCTTTGTAACTCTTTGCAATTCCTGTTCGTAAAATGTTCCTTGTAACTCTTCTCTGTGATAATCGGCAATCTTGTACACTGGCGGTCGTCTGGGTACTCGCTTCGTGATGATGAACACCTCTTCGGTCCAGTTAGGTAAGTAGCCTTTCTTGAATGTACGTCTTGCTTTGCTAATCCGAACTTGGTCACCAATGCTGAATTTATATTTGATGGGTTTGCTGGACTCATCACCATACAGTTTTTGCCATACAATACTCTCGTTTTCTCGATTAACATCAACTGGTCTCATCCCAATACTACGGTGTCTCGAATGGTTGTAGGAATATACTAATTTTTGTAGTACATCGGTATATTTCAACGTATTCTTTGCTGTAAAATATTTCCACATTTTCCCCTTTAACGTTCGGTTAAATCGTTCAACGATGGATGCCTTGGTATCGTTGTGTGTTGTAAAAAATCGAATATGTTTGTCCTTCAATAACTTTTGAAAGCGTTTGTTGGTAAATTCAGTTCCTTTATCGGTATGAAATGTTTCAGGCTAACTTCCTTTCTTTAGTATCTTTTCAAAGGCTTTAACCAGACTCTCTGCAGTCTTTGTTTTTAATGGTTCCACCCACGCAAATTTGGACAGTACATCAATAACAGTTAAAACGTATTTATAACCATTATTTGTTTTACTAAGCGAATCCATAATTACTAGATCAGCCTCCCACTCCTCGTCCATCGCTCCAACAATAACACGATTTCGCTTAAAATTATGTCGTACGGGTTTATGCAAAGTATAGGTATCTTGCTGTCTAAGCCATGTTTTTATCTTGTTTCGGGATATCTGGAATTTACCGTCACTTCTTACGACACGGTATAAGGCATCTACGCCGCCAAAACTTGCCGAACTTTTTGGCTTGTAATACAGATCGTGAAGGTACTGTTCCGCCATCTAATTCGGATGCCTGTATCACAATTTTTCCCCCACAGCACGCTGATATACAGCGAATCTTTCGAAAAATATTACGAAGGGCTATTTGTGGTAATCCTCCACAGCAAGTCATGTTCACGCGACAAAGGTTAGAAGTAAATGAACATAGAAAAGTCAACGACACGATATAAATGCAAACATATTTATTACATATTAAATTAGAATACAAAACTATACATGTCTTCAGTCAATGCATCAAATGTATAAATATACAGATTAAAAACAGTTTTTTAAAGTTTCAATGATCAGCAAATGTTCAGTTTTTTCTATGTCTTCAGTCAATGCATCGACAGATTTTTGAAAAAGGTACTCTTCGTAGGCTTCTTTAGAGTCACTTTTTCTACTTGTAAAGGATTCACCCGTTTCTGCGTTCTTGTATTGATATTGTAATGGACTGCTGAAAAGACACCCAATGTTATAAATTCGTGGCGAGCTCTCTGTAGGTTTCCATTCAAAGAATCCGCATGCGTGTTGTCTTTCGTTAGGACACGAGTAAAACAGACGACCCTGGTTGTCCCCTTCTTTCTTAACTTTACGAGTACGGCAAACCATTCCGTGTTTACACAAAGGCTTTGGACTCTCGAAGACATCCCCCATTGCCAAAACGTGCAGGGATTCTCTCGTTCAGAACAGACGAAGTAAGGTCTCCCACAATGTTTAACGATATTTCCTCAACATAGCATGTTAAAAGTGCATTCAATCTTTCTCTCGCGCAAATTTAAAATCTCAATCAGGTCGGAATCCATTGAAATGTCAACCTGTATTTACCATTTCCTAATATTAATGACTTCGTTTAATCGATTTTTAATGACTTTTTTCGCCCGAACTTGTGGAGTAATATTCAAATTCGCCTTAGCAACGCTCTAACATCCCTCACAACAGTTACGTTAGGAATCTAATCAACCTTTGTATCCACGAGTGTTTTATTTCGTATTTCTGCAAGTGAATTCGCCTAAAATCTTTGGCAGTTCTTTTAATGGCTTGGCGAAGTGTTTCGGTGTCGTAATAATCGCTCACTTTCAACACTAGAGTCAAATAAGCAATAATTCTACTGAAATTCACAAGATCCATCTCTTGATAAATAGTATACAAGCTACTCGGCAAGTTATCTCTGTTAATTTGGTCGATAATGCTCTCATACAATTCACCATGCTCTCTAAGGCATCTATTCATGTAAAAACATAACGTATCTTTTTCTATATCGATATTGTTTTCCCGCAATTCAGCCCAAATTGTTTGTTCGGCCATCGTGTTTAAAATGACGTAATCTTAACAAGCACTCGGCGTTTTATCGGACTCGGAAATGCTTCGGCGTTTTATAGGAATCGGAAATACTTCGGCGTTTTATCGGACTCGGAAATGCTTCGTTATCTCTTCGGAAAAATCCGACTCATTGATTATTCATAACTCATTGATTATTCATAACTCATGAATTATTAAGGACTAACACAACATGCTAATGAGCTATTCCTGCATAAAAGGGGTCCATTAAGCCCCGCTCTATACTATTATCTTTCGATTTATTTCTGAACCTTCAAATGCCTTTAAAAGGTTATGAATGTACAAGAGAGACAAAAAAAGCCAAAATCAACAGGTTTTGAGTAGAGAAGCAAAACGAAAGGCTGTTTGAACTTGATGCAATTTTGCTTACATATGTACATTCATAATTATGAAAAATTTGTACTTTTCAATTTGTTTCTCAATCACTAAGTGCAGTTAAAAAATATGTTGACTGAATTTTTCACCAAAAATACGTGACATAGAAAAAAATCTCGTCTTAACAATTCTGCAAAAGGGTTGTTGATAACTTGTAACAAGGTTGATGACTTCAACAGACTTGCGACAAGTTGTTCCAACAACTGCATGATTACGGCTCTGAACTTCTAACAAGTTGCAGAAACGTCAATCACAACAAGCTTGCATCAAGATAAATTAAGCTTGTCTAATTTAAAAGAACTCCATAAATAGTAAAGAAAGACCTTTTACAATTTTTCCTTTTTCGAGATACTTGATCAAATATCAAACCTTTGTCTCATGCTTTTTCATATGTGTTTAGTTTATTAATTATTAATGAGTTTGAGAAGTATATATCACAGTGCTCTGTATTTACACTATATATAAGAAAGTAATACGCTGGCTGTTACATAGACATTACAAAACCTTAACTGTTTACTGTTGGTTTGACTCGGTGCTTTGTTCATTTGTTTTAGGTGTTGTTCAATATCTGTATAATGAAATAGAGAAACCAAAGTTTCTTCACACCACAGCTGTTCCAGAGGCCTGACCACAGAATAGTAGATATACCAGAAGTCTGACTCTTGTGAAAACGTGGTCTTTTTTCAATACGAATTGTGCCATCCTGCGCCATCCTAGTAAGTTCCATTGGCACTTTTTGTGTTTTGACAGTCAAAGCTGCTGGTGGAACTTACCAGGATGGTGAGTGGTGGTGATGCGATAATAGCGACTGAGATGCCAGGAAGGTAAAAAATACCAGAGTGCAGCTTACCAGGATAGTGTCAAAGTAAAAATGGCGATGAATGGCAATGCTTGAGATGTGCAAGGCAGCATGTGTGAGGACATAAAATTCAAAGATGCGGACGGAAATTGGACTTCTATTTACTATATTCTATGATCTGGCGTCAAGTGTCACTCAATTGTTGATAAATTGTTGAGAAGCTGTTGTGAACTGTTGGAAAACTTAAAGCATTGAGTATGCTGA
This sequence comes from Paragorgia papillata, assembly GCA_035771165.1. NCBI lineage: Eukaryota > Metazoa > Cnidaria > Anthozoa > Scleralcyonacea > Coralliidae > Paragorgia > Paragorgia papillata. The sequence goes on along the minus strand of JAWNZC010000211.1, from coordinate 412,657 downwards.
AAGCCTTGAAATGTTGAAATATATCTGTTGAAACTACTGAGTATTGTTTGGATTTGGATTTTATTGAATTTACCACAAAACAAGATTTACAAAAATAGTTGAAAATAACATGTAGTAGACCAGTGGTGAGGAAGTTATAGAAAAACCTTAAGGCTTATAATAACTACGACTTCCTCCTAGAAGTACAAAATTATGAAAAAAGATATTGAAGATAATGAAAAATCAAATGTTAAACAGTATCACGTCAATAATAAAGTCAAAATACGTACGCATTGCGTACCTATTTTTTGATATGTAAATGAGATGGTGCCTGACGTCATAACCAGGACACATATATCCATGCATTACAAATATACTTCCATAACTGCTCAACATGAAATGTTCGGTGTCACAAGAAGTTTTAATATGCAAAGTTTCAAGTGATTTTGTTGAATAAACTTGGAGATATGATACATTTGCTATGTGTGAAAATGCTACCCTTCTTATGACGTCAGTTTACCACCTTTTCACTTTTCTCCATTAAAGCAAGTGGTAAAACCATCTCGATTTAGTTACTATCGGGATGGTTGAACACTCTGTGTTTAATTGACAAGGCGTGTGTCTTTTAATTTACCGGAGAAAGCCCTGGAAACGAGGATGCAGTGCGTTTGGAATATAAGTTTCCTTTCGTTTTCCATTCGGGCGGTTTGGCTGCCTGATATTAATTCGTTTGACTTTTAAACAATTGTGATTGTGGTAGATCAGTCTGTTTGAAGAAGGTCCTTGTCGAGTGTGGCTCATCGCCGCGTTTACTCGGCAGGGCAGAAAACATTAAAATTTTCGAGTTCACCAGCTTCAGAGAGCTTGGCATTTACTATTCGCGTCTGAATTTCCTAGCACTAACAACTTATTTTGTAAAGGTAGTTCTCTTTAATTTGTTGCTCCGTTCGTTTATATTTGACTTGCATGTTTCAACGAGTTTCCTATGCACCTCGAACAGCCTGCAGTGTGCGGTCTATCGCCTATCAGTTTCAAATTGTTGTTTGTCTTATGACTTTATTATTAAAGAGAAAGCGTTGATTGCTTTGAAAAACGTCGGATTATATTGTTGATTAAACTATAACTAGACATACATAAACGCAATAACCCTCGCCCGCTTTTACATAAATTTTTGTAAATACCCCCTGATCAGAAAACATTAATGCAACCCTTGCGCTCCTTTTTAGTGAGGGCCTGTAAATAACCACTCCTGTCAGAAAGATCAAAATATAGTTTTCATTCTAATAGAATATTTGAAATAAAAAACCTGTTTAACTCTATTTTTTTAAAGAAAAAGGAAACGAGGAACAAAGGAAATATTAAAGATGATATTTCGTAAAAAATATTGAGATGAATAAAATTCCACGTCGCATCCACGGTTTGAAGTCGATCACGTTCGCATACCAACCGACGATGTTTCCACCAGGCTACTGAAGCAAGTGTTAAAAGTGTTTGCACATACATGTTAATGCATATGTCAACAGCAGTTGTACGTTCTACAGAAGAAAAATTGCTCCTTTTCCGATTTTTATGCCAAATTATAGACAAGCTACGCTAAGTCACAAGTGTTTTTACAATAAGAAAATTATTTAAAAGAAGATAAGACAACAGCCATGGGTGTAAAAAAACAACGGGCAAGCAAAAATCATCCAACGAATATATTCGTCGTTCAAAGTTACTGTAGACCTTCAAAGCAAAATTTTTTATTATTTTTTTTAATATTCGCTGAAAGTGAAGCATTTTAGAGGGCTGTCAGATTCTGGAAAGGAAATCATGTTGTTTTTTTATTTCTAAACAAGGAAAAAGCGCATTATTTACTTTCACTTATAGGCCGGAAGTGACAAGAGGTTTCTTTCACACGGCTTTTTCTCAAAGAAACGTTTTGAGCTAAAGTAGGAACTTTAAAAAGCTATAAGCGAACACGAATTTATCAGAATCATCTAAAAATTGATATTCGAGTAAATTAATATTCTGGCGACAAAAGCGTGTCTGGGAATTGTAAAATTTTCAATATTTATCGTTTTACGGCCTTTTATGCAAGCCCATTCAACCTCCTGTGAGAGCTGTAATAGTAAAAATTCGATAACTCTAAAAGTATTTGGATAAAGTATTTGCATTAGTAAATAGTTTGCATTTGCATAGTAAATAGTTGTTCGTTTATAGCATTTCGAATTGGAATGAAAACAGAAGTGCTATTTTTGTTTGCGTTCATAAAATGACCAAATGTTTTGCTGCAGTCTTGTAGCCAGTTATATCAGCATTCGAATAATGTGTGGGTTTTGGTATATGCAATAAACGGACGGAGCGCTATATTAGGGAACTTAAGATCTACGACGGAAACTTCGAGGACGACCGCCTTCAAACGAAAGCATTCTTCTTGCAAAACAAAGATAATGAATAGTTTCTAGTCCCACGAGTAATCTGAACACCGTCCTGGCTCTGTATACAACGCCACTCAGAGTATTTTCACGTCTTCAGGACGACGATGACTCGTGGGGCGATGAGAACTGTTGTCTGAGATTGCCTTAACACAGACACTGCAACCGTTTTAACACTTTGAAAATTATAAAACAAGCTTCAAGTATTGAAAACAGTAGTCAGTTAACTTAACCGTGACTTCTTTTTAACGCTAAAATTCTAATTGCTTTTTAACCGCCGTCGTCGTCCTAGCATCTTAAGGTCCCTAATGTTTTCCCTAAAACGCAACCCGAAGGTCTACAGTAACGTTAAAATACTTTTAATAAGAACACACAAACTAGAAAACAAACTTAACAGTGATACGATGCAAACAGAGAAACTCGAAGAATATTGCTACTAAGTGTTCATGATTACTGAGAGCGGCTGCTCTATATTTTTACCGTAAGCTTAAAAGTTTCGGCCTTTATCTTCGTCGGTTTTCCTGACCAGTTTTACTATTGCTTTTTCCACCTTTCGAGTTCCGTTAAGGGTTTGACGGGTTTCCTTCTACTAAAGACGTTGTTGTGCTTTATACATAAACGTCGATTTGTTTCTGTTCTTTTTAAAGAGATATACGTATCCCAAAAACTCCTTTCTCCGTCCACACATATATACAAATATTCAGATCGTTCAAACTCATTCGCATTTCAACACGCGTGTAACCCCACGCATGTGGAGATTAGCACCCTCACCGGGCTCGGGGATTAGAATATGAATTTTGCTTCGTTGTCCGTTTTCGTGTTCAATAGCGTCTATTTAACTAGAAATATGTTAATACAATAACCCCTAGCTCGCCCTCTTTTACATGCTTTTTTGTAATAATAATCCTCTAATTAGTAAAACACCTTTGCGCTCTATTTCATTGGGAGCCTGGAAATAGCCGTTGGAACAACTCAAAATATAATTTTAAACTTTTAATTAAAGTATAATATTCGAGATAAAAAAGATTTTTAACTCTAATTTTTAAAGAAAAAGGTAATACATAACAAAGAAAATTTTCAAGACAATATTCAGAAAAAAAATTGAGATGAAATAAAATGCAGGTCGCACCCACGGTTTGAACTCGAATATTTCGCGTGCGAACTGACGATCTTACCACCAGGCTACAGAAGCAAGCGTCAAAATATCAGTGAAATATTAGGGTTATATTTTACAGTTTCTTTCCATGTTACAAAGAACATTGCTAGAGCATATAATTAAAATATTTGCATTTTTCCAAAGCGTTGGACATCTGCCTGGCTGCCACGGCTATATGCATTTTATGGCATTTCAAATTCATTTAGAATAGCAAAAACAAATTTCGTGTTAAAAGTGTTAAATGTTATAAGTGTTAAAACTGTTTTCACGTGAAAAATTGTTTTCATGCAGTCTTTACATCTGTAATATTTCAACATGCAGCATTTATATGTTTAACAGACGAAAAATTGCTCCTTCACCGATTTTTATGCCAAATTATAAACAAGATACGCTAAGTTTTACAAATAGTTTTACCATAAGAAAAATATTTAAAAGGAGATAAGACGGCAGTCAACAACGGGCAAGCGAAAACAAAATGGATACGTTTATAATACTTTAAGGACACACGAAATCAAAAACAAAATTACTGTAACAGTGACAGGATATAATAAAAACAGGGAAACTCGAACAGTATTGCTACTTAATGTTTACCGTAAGCTTAACCCTTTCAACCTTTTTCTTCGTTGGTTTTTTCGCTATTGCTTTTTCCTCCTTTCGAGTTTCGGTGCATGTGACGGGTTTTCTTCTATTAAGGATGTTGTTCTGCTTTATACGCAAACGTTGATTTGTTTCTGTCCTTTTGAACGGGATATACGTATCCAAAAAAAGCCTTTTCTGAAGTCTTTTTGTCAAGAACAAATTGTGTTGTTTAAGTTTTTTCTTAGGAATAGATTTTATTGTTCCCAGTACGCCTCAATTTTTACCGCGCATGGCCCGTCCACAAATAAATAAATAAATATTCAGATCACAGAAATTTGTTCAGATATCATACTTGTCCACGCGTGAAAAATGACTCCATCGAGATTAGCACCCTCACCGGGCTCGGGGACAATTAGATATAACGAGCCTGAGTTTTCTAATTAACTGTTAGTCACTGAAGTCGAGGTGATTATCGGTAGCTATAACGGCAATCACCGAGGCTGAGGTGACTATTTGTTAAAACACCTCGCCTCCGATAGCATAACTTATAAACAACTTTTCTTTAATGTAAAAAAGTCTTTTTTTTTAGTAAAGAAGAAATTTTCAGAGTTTTACCTTTTGTTCCAAATATTCAGATAGTTTTACCTTTTGTTTGCAGAAGTCTCCCCATACAAAATGTAGAGTAGTTGGTTCAAATTGCTTCAAATTTCGTGGAGATGTACTCCATAAAGGACTGGGATAAAGGACTGGGGGCTAATCATCCTTACTCGCAGCCAGCGGCTGAATTACGAAAGACGCAGATCAACGTGGCCGTGTCGAGGCATATCAAAGGCGCTACAGGCAGCCGCCATACGACACAGTTCAGACCACGGATCACAGCTAAGATGTTAGGTGTTGATTTTACGGAGGGAGAAAAACCGTAGAACCCGGCGAAAAACCCTCGAGGCACAGGATAGATCAACTACAACTCTACTCACATAAGTTCAAAGCTCGGTAACGGGTGTGATTCCCAAGCGGTCACCCATCCAAGTACTAACCCCGTCTAACCAGGGTTAACTTTTTGGTGAGAACCAGCGTGCTAACAGCACGCGCCACCCGTCCTTCCCATAGGCATAAGCGAATTCATTTTCTTATTCGAAAATGTCAAACTGGATCATTTTCCATTACTTTCTGGCCAATGTTTCCTTCACTCGCATAAAAATTATAACGGACACCATGTTTGCTTTTTTAGCCTAGTTTCCAGGTTTTGCTTGTGGGGTGTATATGTCGTGGCTTCTGATTGGTCTGAATAGGTACAACATAAATGCATTTCAACTGTCTGAGAATTACATATCACTCAGTGAAGAGAGACACGGTCATCAAGACGAAGACACGAAGTTTGAATAAACTTTCAATTTTGTAAATCGACTTGATTTCATAATTTGTCATGATTTGCATAAACTATACGTGACGTAACCGGAAGCTGAAAAATTAGCCAATCAGAACATACTTATTTCTTCTGTCGCCAAATTAGATTGCTTTATTTGTATAGATCACTTGTGGCGTAATTAAACCTGAATTGAAAATTTTACCTTCTTTTCAATAGCCCTGCGCCGGTTCGACGACTCGAAAATGTCAAACATTTCGTAAAATAATAGAATTTGATGTATAAAACAAATAGATTGCATTTTGTCGTGCGTGTGTACTGTAATAACACATAAAAAACGTCACAGCGAGTAAAGGTCGACTGCGTCTCGTGGCGTACGTTTTTGTTCTTTACACGCTGTGACGTCATTTGTGCGTTATTACAGTACACACGCACGGAATCTATTTGTTGATGACCACCAGTAGCTCAGCCAATGAGAATTTAAAATTTGTAATAGTCTACTAGTTGGTTGATACTAAATATTAACTAAGCTTCCGTTAATTTGGCCTTTGAATTTGAACAACCAATCCGATCGCGATACATATGGATTCCCTCAGAGCCATATTCATAAGAGAGTCATTATGTATAAAATACTCAACGACTACACCACATCAAATTTAAAAGAATCTTTTCGAAGAACTAATGAATATCAAAATATACAAAATCTCAGGAATAATGATATAAACCTGACATTTTTTAAGTCTAAGACAGAATTCTTCAAAAGTTTTAAATATAGTGGTGCTATGCTTTGGAATAATCTAGCACTTAAAGAAAAACAAGCGGAGTCATTGAATTTTTTTAAACGACTTATAGGCCAACCTTGAGATGAGGTTGAGTCACGCCAATTCGAAAAACGTTAAAATACTTGTGATCCCTCTTAATTCTTTTGTAAATGTAAGTAAATATAATGTAAATGTGTATGTTAATGACTTTGTAAGCAAATTGTAAAACGTAAATATGACTAATTAATACTACAATTGTAGTATTGATTGGCCATTTCCCAAAAGAGTTGAAGACAGGTTAGGAACGCTAGGGTGCTTGGGATCGTTTGAGGGACAGTTTCATTGTGCTTACACTATCAAGAATGAAATCTGCCCTTCCAAACGATCCCAAGTAACCTAGCGTTCTTAACCCGTTTCCCATTTGGGGAAATGGCAATCAGTCAAATTTCTGTATTAGTTAATTAAGCACGCCCCTCATTGAAATCAGCAGTTAATTGTTGTTGAGAATAGCGTGTTAAAACAAAGCACGGTATGGTATGGTATGGTATGGTATGCTATGGTATGGTATGGTATTGTATGGTATGGTATTGTATGGTATGGTATGGTATGGTATGGTATGGTATGGTATGGTATAGTGTGGTATGGTATAGAGCTCAGAAAACGAGATTATGCGTAAATCCATACCGTTAGCATCTTTTTGTTTACTTCGTGCCGTCATGTCCGCTTGATATGCAGAAGATCTTGCCTTTAAAGACTTATCGTTAAGTATCGTTTCTTGCCGTGGAGCTTCTTTCCTCGCCGCCTTCTCATCTACATGGACTTTCTTTTCCTCCTTTTCTGAACTTTCGTCAGAAAACGAGTCCAAATCATTGAAAGCGTCCGAGGATCCGTTTCTTGTTCGTCGGTCCGATACTACAATCGAAACAAAGAAATATTTTTAGAAACAATCAAGAGAGCTTGATAGAAAGAATTGATTATAATATACAGTGTGCATCAAAAAAACGGAACCCTTAGAAAATGAATTAGTATTCTTTTCAAACAACCTATTGTAGTAGTTTGAAATGTACAATACACACTCGTTGCTCTGTGGTAAGTTGAACCATTTTTAATCGAACTGATATGAATATATTTAACATGTTTCTTTGCAGTTATGCTACTTCATACGATTAGACGTTATCTTAATTTCCCAGGTGTATAAGACCGTGTTTTTTAAGCATCCGTGACTTCAGAGAAGTGTTTAGGGCTTTTTAAGCATCCGTGACTTCAGAGAAGTGTTTAGGGCTTTCAAACTACTACAATAGGTTGTTTTAAAAGAATACTAATTCATTTTCTAAGGTTTCCGGGTTTTTTTTATACATGCACACTGTTTAACTCACGTGTCTGCATGTCTTGAGGTATCAGGAAACTTAAGCAAATACAACGCGAGCGTCAAGGACAACGTCCTCAATACAATTTAATTTTTCTCACACAACAAAGAAAATAAATAATTTCTAGTCCCAAGAGTAATCCTAACGCTGCCCCGTTCTATGTACAACGTTATTCCGATCATTTTCACGTCTTCAGGACGACGTTAACTCGTGAAACGGCGAAACCTTTAAGTTCAGCTTGACTTCAAACTATGCGACAAAATCCTTTTACAACTCTAAAGCTTTTGGATGTCGAAAAACATACTTCAAGTATTACTCAATACTACGTACATTATATGTGGTTTCCGCTAGATACCGAACTTTAGATTGCCATCGTCGTCCTATAGCTTGCTTAAGTTCCCGGTAGTGTAACATGCATGTTATGTAAATTAAGTATAGGTTAAGAACCTCACCTGAAGTTTCGCCCTCGGGATTAAGTTTGTCTAATTTGAAAGAACTCATAAAATTGTAATAGAAGATCCTTTACAACGTTTTCTTATCTTTCTGCGTTTTCAAGATATTTCAATTTGTTTGATAAGTAAATGAGATGGTCTCTGACGTCAGGAGTGGGGTAAAATATTTTCATACAGAGCAAAATCACTTACATATCTAACATGAAATGTTCAGCGTCGCAAGGAGTTTTTTTTGCATGCAGTTTCAAATGATTTCGCTGAACAAACTTAGAGATATAACTGGTTTTGCTACATGTGAAAATATTTTACCCCACACCTGACGTCAGAGACCATCTCATTTACATATCAAACAAATTGAAATATCTTGAAGACGAAGAGAGATTTTATGATTTCTTTCAAATTAGACAAACTTAATTTTTAGTGCTATTGCCTTTTAAGGTTACGTAACACCTTGGAGTAGTGCTTTGCGAAAAATGCAACTGCGCGTTGAGTTTAAAAGCAATCAAATTCAAATTTTTACAGTTTATAGCAAAATGATTGTAGAATTGGACAGTTGATTTACAATTTTGAAAAGTATTTAAACTTTTTGTTTTGACAAAATTCTGGAAACGCATTCGCTTTGCGCCGCGACTTTTGTTGAACTACACTTTCAATCAAATCATGTAAAAATAGTTTTAATTGAAACTCAACTAGCTGTTCTACAAAAGTGTGTGTGGTAGCTATGGTTTTTTTTGTTATTTTTGAGATATAAGGCATTCTTTTGCAACCTCAGTTAAGTTGCGTGCATACCATGAATCGTAGTCGATTACTCAGAAACTTAAAAAAAACCGTATAGCTACTGCACACACTTTTGAACTCTTATTGTCTCCGATACATTGTGAAAATTTGAAAAAGTCTTTAAATACGGCAGTTTAGCTGAAATTTAAAGCTGAAGAAACAAGCCTTGGAACATTTAAATTTCGCGGGAAAACAGAGCTGCTTGCAATTTTCATCGCTAAATATCTTAATGAATTTTGCTTTAAACGAAATAAACTTTTCAAAACCTTTCAGCATTTGGCTTAAGGCAGCTAATTACGCAAAAAAAAATTTTTTTTGTATTTTTAAATTTCTATGATGTAACGTAACCTTAAGTTATTTACAACATGATCAAAGAGGTTTTCTAGAGAGAGGAATTCAATAGGAAAAGAACTTGTGACGAGGTTCTATTGTTATTGCGAGGTTTATATAAGGTTGGGAGGTTTATGTACTATTTAAAACATGAGCAGCAGTGTTTTATCAGATTTAAACACGAGGCGATAGCCGAGTGTTTTAGATCTGATAAAAAAAGTATTGCGAATGTTTTAAATGGCTTCAAAAACTATCCATATAATAAGCTCATATAGAAATCAATTTTGAAAATCGAAGTTGTCTGAGCCGCAAAATCGAAGAAAAAGTTCATCGAAAATAGCGAGCGTGTCTCTATCACATATAGAGACACGTCATGGTCATGATTTTTGTGTTTTCCTCATGAATTATTAATGAGTTTTTAAAAACCTGTATAAACCGCGGTACGTCAAAGAAAACCGACTTGATCATATTATAAGTAATATATACAACATGAGCGGCCGTGTTGTATCGGATATACAAGCTCGAGCCGAAGGCGAGAGATTGTATATCTGATACAACACGGCCGCGAATGTTGTATATTACTTAAGATACGAATGCATCTAAAGAACCATATTTACCAACTATTTTAGCGATATACTCTATTTTAGCCGAGAAAATCGAAGCTAAAGTTTATGTAAATCAGGACGATGCTGTATCCGATTTACAACCTCTGCTACGGTATTGATTTATTTTGTGTTTTCTTCATGAATTATTAATGAGTATTTTAAGTATATTTACTTCTTGTCTTGTCCACGTGCATGAATGCCTAATTATATGTATCAAGAGCTAGATATCACACGTGTAGTTCAGTTGTACACATGTATTGAATAAAAGACTACATGCTTTACAGGTAGGTAATGTAACTGGGTGAGAAAATAGGCAGGTAAGTAGATATGTCGGTGGGTAGGTAGGTAGGTAGGTAGGTAGGCAGGTAGATTCGTATGTTGGCAGGTAGGTGGATAGGTAGATTGATAGAAAGGTACATAGATGGATAAGTAAGTAGGTAGGTAGGTAGCCTATACGTAGGTAGGTAGGTAGGTGGGTAGGTAGGTAGGTAGGTAGGTAGGTAGGTAGGTAGGTAAGGTAAGGTAGGTAGGTAGGTAGGTAGGTAGCTAGTTGGGTACGTATGGCAGTTAGTTAGTTTGTTAATAGGATAGGTAGGTAATCAGAGCTAGTTTATATTGTAACTGTATAAACATGGCTCTGTTTATTGTTGTCCAACCAAATCCCAAGTACGTTTAGCTCTAACCTACGTTTAGAGTAGTTCACTTACTAAATATAGTTTTCCTCACAGGTACGCTTGTTCGTTTGGAGAGCATATTACGCAGTTCCGATTGCTTTCTTGCTGGCACAGAACCTAGTAAGAACATGAATTGAACTCTTTATTTATAGAGGGTGCCACTAAATACAACAACACTAAAAAGCTTGTGGCTTTCTGAAATTACGATATGACAGTAATACAAACTAATTATTCGGGCTAGCTATGGTAGGCCAAGTCTAGAATTTCGGCTCTGTTTTGTCGGTGTCACGAAATGGCAATTATTGCGTCATCCCGTCAGGTTAATGCTTTCTTTCATTGCCTGATGTCTGATCTACTTGTTCGCAGACAAGTCGCAATTGTTCTTTCTTGGACGTGTTGTGTGTTCAGTGTGTCCACATACATAGTTATCGATCACTAACGTCTGGCAAGTATCTTGATCTTATATTATAAAATAACAGGTATCCTACGCACGCTCTGATTGGACGAGAGTCATTATCACTCAGAGTACAGAGGCACGTTTGATGTAATTTTCATTTTAATTGTACAACGTATGCTCTGGCGTATTAATTTGATTGCGCCATTATTCGTCAGCAGAGTCTCGGTGGTGTCTCCTTGTTTTCTTTTTTTACCTCGTACAAGGATTAGTTATTTTATAAAACAAATAGAAAATGGCTTTTGTGACACTGTACTGTTGTGATTCGTGTTACCGAAAAAATGTGGGCAAACACTCGGCTTCCCCTCGTGCATTTTTTTCCGGTTGGAATGACGTCATTCGTGTTTGTATTATAGTACAGCGACACGCAAGCGATCTTCTATTTGTTAATACCGTACGCTCACAATGCTTATACAATCGCACACGCTAATCGCTAGAATTTCCCAAAGTAAAAGCATTACAAGAAATTGATGACAAAATGGTCGCCGCTTAAGGGCGGTACATATAGCCTTTATAAAATGGCATCCAATTTTGAACAATAAATATATAGAAGAGAAATATTAAAATAAAAATTCTGCTAATTGAGTATCTCGCCTACTATTTGCCGACCTCGCTATTTAAGCAACAACGATTTTCAAATTATTCACTTTAAATCAGGTATGATTTAATGATAGCTTCAGTCACTACATTAGAAATAAGCAGAGCTAGGGAGTTCGCCACAGGTAACCCCAATTACGGCGATCCCATAGTAGAAACTAAATTACAAACATAAAATTAATCTAATTAAACCGCTAATTACATGATTGAGTAAAACATTTATGTGCTGGTTACTGATCAGCAGTTTGGAGAAGTATCAAGAGGCCTTGCCTTTCTGCATTCCGTTTGGAGAAGTATCAAGAGGCCTTGCCTTTCTGCATTTCTGTATACCTACGATCTGCCAATGACTATATCTCTCGAGCTATCGTTTGTCAATGTTTGAGCCTCCATCAATCATGGCGAGTTCAAAATGCATATTGTCTTGTCAATACAAGTCGGGTAGTTGTTGAATTGGAGGTATACAAGTTCAGCTAATTCGATTGGAGGTATACAACTTCAGCCAATTTGGTCAATATGTAATCTATTTTACATGCAAGATAAAGGTTCCTCTCTCAATCAAACAAAATCAACCCGTGCTTATTTGTTTACTATTTCAACACAATTGAATGTCATTGATTATGTTGTTAAATAGTAAGCTTAATTCAAAACTTATAAGAACAAATTATATTCCAAGTTCAAAATCCAGAATACTCTCTCGTATATTGTTAAATATCTGAGATGGGAGAGAACCTGCAAGAGGAACAAGTCGACTACTAGCCATTTCGTCGCTCATTCCTTCTCTCTACGGTTTGTGGGCTGTCTTGAATAAAACAACAAAAGTTGTGGCAAGTCAAGCAAATCGCGGTTGATTTACACTAAAAGATGACAAGCGATTTTGAACCGGGTTCGTCCGCGATCTCAGCGGACTTACAACGAATGCCAAGTATGTCAAGTTACATATAAATGATTTACAAAATACCTTACATAAACTTACAAAACTAAACACGAATATAAATGAGTATCTATATGAAACTGCAATTTTGCAGTAGCCCAAGTGAAAGCCTGACCAGCCGTTATTATAAAACTATTTTTAAAAATACAAGAATATAGTATATAAAAAGTACATATCAAGTACCACATACCAGATGTTGGCAAGGTCAAATGTAATTTCTGATTTCTCAAACTTTCGGAAATGGAGGTGACGTCATCGCTAAATTATGATGTAATTGATGATATATAAGTAATTGATGAAATTCATTCAGATTGTTCCAAGCTACACTGATGAGCTGTAGTACAGCGAAACACCGTGTGTGTAGATTGAACTATATATATACATATATATATATATATATATATATATATATATATATATATAACCAGTATAATGCGTGGTGTGGCGGCGGGGTGAAAGGAAGAAGGGAGACTATTGCAAAAGACGATAACGACCTTTTCTATATATCGTTGTGCCAAAATCAATCCATCCATCCATCCATCCATCAATTCGTCCGTCCGTCCATATATCTACCCAAACACCCTCACTCAAACACATTCATCCATACACCCACCCACCCACCCACCCATCCATCCATCCATCCATCCATCCATCACAACACAACACAACACAAACAATAGCTACGTACGGGTCGTGTATAAAAAGGATGACTCAAAGAGACCCGTCCAGTCCTTTCGTGGCTTCTCCAAAATATGTCGTCAAATTTGTTTTTTCCAAATTTGTCGTCAAGTTTCAGCGAGTCCCAATATTTTAGCAATCTTTTTTAGCCAAATCCCTACGTACGACTCATGGAAAGAATCATCTAGTAAGTTACATCTAACCTGTCATGTGTTGAGCCAACTGCTCTACGATCCCAGCGACGTTGGTAGAAACTTCGATTCTTAACACGATTTGAAATCGTTTCCAATTGAACCAACTATATAGTCAAAACAAAAGGTAGTCAGAGACTGCATATACTTCTGCCAAAAGGTTATTAGAAATGTTTAAAAAGAAAAAAAACTATCCCGCTAACAAGGCTAGTGCTAACTCACGAGACCTACACATGAATGAATGAATAAAATGCTTGATTGTACTCGTACCAAAATTATACACAAAAATGTTTGCATAAAATAATGATAAGCGCAATCAAGCGCTTCTTCTTCACGGAGAATCTTGTGGTGAGATTTTTATGAAATTCTCATCCAAATCTCAACCTAATTCAACAAAAATTTAAAGGGACGGTCCTTGGTCTATAATCAATCTTTCCACAAACTTTCATGAAAACCTGTTCCGTACTTTGTGAGATATCTGGCAATAAACAGACAAATAGACAGACATACAGAAAGACAGACAAACAAACAAGCAAACAAACAAACAAACAGACAGACAGACAGACAGACAGACAGACACGAGACAGACAAAAATAAACAAACAAACAAACAAACAAACAAACAAACAAACAAACAAACAAACAAACAAACAAACAAACAAACAAACAAACAAAAAACATAACCTCCTGGCGGAGGTAAAGATATCGCAAACCAATAAAATGTTAGCTTTTCTTTACAAGTCATCTGTTCGTCGATTTGATCTAACAGTTAAACTTGTGCTATAACTATACTTGGTAAGATCGTATCTTGGCTAAGCTGGAAAAGTTTGGATACCAAACACAATGGACCCTTCCCCTTTTAACAAAAACCGCAATGCATCATGGTAGAGTGGTAACGCTCATCTGCCAAGCAAAATGGCGGGAGAGGAGCGGGGATTTTGTGTGGCAGAGGACTTTTGCTTTTTAAACGAGTGTCATCAAATAAAATAGCAACAAAACTTATCTTTACGGTTAGGGAGGTTTTTACTCGGACCCTAAACTAGATATAAGGCAATCGCGGCGGTTTCTGTTGGAAATATTGACTCGGGTTGACTGGACAAACAATGGCTGTTCGAAGATAAACATTCTAGAAGAAGCGTCTTACTGTACAATTGTAGGTGAGTAGACTTGGCTATTTAATCTCATAAGAATCTTTTGTTATAGGACTAAGCGGCGATGCCTAATTTACTTAGATCGCAAATATTTTGAGCATCGGAATGCATGTTGATGCCTTTTTCGTTTCTGCAATATCGAGCAAGTTTGTCCTTAATTACGATCAGACGTTCGATAAACACTTATCAAAGAGACAGACCTTTAAATTTGTTTTGGCGCCAGTAAGCCCGGTTTCCTTGTCAACGGCAACGCTCAGGTCTTTTACAAAAGCGTTAACTTGAACACAAACTGTAATTTGGTATTTATGCTGGTATTTTGTTTCTGAATTTCTTTGTAATCGTGGAAGAGGCTTCTTAACTTCATTAATTGCAGTAGGTTTTAAATGTAGGTTAGTATTTTTTTTTTAAATAATATCAGTAAGCATTTAGCTGAAAAGTTGATTTTCCAAGCTGTCGAGGCTGTTGGCACAGTTTTAATTTTTTACTGTGGTTTGATAACTGTTTATAAAGGCTTTGTTTTATAAATTTGATAAAAAGAATTTAATTGCATATTGGATAATTAATTTAATTGCATTATAGAATTGTAAATAATTTAGTTTAACTATTACCAGGATTTAGTTAGGTTAAAATTCAAATAATAATTGTGTACAAATTTATTTAAATAGTTAGGATAGTAGTGTTAAATAAATAAATATTAAATAAATAAGTAAACAGAAGCCAAACCACAAACAATTAATGAAGAAAACAACAAAATACTGCGGCTACAAGACAGCACTGAGGAAAAAACACCATCATCAGTTAGCCGTGGAGGAAGAACATGCTGTGTACCTCACTGCCATAACAATAGTAGACAAATGCCTGATATTTCCTTTCACAAGATTCCAGTTGAGCCAACATTAAGGAGGAAGTGGTTAAAATTACTTACAACAAAAAGCTTTTGTAACCCTAGCTCTAATCACTGCGTATGTTCAGCTCACTTTCCAGGAGGGAAAAAAACTTATGAGAATAATATTCCTACAGTTATGATGCCAGAAACTAGTCCAACAGTAAACAGAGAAAAGGTGTTCAAGAAGAATTTCAATGAGATAGCAGAGACTATGCCAAATGCACAAGAGCGCACGCAACCTGTACATGTGGCTGGAAATCTTAGAGAACAGCTTCAACTTCTCCAGAAAAAACATGATGCATTGCAGGGGAAACATGACACATTGCAGAAGAAATACGATGATGACATGAAGACAATGGAGCAACAACTATTCCGCATTGAACGATTTATAGGCAGTGATCATGATTTTAGATTTTATACCAGTTTCCCTGACTATAGCACATTTAAAGTATTTTTTGATTATTTATCTCCTGCATGCTATAGCTTGATCTATTATGGATCTAGTACAGGTATTTTAAGCTCACAACAGCAAACAAAACGTGGCAAACCAAGGTCAATATCTCCAGAACAGGAATTATTTATGGTGTTAGTTAGATTACGTTGTGGTTTACTGATTGAAGATATAGCACATCGATTCAGTTTGTCATCATCGCATGTTTCTCGGATCTGGATCACATGGCTTACCTTTCTTCACCAACAACTCAGAATGCTACCAATTTGGCCAAGCCGTAAATTTGTTGATGACAACATGCCTGACTGTTTCAAGCAAACCTTTCCACAAACAAGAGTGATAATTGACTGTACTGAGATTTATATTGAAATGCCATCCTCATGCAGAAGCCAGTCAGTCACATTTTCAAATTACAAACATCATAACACTGCCAAGGGGCTGCTGGGCATCTCTCCAAATGGGTACCCAAGCTTTGTGTCGAGCCTTTATGGAAGGAGAACAATTGACAAGAAAATCACAAATGACTGTGGAATTTTGAAACTTCTGGAGAGAGGTGACCAGATCATGGCAGATCGTGGGTTTGATATTGAAGGAGACCTCCCAGACGGGGTAACCCTAAATATTCCTGCTTTTTTGAAGGGGAAAGAACAACTTTCAGTTGAAGAAGAAACATCAACAAGAAGAATAGCTTCTGTTAGAGTCCATGTTGAAAGGGCCATTTCAAGAATAAAGAGCTTCCGAATTTTGCAACAGGTGTTTCCAATAACATCAGCTCAAAATCTAGATAAAATCTGGACTGTTTGCTCATATATCAGTTTATTTATGCCCCCTTTGATACAGGGCATATAAAAACATTACATTTATTGTTGTTGTAAACATAATAAATTATACATGTATATTAACAAAAACATGTTGATTAAATGTGTTGTTAACAAATTAAAAGTGCTTTACTGTCTTAAAATTGGTAGAATGTATCATAGTTAATAGAACATATACATGGTTTGGAAGCTCTATTGTCTTTCAACATGAAGCATGGTCATGTTGAACCGTGGTTGAACTGACAATGGAGTTACTTATATGGAAGTAAATTCTATGGACACGTGATGAGGAAGCACCACAACACGTGATGATGAAGCAACTCACTAATTACACCCGATCGTTGCTATTGGATGACTGCTTCATTATACAGAAAATACAATACCGTAAAATTGCACAAATTTCCATACACTTGAACAAAAACATAGAACAATCACTTTGGACGAGTTTCCGAACCATGTATATGTTCTATTAACTATGAATGTATGTAACATAAAAATTTGTGAGCTCAGGCAGCATTTCTTTTTCCCACAAGTCCTGGTCAAAGTATATTCTTTCAACATGCAAATCTTTGCTAGTATAAACAATGAAGTCAGACCACTGCACTTTAAGTAGTGCCATGGTTCCTTGCAACTGATAATATAGCCTGCGAGCCGGCTCTCCTTTGGGGGATTGGGGAGAGGAGGAGAAGGAGAGCCTGCACGCGTAGTATTGGTTTTTTAGTAGTAGCGTTCCAAATTGGGACGCAGCTTACTGATTGGACGAGATGCTGATTGTTGACGTACAACCATATATTAATAGACTGCTGGTAATTTGTAAAATATTAAGTGCATTTGTGTCTGAAAGATATTTCCATCAGGTAAATATTTTTAATATCTTTGAAAATTTATCAAGGGTTGTATGAACCGTATTAAAATCATATTATTAGGATAGACCCAGATCGATAGACCCGAATCGTTTTGAAACGAAATACTGACGTTTCGAGGGGAGCCCTTGCTTGAAATGTCAGCGTTTCAGATTCGTTCCAAAAATTTCACCACCTTTTCCCTTTGCCACGGTTGTTAAACACTTTAGTATAGTGTGAAAGCAAATCGTCCTCTCATGGATAAGTCAATTAATTGAAAATTTGGTATTGAAAATTTGGACAACTTCCCACGATTGAGAAAATATTATCTATAATAAAACAAACGGAAAGGTTCGAAACACCATTCGCCTGCAATACACACAGCTTTTTGTACCGCCCTGTAGCTCTCGGGATACGATTATTTATATGACTGAAGTTCCTATGGCCAGGCAAAGTTAAAGTCTGAAAGACTCCGGCTCCTTCTTTTCAGTTCTTCCACTCGATATGTGAAAATATATAGAGATAGGAAAAAGTCAGACAGGACGTACCAAAGTGGCACGGCGGCTATACGCATTATCATTATCTTGTCATTTGTTGAACAAGATGACTAGTAATTTCAGAACTACGCATCGTTGAAATATATTGTGTACGTATGTTGTTATATGTTGAATGAGCTTTCATTTGATGTAGAGTTCAAGATTCTGCGTTTTATAAAACTTGTTATACTGTCCAAAATGTGCGAACCACTGTTCCAAATAATATTTCATTAGCGTATTAGTTTATTAGAGGAAGTAAAACCGTTTTCTTTGTTTACATTACGTGTCTGGTTTGTGATTGGTCGCTTTTGACAACCTGTTAGAAGGGGCGGCACTCAAATTTGATAGCTATGCGTGCAGGCTCTATATTTCACCTCCCGCCCTACCCAAGAGCCGGCTCGCAGGCTACTGATAATAATATACATGCTGTTGTTTTAAATTAACTTTACCATTATTAGTACCTAAGTAAAAGGTACGGTCTTTACATGCTTCTTCAATAGTTAATTCTCTTTTTGAGTAGGGACACTTAATCTCACCAATGCCAAAAGGTGAAACCTCATGCGCATCACTGATTAGAAAATCTGGACTAGCGCCTAACCATGGGGAAGTTCTATTAACAACTAAACCACATGATGAGCACACTTTAACTGTTTGGTTTTGAAGTTCCTTAAAATTTAAATATGCTTCAATGGCTGTGTCTTCATTGTCTTTACCCCACTTACAAGGTGTTGGAATTCTTTGCTTTGGTGACTGGCTTTGCAACTTATTGAAGAGTGACTTAGGGTAGTTTTGTTTCCTTCGCTTAAGGACAGCACCAAAGCTTGAGGCAGCCAGTCTCAGCTTTCGTTCCTCATACCATTTTTCACAATCAGATTGGCCCCTAGTGTTCCTTTCAATTTCCAATGTTGTGTCATGTGTTGTACCTAAATTTTCTTCCACAAATGCCATATTATTTTCATCTATATACGTTTGGTTAATTGTGTCTACTTTCAAATTTTCTAACATTTGTTCCCGAATATGAGTGTCATGTAAACAACAGGTTATATCCTGGGATTCTGTGCATTTTTTCTTGGATGGAAGATTGTTATGTAGTTTCTCGAATGAAATAGGTTTACAGTCATTTGATACAAACAATTTACTAAGGTAACTAGCTTTCCCTGCCTGGTCTAACCCATGAGCCAATCCCTCGATTCTGGCATGGCTTAATTCTCTTGCAAAATGTGGGGTAGGATTGTAGTTGACTGCATCTCTGTTTGGTAATTTTTGTTTTCTTCCTTTGTTGTCCTTTTCATAGGAGGCCTTTTCAAAATTTAAATCTGCAAAAAGCATTGCTTCATCTGTTTCATCATTTCTTGGGACATGCCATTGTTGAAGAAGCTGTGTGCAGGTTGGGTCATAAGGAACTTCTGTTAATTCCAACTGTGTATAATCAAGAATTTGAAACAACAGTGCAGCAACATGTTTGCAGTATCCACCTTTTCCAGCTTTGCATGAACAATTTCCATAAACAACATCCCCTGTCAACTGATTTAAGTGCACATAGACAACATAACTTTTACTCTTCATCGAGGCATGGACTGTTCCTTTTATTAAATAACATACTTGGTCACCATCTTTTTTTACTTCTGGTTTCACTTGAACTTGTTTCACATACCTATCTTTGAAAAGCTGGTAACCTAATTTCTTGTATTTATAAGAACCAGTTGCACTGTCATCTGCTTGGGTTTCAGTTATAAAATGTTTTTGCAGCAAATCATGTGAAAATGGTGGAAGTGACTTTAAATCTCTTGTCCATGGCCGCAGTATTTTGTTGTTTTCTTCATTCATTGTTTGTGGTTTGGCTTCTGTTTACTTATTTATTTATTTATTTACTTAACACTACTAACTATCCTAACTATTTAAATAAATTTGTACACAATTATTATTTGAATTTTAACCTAACTAAATCCTGGTAATAGTTAAACTAAATTATTTACAATTCTATAATGCAATTAAATTAATTATCCAATATGCAATTAAATTCTTTTTATCAAATTTATAAAACAAAGCCTTTATAAACAGTTATCAAACCACAGTAAAAAATTAAAACTGTGCCAACAGCCTCGACAGCTTGGAAAATCAACTTTTCAGCTAAATGCTTACTGATATTATTTTAAAAAAAATACTAACCTACATTTTAAACCTACTGCAATTAATGAAGTTAAGAAGCCTCTTCCACGATAACAAAGAAATTCAGAAACAAAATACCAGCATAAATACCAAATTACAGTTTGTGTTCAAGTTAACGCTTTTGTAAAAGACCTGAGCGTTCCCGCTGACAACTCAATCTCTCCATCTCTCAACCTCTCCACCTCTCAATCTCTCCACCTCTCACTCTCACCACATCTTAATCTCTCCACCTCTTAATCTCTCCACCTCTCAATCTCTCCACCTCTCCACCTCTTCACCTCTCAATCTCTGCATCACTCCACCTCTCCACCTCTCAATCTCTTCACCTCTCAATCTCACTATGTCTCAATCTCTCCACCTCTCAACCTCTTCATCTCTCAATCTCTCCATCTCTCAACCTCTCCACCTCTTAATCTCTCCACCTCTCAATCTCACCACATCTTAATCTCTCCACCTCTTAATCTCTCCACCTCTCAATCTCTCCACCTCTTAATCTCTCCACCTCTTAATCTCTCCACCTCTTAATCTCACCACCTCTCAATCTCTCGACCTCTCAACCACTCCATCTCTCAATCACTCCACCTCTCAACCACTCCATCTCTCAATCTCTTCACCTCTCAATCTCACCACCTCTTCACCTCTCAATCTCTCCACCTCTTAATCTCACCATCTCTCAACCTCTCAATCTCCCCACCTCTCAATCTCACCACATCTTAATCTCTCCACCTCTTAATCTCTCCACCTCTCAATCTCTCCACCTCTCAACCTCTTCACCTCTCAATCTCTGCATCACTCCACCTCTCCACCTCTCAATCTCTCCACCTCTTAATCTCTCCACCTCTTAATCTCTCTACCTCTCAATCTCCCGACCTCTTAATCTCACCACCTCTCAATCTCTCAATCTCTCGACCTCTCAACCACTCCACCTCTCAATCTCTTCACCTCTCAATCTCACCACCTCTTCACCTCTCAATCTCTCCACCTCTTAATCTCACCACCTCTCAATCTCTGCATCACTCCACCTCTCAATCTCTCCACCTCTTAATCTCTCCACCTCTTAATCTCTCTACCTCTCAATCTCCCGACCTCTTAATCTCACCACCTCTCAATCTCTCCACCTCTCAACCTCTTCACCTCTCAATCTCTGCATCACTCCACCTCTCCACCTCTCAATCTCTCCACCTCTCAATCTCACCATCTCTCAATCTCTCCACCTCTTCATCTCTCCATCTCTCCATCTCTCAACCTTTCCACCTCTCAATCTCTCCACCTCTCAATCTCACCACCTCTTAATCTCTCCACCTCTTAATCTCTCCACCTCTCAATCTCTCCACCTCTCAACCTCTTCACCTCTCAATCTCTTCATCACTCCACCTCTCCACCTCTCAATCTCTCCACCTCTTAATCTCTCCACCTCTTAATCTCTCTACCTCTCAATCTCCCGACCTCTTAATCTCACCACCTCTCAATCTCTCGACCTCTCAATCTCTCCACCTCTCAACCACTCCACCTCTCAATCTCTTCACCTCTCAATCACTCCACCTCTCAATCTCACCACCTCTTCACCTCTCAATCTCTCCACCTCTTAATCTCACCACCTCTCAATCTCTCGACCTATCAATCTCTCCACCTCTCAACCACTCCACCTCTCAATCTCTTCATCTCTCAATCTCTCCACCTCTCAATCTCTCCACCTCTTAATCTCTTCACCTCTCAACCTCTACACATCTCAATCTCACCACCTCTTAATCTCACCACGTCTCAACCTCTCCACGTCTCAATCTCTCCACCTCTCAATCTCTCCACCTCTTAATCTCTCCACCTCTCAATCTCCCGACCTCTTAATCTCACCACTTCTCTCAATCTCCCGACCTCTTAATCTCACCACCTCTCAATCTCTCGACCTCTCAATCTCTCCACCTCTCAACCACTCCACCTCTCAATCTCTTCACCTCTCAATCTCTCCACCTCTCAATCTCACCACCTCTTCACCTCTCCATTTCTCCACCTCTTAATCGCTCCACCTCTTAATCTCTCCACCTCTTAATCTCACCACCTCTTAATCTCACCACGTCTCGATCTCTCCACCTCTCCACCTCTCAATCTCTCCACCTCTTAATCTCTCCACCTCTTAATCTCTCCACCTCTTATCTCACCATGTCTCGATCTCTCAATCTCTCCATCTCTCAACCTCTCCACCTATCAATCTCTCCACCTCTCAATCTCTCCACCTCTTAATCTCTCCACCTCTTAATCTCTCCACCTCTTATCTCACCATGTCTCGATCTCTCAATCTCTCCATCTCTCAATCTCTCCACCTCTCAATCTCTCTATCTCTCAATCTCTCCACCTCTCAATCTCTTCACCTCTCGATCTCTCAATCTCACCAACTTAAAAGCTCTCCATCTTTCCACCTATCCATCTTTCCACCTCAACATCAATCTCAATCTTAATCTCCCAATCTTATCAAGCACAACACAACACAACACAACACAACACAACACAACACAACACAACACAACACAACACAACACAACACAACACAACACAACACAACACAACACAACGAAACGAAACGAAACGAAACGAAACGAAACAAAACAAAACAAAACAAAACAAAACAAAACATAACACAACACAACACAATATTAGCTTAACAAACCTGACTTTTGGCAATGTTTTGATTCTTTCGCATAGCTTGGTAAATGAAATCTAAACTTGGTGTCTGTAAAATTCTAAAGAAAGACAAGCGTATACCAAAACATTTCGGCTAACGTTAGAAACTGCATTGAAATAGCCATAAACGAAAAATAGGTATGCCTTATTTGAAAGAACACTTAAAATAACAAAGTAACATCTTTTGCAGTTTTTTGTTTTCTTGCTTCGTTGTTGAGATACTTCAGGTTGTTTGATATGCAAATTAAACATTTATAATCACATGAAAATTTAGATGTTTAGTGTTGTGGGAGAAACACACGCACACGCTTCCTTTGAATTGATTTGGTTTGACGTGTCATGTTAACGTGTCTATGAAGCAAAAAATGTGTTTACACAAGATCAGTATGACAAGAGAATTCACTGAAAATTTCAAGCAAATTTGCTGCATAGTCTTTGAGCTATAAGCTCTCAAAGTTTGCAATGGCTTATCTATTTTGGAAGTAATTAATCGCAGTAATTAATTAGAGTATTTGATGACGTATGCAGTTAGATAACTATGCATTTTAATAGTCCAACGGCATACGCCATCTGCTCATTATATTCGTTGGAAATCGTTCCTTCTCTTGTAATGTCAGGGAGACATATTTGGCACTTAACATCTCGAAAAGGCCATGTCACATCTATTTCATTTTTTTGAAATTGGTCTGCGAATAAAAAAAAATAATATCGGTCTACCAGCTAGATTTCAAGATTTATACAGCCAACTAAGGCAAGTGTCTTTGTTTTGTTTTTGCTTTGTCTTCGTTCATAAAACAAGTATATCACATATTAACAGATAAAGACAATCTGAATAGTTTTCTAGAGAAATTCCTATAACTTGAGTGAACGCCTAAGCGGGCGTCTTGTTTTCGACAAAAAAGTTTCTCAAATCACGTCAGATCACTGAGAATTTAGAAGAAATTGTTGTATACAGTACTGCAGTGCGGACAATACTTTGAAATTAAATCATAAAATAAAATAAAATAAAATAAAATAAAATAAAATAAAATAAAATAAAATAAAATAAAATAAAATAAAATAAAATAAAATAAAATAAAATAAAATAAAATAAAATGAAATGAAATGAAATGAAATGAAATGAAATGAAATGAAATGAAATGAAATGAAATGAAATAAAATAAAATAACAATTACCTCGCTTGCTTGTTCTCTTTTTCCCATTTTTCATCTAGTGCCATGTTGACTTCTCTAAAAAACAATTTCAAAAATGTCAATTAAAATGGTTCTCAAACGGGCAAGTACTCTCCAAATTGGTGGTGTGCTGTCTATGTTGAGAAACCACACATATAATAATAATTCTAAAATAACAAGACGCCTGTTCAGGCGTTCACTCGGGCTAATGATTTCTGAAAGCTTGGCGTAGCCTGTGCGTACTCTAGCAAGACTATATTAGTTTCGGATTCGGCAGATTCAAGCGATAAACAGAAAATATGTAAACATGTTTTGAAACACACGTTTCAAAAAACAGCTCAATACCGACATCTTATTTTGCTCTATTCAGGGGTTATTATTATACTTGCATTTTGTAGTTGTTGGACTAAAGCAGCAAGGCCAGGGCCAACCTGTTTCGAAATAGCTCGTCATCTTTTACGTAGGTCTACCGCGATCGGCGTGTGCATGCAGCTGTAAACATAATTTGTAAGAAGACAATTGTCAACCGCGTTAATACTGATCAACTATTACTCGGTCACTTGCAAAATATTATAAAAACCGAATATTCCAACACCGTTCCAGATCAAGTTTCGAAAATACTTCATCGAAAGGTAAAGCTATTCAAAAGAAAGAACTCACAAATTCGACCACACGCCTACAATGGCTATATTACACGACTGACCGGCGTGGTTTCGCAAACCCTATTGGGATGATGCAATAATTGCAATTGGTCGACCAGAAAAATAATACAGGAATGCCACCGAAACCTAGACTCAGCTACCACAGGTAGCCCGAGTAATTAATAATTCGTGAGGGAAATTGAAAACAAATTAATGTTTAATCAGTGTGTAATAAAACATCAGTTATATGTATTACATTTACAGACACTGATTAAACCTTAACTTCTTTTCAATTTTCCTTTTGAGATATGCAAGTTTGCAACGTTTTAGAAGTTATTTACAAAATTCGTGTCGTATGTGTAGAGAAGCAACGACTATATAGTATTACTCGGTACACGCAGAGCGGTTACTCACTTTTGTAAATAGTGCTTCTCAAACTCATTAATAATTTATAAGGAAAACATCAGTTACGGAAACGTTGTAGGTAAATGCGGTAATAAACTCCCATAAAATAAGACATCCTTAACCTCAAATTTATCTTTAAATACTGATTCGTTTGAGAAGCTATACAATACACTCGAAAGCCGTTTAATAAAACATCATTCAGTTATTTCCGAGTTAACATAACCGTAACTAAAATTTCATACGACTCTTAAACGAAGTATTCATCAGGTACACTTAGAATTTGTATAAATACGGCAAGCCATTGTGAATGCCTACAAAGATCGGACGCGAGTATTTTAAAGTCCATTTGATCGTGACGGTGTCTTAAAGGGTCCCGGAACTGAAGCGTTACAGCGGATTTCTTTTGTCATAACAAACAATAAGGCCCTAATAGGGAATATTTGGGCACCAATAGAATTTTTATGTTTTCCATCCGTCGGTCTGTATTGTAAAGAGTAATATAAATAATGTAATAACTTGTGTAAGGATTCTATAACTTGTTATCAGACCAACATAACGTAACAGGTGGTCTGTCTTGCATAAGATAGGGTTAGAATTACAGCGACCCCCTATTGGGCATAGTGCGATCTAGCTGTTATAGGATATATCTTCCATGCGTGCTGTCTCATTCAGCACTGACCTTCAAAATGTGAGGAAGAACCCATTTCATTTGAATTTGGACAATTCAAGTTGGTATTCGTGTTTTGTTTTCTTTTCTTTTCAAGGTAAGAATTGTTTCGAATCTTATGTTACAATAGTTGTTCTGCCCATCTTAATGATTCTATGAATGAGTTGTGCGCGTGTAAATGAGCTTTATATACTGTATTTTAAAAAGTTCACGTGTCAAAGTTTATAATTTTTCTACTACACAATATGGCGATATTTTGCGCACTTCTACGTTTGGTTAACTCGTATTTGCCAACTAAATGTTATCTAACATTTATGCTTTCCTCAAACTAAATAAGTATTTCTAAGTTCGAATATTTCTCGCGATAATGAAGGGGTGAATGAGATGGCAGTCACTTATTTGTCACTTGGCCATCGTTTACGAAGCTTGCATATATCGGCCATTATCAGCTAGGTCACATTATGGAGCCGTTTACTTTAGTAGATTTGTTCCACGTATTATTAGTGGGTTATGGCGTTGTTCAATTGCGCAAGTGCGTACTTTGTTTTTTGGATTGACCACACGCTTTTAACGAAACACCTAGAGAAATAGAAAACATCAAAAAGCAAATATGCAAAGTCTTCAACGACCACAACTTGAAACTCACCATCGAAGCGAACAAGAAGTGCGTCGACTACCTAGATATCACCCTAGACCTAAGAACTGGAAAGTTCAAACCATTCACTAAACCCAGCAACATCCCACAATACGTTAACCGCCACAGTAACCATCCACCAGCAATACTCCGCACCATACCAGAAGCGATCAACAGAAGGCTATCCAACATTTCATCCGACAAACAAGCGTTTGACTCGGCCATTCCTCCGTACCAAGAAGCCCTTAAAAAAAGTGGTTATGACCATCAACTGAATTTCAATCCAGAACCACCGAAAGCGAAGCGGTCACGAAGCAGGAACATCATATGGTTTAACCCGCCCTACAGCGCCAACGTAGCCACCAACATCGGCCGCATATTCCTGCAAATGATTGATGAATGCTTCCCAAAGGGCCACCCTCTACATAAAATATTTAACAAGAACACTCTGAAGTTGAGTTATAGCTGCATGCCCAACATGCAAAACATCATCTCATCGCATAACAAATCTGTTCTTAACAAAGAAATCCAAACCAACCCAATTCCAGCCAAAACTAAATGCAATTGTCGCCAGAAAAGTACTTGCCCACTCGCCGGAAAATGCCAAACTAAAGGGATAGTTTATCAAGCTACGGTTACCAGAGAGGATAACATGATACAGAAAACTTACGTTGGACTAACTGAAAGCTCTTTTAAAACTAGATATTTAAACCACACCAGCTCTTTTAGAAATTCAAAACACAAATTTGCCACCGAACTCAGCAAATATATTTGGTCACTGAAAGAATCAGATGTCCAGTACTCAATCAAATGGAGAATAATCAAACAATGTAAACCCTACTCTAATAAAACTAAACGATGTAATCTATGCTTATATGAAAAGTTTATCATTATCTGCTAGCCAGAACTAAGCTCACTCAACCGTAGAAACGAACTCGTATCCACTTGTAGACATAGGAAGAAACACTTATTATGTAATCATTAACCGACTATTTATCACACCTAGCTACATACCATTGTCATATGAGTCAACCACATAATCGATTAATCCCTTGACCAGTATAATTCAAATTTCAAATTTCTTAAGCGTTAACATCAGTTGCAATAGTCACCTGAAGAGTGTGGTAGGCTCCGCTTACCATACGAAACAGATTTGTAGTGAATTAAAGTTTGAATGAAGTAACTCGAGTTTGTCTTTTGTTTTACTATTCCGCTCTGCCTCGGTATTGAGCACTCTATCGTCTGTATGATTTCGAACTTGACACTTATCTTTATATATATATATATATATATATATATATATATATATATATATATATAATATATATATATGTATGTATATATGTGTATATGTGTGTATGTATGTATGTATGTATGTATGTATGTATGTATGTATATTGTATGGGTATGTATGTGTGTATGTATATATATGTATACGGTATATGTAGATATGTGTATGTATATGCATGTATGTGTGATAATATATTAATTTTTTAATTCATATTACGCGATAGTGCCAATACACTATCCCTTTACTATTACAATAACCTACATGTAGCTCAGCTACAGCAGTCGGTACTAAATGCCTTTTTGGTCGACTTATAATATTTATCTGAATTACGTTTAGCAAGCAACTTGTGCCGTGAGATTCAATCATGGTTTAATTATTTTAACAGGGCATTGTTAAACCTGGCTACTGCAATGACTGTCTGCCAAGCCAGTATATTAGTAAAATAACGTCAGAACATAGCAAGACAAAGATGAATAATGGTATTAAAGAATGTATTTCAAACTCATTTTCAAATCAAAAAGTGAATTACAAACAAGATTAGAAATTACAAATTAGATTTTCAAGATTAGAAATTACAAATTAGATTGCCTTTGGTTAACTAGAAGGAATGATAAGTTCGTGTATGAGTCAGTTTCAAAATATCTTCATGTTTTGGAACGTTTTCTGCCGTAAATCGTGTTGCTTAAAAATTGTCCTTCTCAGGCTTGTCCTCAGGTTGTTGCTCAGGAAATTGTGGTTTTTGTTTCATATCTTGTTTCACGCAAAAACACGTGGTCGCTATCGTGGTCGCTATAATACCATGCACGCACTAGTTCTTGTAATTGATATGTTTAGCCGTTTAAAACAAAAAAATAAAAAAATAAATTATTATGCTAACGTCAAGATTGCCTTGGAGCAATTTTCAAATGTTCTTGTTGGTTTCACTTTCAATAAGGATGACAAAATGTGATTATCCTAATAACTTAAAATATGATTATCTTGTTTATGCAAAGCCGGATTTCTCCTTAGATCCGATTTATTCTAAAAACATTATATTAATACTCCTAGGAATGTAACTTGTCAAGCTCCATTTCCGCGCAATTAACAACTTTCTCGCGCCAATCGGATTAAAGTGTCTAATTTTTGCGCGTAACAATTTGGTCAGTTGCCTTCGGCTTTACCATCTGTATGTGTTGTCACGAACTAGTTTATAACTTGGGCCCTTGGCTACTGCGGCGACTATATGTCTGCCATGCCAGAAATGCTACTTGCTTAGTCCTTTGGACAGCATATGTTAGTCTCTTGACTCTCTTCAGAGCCAGAGACGAACTTGTTAGTCTCTTCGGAGGCGAAATTGTTAGTCTCTTCGGAGGCGAAATCGTTAGTCTCTTCGGAGGCGAAATTGTTAGTCTCTTCGGAGGCGAAATTGTTAGTCTCTTCGGAGGCGAAATTGTTAGTCTCTTCGGAGGCAAAATTGTTAGTCTCTTCGGAGGCGAAATTGTTAGTCTCTTCGGGGGCGAAATTGTTAGTCTCTTCGGAGGCGAACTTGTTAGGCTCTTCGTGGGCGAAATTGTTAGTCTCTTCGGAGGCGAAATTGTTAGTCTCTTCGGAGGTGAAATTGTTAGTCTCTTCGCAGGCGAAATAGTTAATGGTCTCTTCGGAGGCGAAATTGTTAGTCTCTTCGGAGGCGAAATTGTTAGTCTCTTCCGAGGTGAAATTGTTAATAGTCTCTTCGGAGGCGAAATTGTCAATTTTTTCGGCGGCGAAATTTTTAGTCACTTCGGAGGCGAAATTGTTGCGAAATTGTTAGTCGCTTCGGAGGCGAAATTGTTAGTATTTTCGTTGGCGAAATTGTTAGTTTCTTTGGAGGCGAAATTGTTGGTATTTTCGGCGGCGAAATTGTTAGTCGCTTCGGAGGCGAAATTGTTAGTATTTTCGTTGGCGAAATTGTTAGTCTCTTCGGAGGTGTTGGTCTCTTTGGAAGCAAAATTGTTAGTCTCTTCCGAGGCGAAATTGTTAGTGTTTTCGGAGGTGTTCGTCTCTTCGGAGGAGAGTTATTAATTAGTCTCTTCGGAGGCGCTTACCTTTAAGCGTGCTTAAATTTTTGCCGTGTAAACAGGGCTTTAGTCTCTGCCGACGCGAAATTGTTAGTCTCTTCGGAGGCGAGTTATTAGTCTCTTCGGAGGCGTGATTATTAATCCATTCGGAGGCGAAATTGTTAGTCTCTTCTAAGGCAAAATTGTTAGTCGCTTCGGAGGGGAAATTGTTAGTCTCTTCATACCAGTCTTCTTTCTAAGGGCCTTGTGGCGGGGAGAGAGAGGCCAGGAAACTCCCGCCAAAGTGCTTTTGGCGCACACGGACACATGAAAGCTTTGCTTGGCGGGTGATTTGGTGGAAAATGAGAAATTTGTTTTAGGAAAATAGCCCTCTGGGAATACGGGGGTAGGAAATGGCCAAATGAGTTCTTGTGAACTTGGCCAGAAAGCACCCGCCATGTTGAGGTCTGGTCTATTTGCCGTGGCGGAAGGCATGTGAATAATTTTGGGGGATATTGGCGGGAATATGTCGCGGGGCAAAATTATGGGTTGCAGTACGGTCTTCAGAAGCGTGATTGTTAGTCTCTTGGAGGCGAAATTGTTAGTCTCTTCGGAGGCGCTGTTGTTAATGTTAGTCTCTACGCAGGCAAAACTGTTAGTTCTCTTTGGAAGCAAAATTGTTAGTTCTCTTTGGAAGCAAAACTGTTACTTTCTTCGGAGGCGGCGACATTGTTATTCTCTTCGGAGACGAAATTTAACCCGCTTTATGTTAGCCAAGCTATATACCTGCTAATTGTAATTCGCTGTTGTAATTCGCATCTTAATTTAATATGGCTTCAGCCCATTTAGATACGGGTGCCAGTTTTATTGGTGCTTTTTAATTTTAAGTATTTGGTACAGCAGCGCCCTTCGGGTAGGCAATGCCAGTTCTCGCCATGATATTTGTTTTAAGTTATTCAGATGTCATTCTCAATCAGTTGATATCTGTTTCGAGGCTTTGCATGCATGTCCACTTTTATTATTACAAAATATGTTTACATTGTTTTTGTCTGCCAACAACATGATTGGTGATTCTTTACATGATATGGAACAGGTTTGCTATTGCTGCGCCTTTTGGTAATCAAACTATACCTTCCATTTCTCTCCATTAATGCTATAGCATTTAAAGTTTGTCTATGCTATACATTATATATTTTGTTTTCTCTGTATATTGTTCTTAATTTTTCAACTGTAAAATATCCGAAAATATTCAGGCGCAGCGGTTTTCCCCAACAACTTCAATTGATTCAGCCGGGAATAGATTCTGCCGTCTTTCTCTCTTATTTTACAGCATTCAGTACTGATTATCTTCAACATGCCAGTTACCTTCAACCCGATCAAGAGATTGTCAACTCTATTTTCCCAATTTCCGTAATGGTTGATCCCAGGTAAAAGAAAAGTTTTCTACGATGGCAACATTATCTGCATCAGGATGAGGAAAGCTGAGGAATTGTCAAACGAGAAGGGAAATTACTACCAGCATAATGTGCCACTGTTTTGTCACTTGGAGCAATCAATTTGACGTACACTGTCTTCACATGCATGCATATATACATGTGCAGTATGGTGTAAAGAATGCAGAGTCGAATAGTTAGAATAATATGGATATATTGTAGTGAGCCTTGTATGGCCTCCCAGTCATATCTATATCTTAGAACTCTATAACAACTTTACTTAGGAAAGACATTGTACTTCTTCCGAAATATAGCACCTGTCTAATTTTGATGCTTCGTGGGGAGGCTTGCTGGTTTTATCTTGTCCCCACTCAGGTTTTCCTGTTCTGGCTTTTCCCAAAGGGTTTTTACCAGTAACAGGTTTTTTCTCCTGGCTACTCTGATATACCAGCTTTTAGCACAGGAATGCATGTATATATATATATGTATGTACATATATACATATATACCATCCACTGTGAGTAATGAGACTGTTTCCAGGGGCGGCAGTCTTTCATTACACTTGAAACAAATTGTCCAATGTTATAAATAAAAATTCAGATCGGTTATGTTCTTTATCTCAAAATATGATTGTCTAGCAAGGGCAGCAATCTTACGAACTCTTCGACTCAAATTGATCTGTCAATCAGAGGTGTCATATATTTATTGAGGTGAAATTTACACATAATTTAGCAAGCAATTGTCCAATGACAAGGACTATAATCTTTTACAATCGTTAATTTACACTGAGCCTTAGTATTGATACATATTTGACATTCCAAAATTTATCGTAAAATGGAAGTACTTATCAGATCCGTGCACCGTGTATTGCATTTGGAAAAATTGTACATCCACATTTGGAAAGATTTTACTAGGCTGCATTGCTTTCCGTTGGTCGCACTTAGCCGGGGAAATACTTGCATTTGGGCAGTTTGCATCAAGGTGTGTTTCAGTATTCCGAAATGTTCTAATGATCTTCACTCTTATTATGCTGCACTGCATTTCCTTGGGTGGGGCTGCATCATCATTTGCATAATGATGCTTTGGCGTTTTATTGCCCTCACCTTTACTGGGCTCAATCATCAGTTTGCACTATGGAAATTAATTAGATAATTTAATTACGAATTTGTAATAAACGCGGCTTTGGTCCAGGGGGACCATAGCCATATTTATTCCATATTGTGTGTAAACGTCTTTTACTATTCCCAGTAAACAGAGCTCAGGTAATGCAGTGCACATATTAATAGTCAAAGACACGATGGAAAGGCATAAAGGGAATATTTGGGCACCAATAGAATTTTTACGTTTTCCATCCGTCGGTCTGTATTGTAAAGAGTAATATAAATAATGTAATAACTTGTGTAAGGATTCTATAACTTGTTATCAGACCAACATAACGTAACAGGTGGTCTGTCTTGCATAAGATAGGGTTAGAATTACAGCGACCCCCTATTGGGCATAGTGCGATCTAGCTGTTATAGGATATATCTTCCATGCGTGCTGTCTCATTCAGCACTGACCTTCAAAATGTGAGGAAGAACCCATTTCATTTGCCCACCTCCTCCCCGTTGGCTGACCACCACTATGTTATGATGTGTATTAGAGTATATTCTTTATTATATATTTGGCGTTTTATTGCCCTCACCTTTACTGGGCTCAATCATCAGTTTGCACTATGGAAATTAATTAGATAATTTAATTACGAATTTGTAATAAACGCGGCTTTGGTCCAGGGGGACCATAGCCATATTTATTCCATATTGTGTGTAAACGTCTTTTACTATTCCCAGTAAACAGAGCTCAGGTAATGCAGTGCACATATTAATAGTCAAAGACACGATGGAAAGGCATAAAATACTATTTACATGAAGCGGATTAAGTGTTCAAGTGAAATCTCACATGTTGTTTCTTGTTGTGTTTACATGAAGAAGATGGAAAGTTTTCGATCTGATCGAAACGGATGGCTGAAGTCAATCCACGAAGTTGAGTGGATTGACTTGAGATTCAAGCAAGGATCGACTTGAATGTTTCCAAGTCTAAACACGGTTTGACTTGAAAATGACTTGATACGCATGAGTGAAGTTACTGCGTGTCGTGCTAAATGGCAGATGCGAGGGAAGCACAGAAAATAGTGTTCCAAAACCGAAAACAAAGTTTCAAGCAGATCGGATTCTCCATGTAAACATGTGCTCGGATTGACTTCACTCGCGTTTTTCGATCCGGTTGGACTGTCAATCCGCTTCATGTAAACAGGGCCTAAATCGGTAACAGAATCGTCCTGATTTACATAAACTTTTCGTTTGATTTTCTCAGCTAAAACTGTTTGTATTTTTAAGAACGATTTTTCCTCGCGTCTGTGTCATGTAGATAAAGATCGGCTACTCATACCTCAGCGTATTGTCGAGTGTCATGTAGGATGATCGAATTTCTTTCATTTTCCTTTCAGAGCTTGGATCAAGGCCACGTCCCTTCAAAAAAAAAGGGGAAAAAGACAGTTAATGGACCTTTTACCTTTTAGGAAAAACCGCAATGCATTGTGGTAGTTGGGTATCAATTCACTTCCAGGTGAAATGGCTGCCGCGAGGCGAGCACTTTTACTTGGAAGAATAATTGATTAGTTTTAACCGCTTTTATCTTTCGAGAGTAAACTTTACTTATTGCAGCATAACTAGGGGGGTATTTACTACATTCTGTGGAAAAGGTAATGAAGTTACTGCAGTCGTTGTCGAGAAAGTCAATTCAGAGTGATCGACTGGGCGAACACGCTTCGAACAAAAACATTACTGAAAAAAGGTCTGTGCGAGCGTTTGCAGGTGAGTAAGCTTATCAAGTGGCGATCAATAAAATATTTTGCTATGTGGATATTTGTTTGTAGTTTATCTGTACAGATCGTGTAGTTTGTGCAATTGTGCACGTCTCTAAATGCCTTTTTTCCCTTATTGTGACTGACAAAGTTTGGCCATGCTTCCGATCAAACGTTCGATAAACAATACCCCCCGCTAGCAATGTTTTGGTTTTGTTTTGGCGCGAAACTAAGCTTGTTCAGTGAGCAAAAATTCAGGTTTTAACAAAAGCTGCAACTCAAAAGTACTTTCTCGAGTTTTGCCTGGTTTGCAGCCGTTGTTTTGCTTATATTCTTCTTTGTGTCTTGGTTCGTATCCTCCCAAGTGATTTAGTAGGTTCTAGAATTAGTTTAGGTCGTAAAATAATTTAAATTCAACGTTGTTTATTTACTAAATATTTAAAAAAAGTGCGGAGTTTTTTTCTGTACGTGTTGTGTACATTGAAGTTTTCTTCAAATAGTTTTAGTTACTAGATATTAGTAAGTAAAAACTCAAAGTATAAATATAAACTTTATTTGTGTTTGTGCAGTGTTCTAGAACTATAAGCTTATTACAGTTATATAATTTTTTATCTCAAAATAACATTTATAGGGTTTGACTTAACTTGTTAAACGTGTTAGATAGTTGAATAGTCTGTAAATAAAGTAATTATAAATTGTATATATATATATATATATATATATATTAGGAATATATAAAATTTAATTATTGTAATATTAAAATAGTTAAATTAATTAGGATATTATTAATATGGAGGATGAACCTTGCACTTCGAAGGAGGCAAACAAACTGCAACAAGGTGAGACAAAGCGATGGACAAGAGACTTGAAATTACTTCCACCATTTACCTATGAGCTGTTGCAAAAGCATCTGGGAACTGAGCCAAAATTAGCCAATGACAACTCTACTGGTGCACATAAACATAAGAAACTTGGATACCAACTGTTTAAGGACAAATATGTCAGGCAAGTGAAAGTCAAAGCAGACGTAAAAAAGGACAATGACCAACCCTTTTACTTAATCAAAGGATATGTCAATGCCTCCATGAAGAAAAATAGTTATGTTGTTTATGTTCACTTGAATCAAATAACTGGAGAAATTGTCTATGCTAATTGTATGTGTACGGCTGGTAAAGGAGGATGCTGTAAACACGTTGTAGCACTTCTTTTCCAAATTATCGAGTATATACAGTTAGAATTGACAGAGGTCCCTGATGATCTTACCTGCATGCACCCAGCTTTTACAACAGTGGCATGTGCCTAGAAATGATGAACTGAATGAGCCAATTCTATATGAAGACGTCAATTTTGAAAAGGCATCATATGAGAAAGATACAAGTGGTAAAAACAGTAAGAGGATAAAGAGAGAGGCACCTGACAATTTTTACAACCCTACCCCACAATTTGCTCGAGAAACATCACAACAAAATTTAAAAAATTAGTTGGTGAATTAAAGCATTCACAAAAAGCAAACTACTTGTGTAAATTGTTAGAGTCAAATGACTGTCAACCATTTCCTTTTGAAGAAGTTCACAGTAACCTTCCTTCAAAGAAAATATGTACTGAGTCAAAGGAAAATGCAGTTAACTTGCATGAATCTAATATCCAAGATCAAATATTAGAAAGTTTAAAGCCAGCTGCAGTTAACCGGGCCTGTGTGGATGAGGAAAATATTGACATTGTAAATGATTTCTTAGGCAGTACACATTCACAATTACTAGAAATTGAAAGAAACACAAGGGGACAGGCATCGTGTGAGAAATGGTACCAGGAAAGGAGTTGTAAAGAGGCGGAAAACAATCCACCCAAAGTCTTTATTGCAAAAAATGCTGGAAAATCAATCGAAGGACTCAAAGTGTCCCAAACCTTGCCAATGGGGTAAGGACAATGAAGACAGAGCAATAACTGCTTATTTTAAGTTAAAACATTTGCAAGGACAATTTGTGAAGATATGTTCACGATGTGGCTTCATAGTCAATCCAGTTTTCCCTTGGTTAGGTGCTAGTCCAGACTTTCTTGTTAGTGATGTGCAGGAAGCATCCCCCTTTGGTGTTGGTGAGGTCAAGTGCCCATTTTCTAAGAAAGATATTTCTATTGTTCAAGCATGTGAGGATCCAAACTTTTTCTTGGGTATTTCTAATGGTAAAGTTTCCTTAAAAAGGAAACACGTTTATTATTATCAGCCGCAGGGGTCCATGGCTACACTTCAGTTACAGTGGTCAGATTTTGTTGTGTTTACCAACAAGGACTTGCATGTAGAGAGTTTATTTTGACCATGAATTCTGGGAAAGAACAATGCTACCAGAGCTTAACAGTTTTTATTCTAATTGAATCCTGGAAAAGTATAATTTATTTACAATTAATTACATTACATTAATTTTGTAATTTAAAATTTATAAATATCAGTTCCCTGTATAATAATTATGCAAATTATTGAAATACAATTTGCAATATTTATCAGATTCTTGCTGATACTACAATGTTATAAATTCTTATACTTCATACACAAGTTCCATATGTATATACAGTATGTCCTGTAGTATATAAATAATACTATGTAAATATTGTGTAAATGTTATTTACACAGTAAGTTTAAAGGAAAACAGAGTTGTCAATTGTTACAGTACATGTATACAAAGTATTAAAACTGCTTAGCTATAAATTGTTAAAAACGCAATCACCTTATCAAATTATGTACAATATTTGTAACATTGCTTGTTTGCTTTGATGTATATATAAATCTTATTTGATTTGTCCGACTGAACATACATGTAGCATATCATACATGTATAACACCATATCAAGCAACATTAATTAAAATTATCTTATAGTTTCTGCATTTTATCATCAATCAGGGGGGGGGGGATAATGTCAAATAAGAGCATACACTCCATATTTTTTCCAGATCTTGAGCCATGGTAAGTGGAACTACCTGATGCAAAATGCGGTAATTCTTTATACGTGCAATTGCTCGTTCAACATGCACACGGACAGATGCAATCCTCCTCGTTGAGGTTTCTTCTTCCAGTGTCAGCTGGTCCTTTCCATTTAGAAAGGCAGGGATATTCAATGTCACCCCAACAGGAAGATCACCTTCAATGTCAAATCCCCGATCTGCCATAACTTGGTCTCCTTCTTCCAAAAGAGAGAGAACCCCGCAATCCTTTGTTAATTTTTTGTCACTAATTCTTCCTACATAAAGACTAGAAACAAAACTTGGATATCCATTGGGGGAAATACCTAACAGGCCTTTAGCAGTATTATGGTGCTTGTAATTGGAGAATGTGACAGACTGGCTTCTGCAAGAGGATGGCATTTCAATCAGGAACTCAGTACAGTCAATGATAATTCTAGTCTTTGGAAATGTTTGTTTAAAACAGGTAGGCATGTTAGCATCAACAAACTGTCGACTGGGCCAAATTGGCAATGCTCGAAGTTGCTGATGAAGAAATGTAATCCAAGTTGTCCAGATCCGTGAAATATGGGCTGGTGACATACCATATCGGTGAGCTAGATCTTGCAAAAGAAAACCACAACGTAATCTCGATAGCACCAAAAATAGTTCCTGTTCTGAAGATAGTGATCTTTGTTTACCATGTTTTGTGTGTGTGTCGGAATTTATAGGGCCTGTTGTAGATCCACAGTATATAAGGTGATTACATGCAGGTGATAGATAATTAAAAAAAGCTTTAAAGGTAGAGTAGTCTGGAAATCCAGTGTAGAATCGGAAGTCACTGTCACTGCTAATAAATCTCTCCAATCGAAATAGGCACTGTTCCATTGTTTTCACATCATCATCATATTTTTTCTGGAGGGTGTTGTTCTTTGACTGAAGAGCTTCAACTTGTTTCTGAAGATTGCCAACCATGTTGTCACTGTCAGTGGCCAAATCTTTCACGGATTCTTCATTCAATGTTCCAGGGCATAACTCTGTGTTGCTGTATTCAGTGACTTCATCATCTGATGAACTGTTTTGTAAGTTGTCATGTATAACCAGATTCATCCTTGACTTTTGATATGCATCTGCAGCCAATATTGTTTTTATATGTCTTTTTCAGGAAAGTGGGCTGAACATACCTTGTCATGAACACCAGGGTTGCACAAGCCTTTGGTTTTCAATAGTTTGACTCATTTTTTTTTCAAGGTGCTGTCTTTGGGTATCGTGTGAAAAGAAAGCTCTGGACTCCTTCGGCTGTTGTTTTTGCACTGTGGTACACAACAATTCTTTCCCCCTCGACATGCAGTAGATTCACTGGATTTACTACCTTGTTGCAGTTTGTTTGCCTCCTTCGAAGTGCAAGGTTCATCCTCCATATTAATAATATCCTAACTAATTTAACTATTTTAATATTACAATAATTAAATTTTATATATTCCTAATATATATATATTATATATATATATATACATATATACAATTTATAATTACTTTATTTACAGACTATTCAACTATCTAACACGTTTAACAAGTTAAGTCAAACCCTATAAATGTTATTTTGAGTTAAAAAATTATATAACTGTAATAAGCTTATAGTTCTATAACACTGCACAAACACAAATAAAGTTTATATTTATACTTTGAGTTTTTACTTACTAATATCTAGTAACTAAAACTATTTGAAGAAAACTTCAATGTACACAACACGTACAGAGAAAAACTCCGCACTTTTTTTAAATATTTAGTAAATAAACAACGTTGAATTTAAATTATTTTACGACCTAAACTAATTCTAGAACCTACTAAATCACTTGGGAGGATACGAACCAAAACACAAAGAAGAATATAAGCAAAACGGCTGCAAACCAGGCAAAACTCGAGAAAGTACTTTTGAGTTGCAGCTTTTGTTAAAACCTGAATTTTTGCTCACTGAACAAGCTTAGTTTCGCGCCGAAACAGAACCAAAACATTGCTAGCGGGGGGTATTGTTTATCGAACGTTTGATCGGAAGCATGGCCAAACTTTGTCAGTCTCAATAAGGGAAAAAAGGCATTTAGAGACGTGCACAATTGCACAAACTACACGATCTGTACAGATAAACTACAAACAAATATCCACATAGCAAAATATTTTATTGATCGCCACTTGATAAGCTTACTCACCTGCAAACGCTCGCACAGACCTTTTTTCAGTAATATTTTTGTTCGAAGCGTGTTCGCTCAGTCGATCACTCTGAATTGACTTTCTCGACAACGACTGCAGTAACTTCATTACCTTTTCCACAGAATGTAGTAAATACCCCCCTAGTTATGCTGCAATAAGTAAAGTTTACTCTCGAAAGATAAAAGCGGTTAAAACTAATCAATTATTCTTCCAAGTAAAAGTGCTCGCCTCGCGGCAGCCATTTCACCTGGAAGTGAATTGATACCCAACTACCACAATGCATTGCGGGTTTTTCCTAAAAGGTAAAAGGTCCATTGACTAAATGAGAATCAAGTAAGCATACGCATTAAAAACGAACCGGATGTCCCAGATTCTACGACATCACGTGATTTCGCATGTACAAATCAGTTTGACTTCCTGTTGTGAAACGGATGCTGACTGACATAAACGAAAGCGCTAGGATCGCGTTGGAAGTGATTTAATCGAGTTATGCGTTGCGTTGCAGTGGCGTCACTGTAAAATTGAAACAATAATGCGTCGTTTAGCGCTAATATAAAAGAAACATTGTAACGGGACGCTACAGAAAATTAAAGGTACAAAAAAATTGAGTCTAGGTTTCGGCTCCGTTTCTTTTTCTTTTTGGGTGTCACGATTTTGCATTTTTGCACCGTGAGGCATGTTGTAAGCTCTTTGCTCATTTCGCTTCTGGAGTTGGACAAAAAGTTCAACAGCTTTGCCTTTTGACCAAGGTGTTCTTGCTCGTTGTTGGTAGATTTCGAAACTGACTGACTGACTTTGTAGTTTAATTAACAGTGATATGGTTGTGATGTGGCCCACAGCTGACAACTCTCTTGATCGTAAATATGTTCACCTGTGTGAACACATTTACCTTTCGATTCAGGCTCCGCACATTTGCGGCAACTGCGCGAGCCTGAATCGAAGGGTGAATGTGGTGCGTAGTTCACAGTTGAACATGACTTGCCAGTACGTATACGTAGCCCGAGTGAACGCCTGACCCAGGCGTGTCTTGTTAATTTTATGTAATCGTACTCGCATGAGAGTTTCTTAAAGTGCCTATGAAACGAAAATTAAGTCTGTCTTATTTGAAAGAAAAATGACAGAATAACATCTTTTGCAGCTTTTCGTTATTTCAGTTTGTTCAATATACAAATTTGACAACTTGACGTCACACGTGCATAATGACATATTACAGAAGATTATTTATTTTTTTATCAATCGTGAGCGGGCGGAATCCTACGTAATGCTGCAATTTGATTGGCTGCGTGAGCGGGCAGTTTTTTACGATATCTGACCACGGTCACGGAATCCTAAATTTAATTTTAAAATTCATTTAAAATTGACCGATTTTCATAACTATTTCGCTTGCCACAGAAAAAATAAATTCAACAGAGCTACGGGGATGCAAATGAGTTTTATTATCCAAATGGTTTTGACAACTTCATGTGTAAACAGCGAATTTTAAAAGAAACGCTGGGAAAACTGTGACAAAGCAAAATTTTCGAGTTGACATTTATAAAGAAAACAGTTTAAAACGGTAGGAAAAACATACATAAACTTGTGAACACAGTATTTTGAATCACTAAATGAAACTATATATAAATATATATAAAAAATCATACCACGAGATTAAGATAGAAAAGCTCAGTGAAACCTTTTGACACTAAACTGTCTTTCTTCTGTTATCCGCCAACCGCTATACTCAACAAAACCGCTACAAATCTTTTACCTTTTAGCCAAACCTCATCGTCTCATGTCCTTGAAACTTCAAATTACAAATGGCTTACTGACAAGCATTTTCGTCTTCAAACTCGAGGACCACACTTTCAATTTTCATGCAGTCAGCCAAATACTGAAAGCGACTTTCCAAGCGAACAGCCAAAAACGAGCAAGCGACGAAGAAGAACGACGAAGAATCTTTATCAACTAAACTTTAAAAACACTTGGACTGCATTTTGACTTCCCTTCGTAACTAGATCTTCGAGTTTTGAATGTTTTTTTATAACAAAAAAGGTTCCAAGCTTCCCTGTAAGACTGCATGTCGGCAGTTGTTTTCTCTCGAACGATAAACTTTGGACTTTTGAATATCACGTGAACGTCATCTCGATTACGCAACTTAATTCAATTATGTTAATTTCTCTAATTATGTAACAAAAAAATAAATATGTTATTTACCGTTTTGGTCGGTCCGTATAGAAAAATATTTGCCCTCGGTCTCAAAAATGTCCCTCGGCCTGCGGCCTCGGGCCTTTTTTAAGACCTCGGGCAAATATTTTTCTATACGGACCTCCCAGCCGGTAAATAACATATATATATCTTGGCTATTATCAAACGAAATCACTTGACGTGTTGGGTCATCACCTACCTATACTGAGAAGGCTTCTGATTGGTTTAGATAACCTAACCCAAACAAAACCCCTAACCTTCCCCTAACCCTAATCAGTAAGGAGCACGCATGGAAATTAATTATTATTATTATTATTTATTAATATTATATATTATTATCATTAATAATTCAACAAATAAATTCCGAACGCGGCCAGGTGAAGTATCAGAACGTAGCTTAAAAAGTTACATGGTATTTTTAAGCTACGTTCAAACAAAAAACTTTTAAGCCAGACTAGCGTTAAACTATATCTCATTAATAATTCATGAGGACAATTCAAAAGAAATTAAGGTTTAATCAATGTCTGTTTACCCCGATACAGAACTGATATCAGTGTCTGTAAATGTGATACAGAACTGTTTAACGAAACATCAGTTCTGTATCACATTTACAGACACACTGATATCAGTTCTGTAGCAAGTGTACAGTCGCATTCAACTATCTTGAGTGAGGTACGCTGGTAGCGTCCACTCCTCATGCAAGATGAAGATGCAAACATTTGTTAAATAACAGCATTTGTTGAATAACAATGATCAGAACGGCTATTTATGACACGTCACTTAGAATATAAAATGTGGGACTAATACTAAATCAAAGCGCATGCTCACATCACTAATTTAATAATCGTAGCCTATTAGACCTTACCTCGAACGTTTATTAGCTCTTGCTTTATCGATGTATATAATTATAGTTTCCTGGTATACATTTTTAATCACTTTTGCTCTGACGATGGTCACTTACCGAAAGCTCAGCTTATCTTTAATCTATCTTTTTATTTAATAAAAAATCTGGTGGAGACTTTTTCATGTTTATACACAGTTACTAATATATTCTTGACAAACTGAAACATCTCAGCAACGAAACAAGCAAACGAAAAACTGTCAAATATGTTACATTGTCATTTTAAGTGTTCAATCAAATAAGACAGATTTAATTTTCGTTTCATAGCAAGAGCTGTGTTCATTTGTTTTCTTGCGCGATATAAATCCTTGAGCTGAGCTTTCTCTTACT
The DNA here is from genome assembly GCA_035771165.1 of Paragorgia papillata. Taxonomy (NCBI): domain Eukaryota; kingdom Metazoa; phylum Cnidaria; class Anthozoa; order Scleralcyonacea; family Coralliidae; genus Paragorgia; species Paragorgia papillata. The sequence goes on along the minus strand of JAWNZC010000211.1, from coordinate 370,160 downwards.
TCCTTACTTATTAATTCAGACTTATTTCTTGTCGCAATTATCGCATAACAGCAAATACATATATGTTATTTACCGGCTGGGAGGTCCGTATAGAAAAATATTTGCCCGAGGTCTGTAAAAAGGCCCGAGGCCGCAGGCCGAGGGACATTTTTGAGACCGAGGGCAAATATTTTTCTGTACGGACCGACCAAAACGGTAAATAACTTATTTATTTTTTTGTTACATAATTAGAGAAATTAACATAATTGAATTAAGTTGCGTAATCGAGATGACATTCACGTGATATTCAAAAGTCCAAAGTTTATCGTTCGAGAGTAAACAACTGCCGACATGCAGTCTTACAGGGAAGCTTGGAACCTTTTTTGTCTTAAAAAAACATTCAAAACTCGAAGATCTAGTTACGAAGGGAAGTCAAAATGCAGTCCAAGTGTTTTTAAAGTTTATAGTTGATAAAGATTCTTCGTCGTTCTTCTTCGTCGCTTGCTCGTTTTTGGCTGTTCGCTTGGAAAGTCGCTTTCAATATTTGGCTGACTGCATGAAAATTGAAAGTGTGGTCCTCGAGTTTGAAGACGAAAATGCTTGTCAGTAAGCCATTTGTAATTTCAAGTTTCAAGGACATGAGACGATGAGGTTGGCATGTGGAAAATGTTTGGCTAAAAGGTAAAAGACTTGTAGCGGTTTTGTTGAGTATAGCGGTTGGATAACAGAAGAAAGACAGTTTAGTGTCAAAAGGTTTCACTGAGCTTTTCTATGTTAATCTCGTGGTATGATTTTTTATATATATTTCTATATAGTTTCATTTAGTGATTCAAAATACTGTGTTCACAAGTTTATGTATGTTTTTCTTAACGTTTTAAACTGTTTTCTTTATAAATGTCAACTCGTAAATTTTGCTTTGTCACAGTTTTCCCAGCATTTCTTTTAAAATTCGCTGTTTACACATGAAGTTGTCAAAACCATTTGGATAATATAACTCATTTGCATCCCCATAGCTCTCTGTTGAATTTATTTTTTCTGTGGCAAGCGAAATAGTTATGAAAATCGGTCAATTTTAAATGAATTTTAAAATTAAATTTAGGATTCCGTGACCGTGGTCAGATATCGTAAAAAAACTGCCCGCTCACGCAGCCAATCAAATTGCAGCATTCCGCCCGCTCACGATTGATAAAAAAATAAATATATGTTATTTACCAGCTGGGAGGTCCGTATAGAGAAATATTTCCCGAGGTCTCAAAAACTGCCCGAGGCCGCAGGCCGAGGGTCATTTTTGAGACCGAGGGAAATATTTCTCTACACGGACCGACCAAAACGGTAAATAACATATTTTATTTTTTTTATTAATCGTACGATTTATAATTTACATAATTAGGTAAATTAACCTAATTGAATTGCGTAATCGAGATGACATTCACGTGATATTCAAAAGTCCAAAGTTTATCGTTCGACAGTAAACAACTGCCGACATGCAGTCTGACAGGGAAGCTTGGAACCTCTTTTGTGATAAAAAAACAGTCAAAACTTGAAGATCTAGTTACGAAGGGAAGTCAGAATGCAGTCCTAGTGTTTTTAAAGTTTAGTTGATACAGATTCTTCGTCGTTCGGCTGTTCGCTTGGGAAATCGCTTTCAATACTCGGCTGACTGCATGGAAATTGAAAGTGGGTCGTTCGAGTTGAAGACGAAAATGCTTGTAGTAAGCTATTTGTAACTTTTCTTCAAAGACATGACATGTGGCATGTGGAAAATATTTGACTAAAGGGTAAAGACTTGTAGCGATTTTGTTGAGTATAGTTGGACAACAGAAGAATGACAGTTTAGTATCAAAAGGTTTCAGCTTTTCTGTCTTCTTGTGGTATGTTTTTTTTTTATATATACTTCTATATAGTTTCATTTAGTGATTCAAAATACTGTGTTCACAAGTTTATGTATGTTTTGCCTACCGTTTTAAACTGTTTTCATACGTCATTGAGCAATAATACTTTAAAACTTTATAAATGTCGCTCGTAAATTTTGCTTTGTCATAGTTTTCCCAACGTTTCTTTTAAAATTAGCTGTTTTCACATGCAGTTGTCAAAACCCATTTGGATAATAAAACTCATTTGCATCCCCGTAGCTCTCTGCTAAATATATTTGTTCTGTGGCAAGCGAAATAGTTGTAAAAATCGATCAATTTTAAATGACAGAGTGTAAAACTTTTTTGTTTTTGTTTTTAAATCTACAGCGGTCCGTATCGGGGTCCGTATCGTAGGATACGGACCGCTCGCTAGCCAATCATAGCGCGCGAATCAGATGGATACCGGACCGCAAAAAAATAAATGTATTTACGTGAAAAATAACTGGTTTCTTTTGAGTACCTGTACACTCGCCTGTGCTTGCACCCAATCGTATAAACAGCGTTTGCAAAACGCATATAATTTTTTTCTTCGGATATATTTTAGGGAAGCGAGTAGTTTCACTTTCAATTTAATTATTTATCTGTAGCCAATCAGGAGGCACAATTAAGCGTCTTTTACGAGGACCACTGATTTTCAAGTTTACCGAGGAGGCCCTGGGAACGAGAATAATATACGCTGTATAACGGCACGAGAAAAATTTTAAAAGACATGCATGAAAATCAAGACTCGACAACCGACTGTTTTACTAGCTTGAGGAATGTATAGTTCCAACGTCCGTCTCAACATTTAAAGTGCCTTTAAACTCAAATAAAATATTACTGATATGGATTCTATATAACGTGAATAGTTGAATGCCAAAATATTTTCTGACTCGAACTTCTATTTGTTGTTATATTGAGGTTTGTATTTCCAAAATGATAATGAGGATGACGTCAACGTAGGCATTTGTGTGGGTTTTTGTATCTACTGCGCATGGGCGAGTAGATACATTGCTATCGTGCGTGTAAGTTAAGTTAACAAAAGAATGCCTTCGGAGCCAATCAAAACATAGAATAAAACGATTGGCTCACGACAAACCACCGAAGCCAAAATAACTACTGTACACCCAAGTATTTCATAAGTCATTGTTGACAGCATGGAGCGATCGAGACGGGATATATTCAACAAGAGAAGTTTTTACAAATTTAGTAAGCATTTTAAGTATGAATCGTAATTCTTAATTGTGATGTACTAGACGTTGTTGGAATGATGATAAAAGTTTTTTAAAGCAAATTAATCGGGTCGTTGCATGGACGATTTCATATTCAGACGAAGCAATTTATATGGCTAACAACATGTCTGACCGAGCTTCGTAAACTAGCTGACAAGACTGTGCGTTGCCGAATAGAAATGGATGACCTTCTTCTAAGAAAACAAAGTTAGCTTCATGGTCAAGAAACAATGCCCAAAGCCTAATAGCATATTGTCGATGTAGATGACAAATCTATATACAGTATTAATGAAGTAACATTGTACGCTGCAGTTGTCAATGTCATGCAAAATCTGTGTTGTGAATGTGCAAACATTCATCAGTACCTTTTACTGCATGTATGCAGTATGCATATGTCTTGAAGAACAATTAATGTATGGTAACTCTATAATTTTGATGACATAATTTGCTGGATATCTTTTTCATTCACTATTAAATTTTACAGCTGCAGTAATACTAGAGATGCTTGTTATCTCAAGCTATATCCTTTACCTTCTAACTAGATTGCATTATTGTTTGACAAATTGTTGTAATGAAAACATTTAAATACTGTATTAGCCAATTAGCTTAAGTCAAATTTTGTGAGTTGTTAGTTATTGACCTACTTAAAGCTTTACTACCATACTTTAGGACTATAGGTTTTAGTACCATAGCTTTAATAGTCAAGCTATTAGCGCACTGCCTCTCACCACTGAGGACCAGAGTAAAGCCCAAGTGGATTGAGTTAGTATTTGAATGGGTGACCATGCACCTGTCCGGGTTTGGAACTCATGCCAGATATGAGTAGACTTGTTAGCGCATAGCCTTCTGCGCCTTGCTGGCTTTACTCTGAGAGTCTGAGATGAGTGAGTTCCTTATTAAAGTTAAAACACAGCATGGCCTGTGAGCATAGACAATTTTGTCAAAAATCTTGTTCAGCTATGAATGCAAGGTTGTTACAAGTACACAGTTGCATCATTGTTTTTACCATAGTAGCTATAGGCATTAAACGCAGTAGATACATGCACGCCTGGGCGTGCCTATTTTTTTCTTTTCTTACGATAAACCGCTTGAAGATTTTAATGAAAAAATACAGAATATACTATTCAAGAATGCCATTAACATGTGAATTGGGTAATATTTCTGCTGTAACGGAACACTGCGTATGCAAATTATGCCTACATAGACGTCATCCTCATTGCCATTTTGGAAATACAAATCTCAATATAACAACAAATAAAAGTTCAAATCAAAAAATATTTTGGTATTCAACTATACACATTAAATAGAATCCATATGCAGTAATATCATGTTTGGGGTTATAAGCACTTTAAGACATAGTCTGAAGCTATATGAGACATAGGAGTCCTAGGTAACGCTGCAGTTTGATTGGCTTTGTGAGCGGACAGCTTTTTTACAATATCTGATCACGGTTCAAAGGTGATATTTTTCTGCAACATAATCGTTGCGTATGTGACATTGACATTATATTTTATATTATATTAATTATGAGACAATAATAGCCCTACATAACGTACAGTATATGTTTGTGCAAGGACACGCCTCAGTTGTTTAGTTGTCAACCATCACGGAGCTATGGATCGTTTTCACTCACGTGATCAGTGACCCCGTTAAGAGTGGTGAAACAATACAAAATGCTTGAGTAAAAACAGAGTTAAATTCCCATAGGATAAAATTGTGCACCAATGTGGCCGCCATTTCATTGTTTCTGTACACCAATATGACCGCCGTGACGTCAGATGAAAACCAAGAATAATAAATATTTGCGATACATTCAATCATTACAGGGTAAATATTTGAGACTTGAGCATGGATTTCTGGATATCGTCAGTTACCGACATTTTTGTCACCAAATTTCTGGACATTGTCAGTTACTCGACATTTTTGTCGCTGGATTAAACTGTAATGGATATATGTCCAGAGTTTTGTTGACAGATCGAATTTCTGTCGATTTTTCGACATTTCTATCAATTTTCGTCGAATTTTTCGTCGACGGATAGGATAAATTCGACTTTCTATTCTGACTGACTTAATTCACATTTGAGACGTAGTCATAGGAAACGAACAATGGCAAAAAATGTTACTCTGTCATTTAAAGACTTAGTGTTTTTTCAAATAAGAAAGACTTAATTTTCGTTTCATAGGCACTTTAAGCCTTTAACTCCCACCATCGCAGCAGGTCTTCCCTTGACGAGTAAAATCGTCTCGGCGTTAGACAGAGCAAAAAATAAAAAGTGCCAAACGGCGGTTATGGGAATGAAAGGATTAAGACGCTCCCGTTCAGCTAGAACAATTGTAGGGTCTGAGCTAAAGTAATGTAAACATTAAGGAACAACTTTCAGCTCTCAGTGTGTTCATGTCGTCGTGAAGACGTGAAAATGCTCAGAGTGGCGTAGACTTGGCACAAGTCGACCAACTTTGTTGTTTTATTTAACACAGCCAACAAACTGTAGCGAGAAGGCCAGAAATGAGCGACGAAGTTGCAGAAAGGGCTTTGGAAAAGTCTAAAAGTGGCGTTGTTTACAGAACAAGAACGGTACTGAAAATACTCTTCAGAATAGAAGAATTATTCATCGTCTTTCTTCTTCATCAATCGTTTCTTTTCGTCTGAAAGCCGCGTGGTAGATCTTAAGGTCTCTACTAATACCCGGTTTCAGTAAACACGGCACAAAAGTATCCGGATCACAATCCTGATGTTTTTTGTCATGTAAACGCCCGATCCAGATGGCGATCGACTCAATCCAGATCGAGAGGTGGTTGCGATCCGGATCGAGATTTGTCGTGTAAACAGTTACGGGATTGCAATCCCAAAGTTGTGGGGTTGCAATCCCGATTGTAATACAGTTATAACAGTCATTTTCACTTTAGAGCAAGGAAATACTGTATATAATGAGACTAGCCTACAACTCACTTATACAGCTCTTTAAAAATCATGTAGAGAAACCGTTTTTAGATATATTCAAATAATAATAACCAATTATAGAGTTAAATGGTTTAAACGGGGTATGTGGGAGGAGGACGAGAATATGAGGTTGGGAACGAGAATATAAATTACCAAAAAGCCAATTAGTTTAATTTACCTTCAAAAGATGACGGTAACGCGGATCCGCTCCTCTGTTATGGCGTATCCTATAAAATTATCACATAGATATAGTACTGAGATATGTACAACGATTTATTATAAGTAAAGGCATGGCACTGAGAGTGATTAGTGATGAAATTCCCTCGAAAGGCGGAGGAAAGAGGCTTAAACAACATTAGGTATAGAGGATGAATTCAGCTTTGCAACAATCTTGACAGGGTAGTTCAGACCACAGTCAATATGAGACAGACTCCGTTCTGTTAACAGTGTTCACATCCTTTTTTTAGCAGTGTGCCAATGAGGGACGATTCTCTCATTAATAGCAATGAGGGACATTTAGTCTAATTGTCCTTCATGAATACGGCACTATAATCGTCCCTTTTGAAACAAAAGATTTCGAGGTGTGTTCGAGGTGACCATGTAATTATATCAGAATCATTCTCAGATAAAAAGCATGCGATGCTTTTGGCTTACCGCCAAAAATCAGAGGCTCTGGAAAACACAGTAATATCTTAAGTTCATAAGTAACTTAAGGTATTATACTTGGATAAGTAATATCATTAAATCCAAAGTGCAAATTCAACGTACTTTGCATCTTCCAGCAGTTCAAAGGCTTCCAAGACAGTAATCTTCACTTCATGAACGTCCTCATTTAGTTCCTAACAAGTAAATAAAACGTCAAGCATTTGTAGCGAGATATAGATTACATTTAATAATCTTGACAACCTATATGTATGTATGTGTGTATGTATGTATGTATGTATGTATGTATATGTATGTAAACCTCATTCAAGTGTCAAATGTATTTAGCTCACAGAACATAGCAAAATAATTGAGATAAAATAAAGCTTGGCTTTTATAAGACTGTGTGTTGAAATCGTTATAAAAATATTATTATACAATACTGATACAACCTCGATTTTGATTGGCTAAAATGTTACTAGAACGTTATTTGTAATAACGTACGAGACACACAGGGCTCGCTATAGAACTAACTTTATTAAATATTCCTTTTACTTATATAGTCCTAATTTACAAATTAAGGAGAGGCATATTCCATATAAGGAATGTCAATCTACTAACCACATTACATCCCTCCTTTTCATTAGAAAGAAAATGTCTTACATGAGAAAATTAATTTTACGTACTAATCATCAAAATCAAATCTTAAAACTTATATTATATTATATTATATTTATAACGTCTTAAGCAAGTTAAAGTGCGTCTTAAATCATATGTTATCTATCTAGCTACCTGAAATTATATAATCACAAACGTTCGCATAAATATAAAGATGTTTTTTTGTTCTCTTATTTTGAATATTGTCTATCGTAAATAGTTCTAACATACTGTAGTCCGACAGTCTTACAGGTGGTTTCTTCTGTCTGGTTGATCTAGTTCTCAAAGGAGGTGGTTCAGATTCAGTTGGGTAACGGATTTGGTCTTGGATTGGCTCTGCTGCAGATGTTGGGAATTCTTTCGTAATTTCAATTTCCTCTTCTCCCTCTTCTTCTTCCTCAAACTTCATTAGTTCTTTGGGAATGACTTCGAAGTGAGAAGAGTTCCGTGTCACCGCCTTGGATCCATTGTGAGCTGTCACTATGGTTCCCCTTTCTTCTCCTTCACAACTAATGGACTTGGATTAAATGGTATACTCCAATAATTTGCCTTGGGTTGTTTCATGAGGACTACCGTTTCTGGGTTCATAGATTCCGGTCTTGAATGAGCTTTGTTGTCAGCGTGAGCTTTTATCTTGGACTTTTGGACTGCATCCCTTTCTTTCATGTCGCTGTGAGAACTGCGATGTGTGATTTGCAAATGACTTGGTTCAGGTAGTGTTGTCTTGAGCTTTCTTTGATTCAGTGCTTCGCGTGGCGAAACATTGGTTGTAGAATGAGGAGTGGCGCGATATTGGCGAAGAAACTTGTAAAGATCTTGTTTCCAATTTCTTCCTTCGGCATGAGCGGATCTTGTACATTTTCCAAGAGTTCTCATGAAGCGCTCGGCTTCGCCGTTTGCCTACTTCGTCGATGTTGGAATCTCAGGTGTTCTGCAAACTTCTTAAATTCGTGAGTGTTAAATGGAGGTCCGTTATCACTCTTCAGAACATCAGGAATTCCTTGTCTGGCAAAGACTGCATCTAACTTCGGAATTGTGTTGCTCTTGCTGATGTTGACGTTAGAATGTCTACTTCTGGGAAACGCCTATATTCGTCAATGACTACCATTAAATTCTCCTGACGGAAAACGTCCAGCAAAATCTATGGCGACTTCTATGGACCATTTGGCAAGTCGGTCATCTTTAGAGGTTCCGGCGTTGCTTTGCTCCATGGTGAGGAGGCTTGGTCAGACTGTCTATTCCTGGAAACCAGACCTTCTCTCTCAGGAGTCTTTTTGTCTTCACAACGCCTTGGTGTCCAGTATGTGCCAGATCAACTGCCTTGTTCCGTAGAGAGTGTGGTATCACGAGGCGATGTCCTCTTAGAAGTGTTCCATCGTAGACCAACAATTCTTCCTTGACTTTCATGTACTCTCGGACTTTGGGACTTTGACCACGCTTGCATTGTTGCATCTTCCTGAATCTCGACCTTTACTTCGTGTAGAGCCATGGCTTTTGGAACAGCGTTGTTGCACACATAGTTGATGTATTCTCTTGCCAAATTCGGTGCTTGAAGATCTGAAACTTTCGGATGTCGGCTTATGAAATCATCTGGATTTTCTGCGTCTTTTCCAGGGCAGTTGACAGTCGTACGGCACGAGTTTCAATTTCCACCGAACAATACAGGCTGAGGTTGGTTTGTTACTCTTGAAGATGCCCAGTAGTGGCTTGTGGTCTGTGACGATAGAAAACTTAGCGCCATAGACATATAGATGGAAATGTTCCGGGGACCAAACAGCAGCGAGCATTTCTCGTTCCGTCTGTGAATATCTTTTTTCGACTTCACTCAGGGCACGATTTGCGTAACAGATGATCTTCCCGTCTTGCATTAGTAGGCCACCAAGTCCTACCGGGCTTGCGTCTGCGAGGATTTTCGTCTCCTTTCTTGGGTCAAAATATGTCATTACTCGGTCTCCGGTGAGAGCTTGTTTTTACTTGTCGAGAGCCTTTTGTTCCTCTTCATGCCATTTCCATGGTGCATCTTGTTTGGTCAGGTTGCGCAGTGGAGCTGTGATCGTTGGGTAATCCAAGATGAAACGTGAGACAAATTGTGCCATAGCAAGGAGTGACTTTACTTCGCTTGCATTCTGAGAAGGACTCGTGGCTTTGATGGCGTCAACTTTCTTAGGATCTGGCTTTATTCCCTTGGCAGGGAAAATGTGACCATAAAACATTATTTCGGTCTGTGAGAAACTGCACTTTTCTTGGTTGAGCCGAATACCTTACTGCTTGAGTCTCTCAAGTACTCCACGTAGATTACTGTCATGCTCCTTCTGATTTTTGCCATAGACTATAATGTCATCTGAGATATTCTTGCATCCTGGCAGGCTGGCAAGTATCTCTTCAAGGGCATTCTGGAAGATTTCAGCTGCAACGTTTATTCCAAATAGAAGACGTTTGTATCTCCTCAGGCCAATGTCGGTGTTAAATGTGGTGATGTGAGGTGAAATTTGGTGACAGTTCAAACTGATGGTATCCAGAGGAGAGATCTAGTTTGCTAAAGACTGTAGCACCATTCAAATCAGAGACTAAATCATCGATGGTGCGCATTAGGTGTTTTTCTCTCTTGACTGCCTTGTTCGTTTCACGCATATCCACGCAAATGCTCACCTCTTGGAACCACTACAATAGGACTCACCCACGGCGTTGGACCATCGACTTTCTCAATGATGTCTAGGTTCTCCAGTCGTTCAAGCTCTTTTTCCACATCTTTTCGTACGTGGAAGGGAATTCTGCGATGTGGTTGTCGTTTTGGGTCTACTGTAGGGTCGATGTGTAGCTTTCACCTTTCCAACTCCCCCTTGAAATAAGCACTCGAATTCACGTTGTAGAAATGTGAAGTTCTTGTCTTCGTCAACTGCGTTCACCAAAACCGTGAGGATGCTTAGCTGCTTGGCGGTGGCATAGCTCAATAGATTTCCAGTATTTCTCTTGACGACGTGTACCTGGGCTGTCGTGGTTGCTGATGGTGCTTTGATTGCTGATGTAGTCATTCCAAGTACAGGCAAAGGTGTTGTAGAAGCGTAGGAGTAGATCTTGCGGTTAGTCTTATTCAGTTGCTCTACTCGGTGTTGGTATATTTCACTGTAGGTTGCTTCGTCTATGATGTTTATGGAAGCACCAGTGTCGATCAGCATGCTGACTTGTTTTCCTTCTATTACCACTTGCCGTGGGTGGGCGGTTGCTTGACTGTTTGTTGACGGTGAAGACATACTCGTATTCGTACTCGTGTCCTTTGTTGTTTATTTTGTTGTTCTCGTTAATTACTTAATTGTCGATTCGCTTCTTTCGACATGTCTTGCTTGGCTTTCGCTGATCTCTAACGATCTTCCGACTTTCAAAAGGTTGAGTAGGTCATAATTTTCCCGTAGAGCTCGTCGCCGCAGAGAGTTCGAAGAACAGCTGAGAATTATGTGCTCTTTTATCTCTTTGTCGGTATCTGTGAAGTCACACGTCTTGGCGAGTTGTCTAAGGGGGTGTTCATATGATCCCGGTAACCGGGCTGGCCTGCTTACCGAGATCTCGCCTGACACTTATTTCCCTATTAAAATTTCGTTGTGTTCATATGAGAAACCAGGCTGGCCCGCTTGCCGAGATCTCGGTAAGAGGGATGAAATTAGCCCATATGAACACATCGTCCGCTTACCGGGATGAAGTCATGGACAAAAAGTTAGTTATTTTTTAGGATTAAAGGATAGTTGAAGGTTTTGTTGTTTATTGGAATATAAATCTCAATTGTATAATAAAAGGATTGATTTTGAAGCAAACAAACCTGTGTAATACGACAAAATTGTGATGTTTGATGGCTGATGTCTTGTCACGGATCGTCAGACAAGCTAATTTTATTCATGATTTCTTCTCCCTAGGCAGGATGAAAACTACCATGTGAACACAACACGGATTTCGTCTCGCTTACCGGGCCAGTCCGCTTACTGGGCCAGTCCGCTTACCGGGATCATATGAACATCCCCTAAAGGCTGTTTTCCACTAGGCGGAATTTTGCGCGCGGAGCGGAAATTTTCTTTGTCTTGTGATTTCTCGGGTGGAACTAATTAGAAAAGACAAAGAAAAATTCCGCTCCGCGCGTAAAATTCCGCCTAGTGGAAAACCGGCTTTAGTCGGGTGTGATAGCTGTCGAGCGATTCTTCTTTTTCTGTTTGGCTTGTTTGAAATTGTAGACCTCCTACGAGTGAGTTTCTCTACAGCAGTCTTGTAGTCGCTTTCATCTTCGGTACCATCGAGTGTGTCGAAAATCTCGTCGACTGCTGGGCCAGCGAAGTGAAGCATTAGTGCCCTTTTCCGCTTGTTGTCGGTGATATTCATTCCAATTAACAGTCTTTCTAGCCGGGCTAACGACTTCGTCCATCTTGGTCCGGTGTTACCATCCAGGTGAACTTCGAAAGAAGGAAAGTTTGGTAGGGAGACTGCCATGTATTCACGACTTCTCAGGGGTTTTTTCTTCTTCGTCTCCAGATGTAATAATTAACGTACGAGACACACCGTGCTCGCCATAGAACTAACTTTATTAAATATTCCTCTTACTTATATAGTCCTAATTTACATATTAAGGATAGGGATATTCCATATACGTTATGTCAATCTACTAACTACATTACATTATTAATAAAACATCAATGTTTTATCAAAGTTATAAGACACTAGTGGCTCAAATTCAGCTTTTCCTGACTTAAAATTATCTTATCTAACCTTTCCCACGACTATTAAATAAAGGGTTCATCATGTAGACTTATAATTTGGTAAGTAATTCGGTGAGCCATTGTAGATGCCCATAAAAATCGGACGCGAATATTGTATCTATTACTTAAAGTCCTACTTTCAACATTCTTTCAACATACCTCAACTTTGCTTTTCACTTCGTCCATATACTGTGTGTCGTTTGCCACTTGCTTCGATATTCCTGTACTATTAATATCTTTCAAAATATTGTCCAGCTTTTTCATCTCATTAACTCTGTTGCGCAGTTCCTCCATCTCCTTCTCAAAAGCTTCGACCTGAAGCAGCATTTAAAAAATAATTATATAAGTTTAAACTGAACTAAGGGGCTGTTTACATGGAAGGTGGGGCGGGACGTTTGCCGGGACGTTAAGCGGGATCACATCGCTATTTTTTTCTTTTATTTATCTCATTTCGCTTATATGGAGAATGTGTTTGCCTGGATGTTTTTGGTCCTGTCCCGCCTAACCGGGATTCCGGTTTGCCCAACCGGGATCCCGGCTTGACGGGACAATTTTCGCCATATAAATGCTCTGTCTCGCCTAATCGGGACGATATGATGGATACCATTTCCAGTATCTATTCTTATTCTTAAGCTGTTTATTCGATCCAAATGAGTGATAACGGCTAGTAGGAGGACAGCAGTTCTTTACAATACGTCAAATTCTATCTATTTCTCTGTTATTCTGCGGTTTTTACAACTTTCTAGCTGTGTTGTGAAACGTCCCGGTCTCAATTGTTCCGCCTATAAACATTCTCATACAAACCCGGGATGTTCTTCCGTCCCGGCTCCCATGTAAAGAGCCTCTAAACTAACTTTAATTAATAAGTATAAAATTGTTGATACTTCCATGTTTAAAATTTTATTATTGCTATATAAGCTTCCGTCTCGTTAGCCCGGGACGCCTTCAAAGCTTACAAAAACGTAACCTGAGTGCCAGGCATTATTCTCGTCTTCCGCCAAAAAGCAAGTGGGGGGCGAGGCAGGATGGCGGGCGAGAAGACGAGAAATAAAGCCTGATACAATTCTTTATCTGGCCGTTTTCCGCCCCCAAATGAATTTTCTGAATCTCCAATCGACGCAGCTTTAATCGCACAATCCAGCCGCTCCAAGTTTGAAATTTGCTGTTTCCTTAGATATTCAAGTGAACTCACGACTATACAATCCAGAATTGTTTCGAAGTAATTCCTTAATATACGTCTCTTAACTCTCTCCGTAGAACACTTGGGAGAAGTTGGTATATTAAACTCTTGCCATAACCAGTACGGACAGCAGTATACAGCTAACACATCCTCATTAAACAGGACGTTTTCTATACATTCACGCTGTTCTTTATTTAGATTTTTTACTCTAAACTTCTCTAAAACATCGTCTGTGACATCATTGAATCGCTAGATTCGTTGGACGCTTTGTTAATTATGTAAATCATAATTCATAATTAAATGTGCACAAACCAATCAGAATAGAGCTTTTCGGGCTTTTTTTTGTCTTATGGACCAATGAGACGAAAAGCCAAAATCCGTTTTTTTTTACATGCGGCCAGGTAAAGAATAGGGTACCATCGAGCTGCTATTTATAGGACAAAATGCGGGCAAACAAACCAAACTTGACTTTCAAATGATTGCAAATGAGCCATTATCTATTAATCGGAGTGCAAGAATTATGGGTAAAAGCCGACAAACCAAAATAGTGACGTTATCATGACGGAGGGCTATTGTATCAGCCCCTCTTTCCCTTCCTCCGCCTGCAAGTTTCCGGCCTCCGGGAAGGGAAAAGCGGGCCTGACTCTGTCAGGTTAACAAAAACGTTAATATTTGACAACGACATCTATATACGACGAATTACGTGCTACCGCCACTGATCTCAATATAACTGGATTAAACATGACCTGAATGTTTCGTGCCAGTTGTATGCTGACGAAACCACTACGTAAGATGGCCGCCACTATAATAATAATAATAATAATAATAATAATAATAATAATAATAATAATAATAATAATAATAATAATAATAATAATAATAATAATAATAATAATAATAATAATAATAATAATAATAATAATAATAAAAATAATAATAATAATAATAATAATAATAATAATAATAATAATAATAATAATAATAATAATAATAATAATAATAATAATAATAATAATAATAATAATAATAATAATAATAATAATAATAATAATAATAACCCGCCCGCTAGGCGTATATTTGGGCTATTTATAGGCTGTTTAACTCTAGCTCACAATAGACAACGGACAGGATTACTCAAGTTACAAAAATACATTATTGTCAATATATAAAAATAGGTACGCAATGCGTACATGTGACTACCGCTGTTAAGCACAAAAAGAGATATAGACTTAAGAAGCAACGCATGACAATGTGTGAAAAGCACACAGACACACAAAGAAATGGATAGTTATTTTGAATCATTTTATACATGTATTGCTAATTTGAACATGGCATATACTATACAAACATTTTTACTGGCTGCTTCCAAAACATAGCATTATAAACATGCACCCCAAGTTTATGTGAAGGGAACTTGTAAAATTCCGATTTTCGCACATAAAACGTCTGGGGCTGGTTGTATGAAGCCTGTATAGCCACTTTTATCCACTGAACAGCACTATCAGATACATAACTATTCAGTGGATAAAATTTAAATTAGGTTGTTCAAAGCATGATTAGTGCTGTTCTTTAGCAAGGACTTATCAACGAGATAAGCTATCCAGGCTTCATACAACTGGCACCAGATCATCAACAATATTGCGTTCCAAACCAACATTTTACCTGTCATAAATATGCTGTGGCATTCAAGTGTAACGCACATCACTAATATTTTATGATTCTGCTAGTATTTTAAATAAATAAGACAGTAGAACAATACTCAGTCAGTATTGTAGTGTCAACAGATATATTTCTTCATTTCAATGTTTTCAACATATTCAAGGATTTAAGTTTCCCAACAGTTCACAATAGCTTCTCAACCATTTATCAAAATGTACAATTGAGTGACACTTAGACACCAGATCATAGAATATATAGTACTTCACCAGAAGTGTGATTTCCATCCACATATTTGAACTTTATGTCCGCACACATGGGCTTCTTTTTGCTATACATGTATAACTGGGGGTGCAAGGATCCCCAGTCCCCCTTGAGCCCCAACCCCCCACAAATTTATAAACCTTTATATTAGTTAAATACTTTTTATTTTGATAAGTGGTATGTGGTGACGAAAAATCATTTTTTAGTTCCTCACAACATTTTCCATATTATATTTGAAAGTGAACATGCTGATGAGTTCTGACACAAAGTGATACAGTCATAAATGTGTTGTATTTTAACTAGTTTTTATGACATTTTATGACCTTCAGTGTACTTAAAAATCACCCCTCAGAAGAGACTCTAAATTTCAAAAATTTCCCGGGGACAGTTCCCCAGACCCCTTGAAGAGTCCCTTTTTGTGAATGGGCCCCCAATGGAAAAATCCTTAAAAGAGGCCCTGCTGCACACATTTTGCCTTGCACATCTCAAGCATTGCTATTCATCACCATTTCTATTTATACACTATCCTGGCATCTCAATCAGCATTATCGCAACACCATCACTCATCATCCTAGTAAGTTACACCAGCAGCTTTAACTGTCAAAACTCACGAGTGTCAGTGGAGCTTACCAGGATGGTGTAGGATGGCAAAATTTTTATTGAAAAAAAAA
Source organism: Paragorgia papillata (assembly GCA_035771165.1). Classification (NCBI taxonomy): domain Eukaryota; kingdom Metazoa; phylum Cnidaria; class Anthozoa; order Scleralcyonacea; family Coralliidae; genus Paragorgia; species Paragorgia papillata. The sequence goes on along the minus strand of JAWNZC010000211.1, from coordinate 354,310 downwards.
GACATGTTTTCACAATAGTCAGACTTCTGGTGTATCTACTATTCTGTGGTCAGACCACTGGAGCAGCTCTGATGGGCACAAACGTTGGGTTCTTAATTTCGTCATACAAGATATTGAACAACACCTAAAACAAGTAAACAAAGCATTGAGTCAAAGTTTGGTAATGTCGATGTAACAGGCAAAATATTTTGTCAGCATAAATTTCTTACATACATGTATATAGTGTATATACAGAGCACTGCGATATATACTGTACTTCTCAACCTCATTAATAATTCATAAACCAAACACATAGGAAATTCATAAACCAAACACATAGGAAATTCATAAACCAAACACATAGGAAAATCATAAGCAAGACAAAGGTTTGATATGTGATGAAACACTTGGATATAAAATTAAGCCAACTTTTACCTCAATTCCTCAAACATATCTTAAAATACTTATTCATTTGAGAACTGATTCATTTCCTGATTTGTTTTATCTTGAAACACTCGAAAGTTATGTTTGATCTAATATCAAAACACCTAGATCAAAGTTGGTTAAAACACACCTCTCTCTCCTAGTGTATGATATATTAACTTATTATACATTAGCACAACACACAATTCAACCGAAATTAAACTTAAACTTATAAAGCGATTTTATCATTATAAATCATTTCTACCCAAGACATTCGTGTATACTGACAGTTTCTTCGATAAAAGAAGAAGAGCTTTGAAACAGGACACTATTGAAGGCCCAACTTCTAGCGAACTTTATAAGCTGAAATACTTCTAGCACTGCTATAAAGACTGTACGAGGTTGCATAAGCGTACCTGACCAGTTACGTTTGGGGGGAGGGGGGGAACATTTTTGCCCGAAAAATTAAGAGTCGACTGTCGATTATTAGATCGTATTCAACATACGATCATGAATATTTAACAGCAATATTACCCGAATTTACCAGAAATTTCTTTCAAAAAGTGCCCGAAATTTTCATTTTTAATGGCTGCTGCCGCGCCTGGTACGCCTATGCGAGGTTGGCTTTGAGATAATTTGTTTCCGATCAAGTATTAAAGATTTATGTATATATAAGATAAACAACGTCACATTTTTGAAACTACTTCTTACCTTGTATAAACTGATCAATGACAGAAACCATTCAAAGAAGAAAATATTTGCAAATTAATAATTAATACTTTTCAAAAATCCCTACGAAAACAACTCGAGTACTTCTCGAATACCTGGCGATCAATGGCGATCTTCTCGACCATATGGCGATCGTGTCGAATATCTGGCGATAGCTGTCGAGTATGACGTAAGTGCGGACCATGACAAGCACTCAACATTTCGCCGACATAGTGGCTCCCGGTAGTCACAAAAATATATACAACATAACAAAGTAGATTAATACGAACTATGTTCAAGAAAAACACAGAAACCGAGGGGAAACCTAGGGCGCTTTCCAATTGACAAGGTTAGACCGATCAGTCCGGCCAGAATGGACTTGCTTCTGATTAGGACAAAATTTTCCAGTCAGACCATCCCAGGTCTCAAACGAATCGTGTTCCATTTAACCGGACTGACCGGTCTAACCGTGTAAATGGAAAGCCCCCTTAGACTCGGCCTTACCATAGGTAGCCCAAGTAATAATTATATAGAACTATGTCTATAAACAAGAACAAATGTTTGTGACAGCGTGTCGAAGGCACAAACTGGATATAAAGATCGTGTAGCGACTTTAACATCTTGGATATCTGTGACAATCATTTGGTAACTGTATTAGGTGATTGTCAGTATATATAAACTAGAGGTTATTATCGCGAGTGAAGTGGTGCCTCAAATGGGACGAGAATCATGATTAGTTTCCTGATGTTTTACACAATTCCAATATAAGCCCTGGGTATACAATATTAATTTATGACTGCAAAACACAGGATGTTTACCTTTCACTTGCAAGTTACCCACCAATGTTAGTCCCAAGGGGGGCGGGGGGGTGGGGTGGGGGGCAAGGGGTGGTGTTTTGATCAAAACGCATGTCCCCAGGGTCGAGATTTTGACACTGAATTCTCCCCTACAATCATTTTCAAAAGTCTTGGGACATTTGCGTCATTTTTCGGTTTTCCAACTCCCCCGACCCCCTGTTCAATGTTGTATACCATGTTTACGCTGAATTTTACCGGAATTGTTAACGTGGTTCATTAGACAACATTGTAAAGGGAGGGGGAGGGATTGTGTACATATCGCAAAATAGACGATGTTAATCAGTTTAAAATCAGTTTAAAACTCAACTGTTCAGTTAATCAGTTTAAAACTCAACTTTCTAATCACTACGTTAATGCTGTAATTATTAGTTAATGCTTACGACGTCAATAACTTTTTTTTGGAAATCAATGTTTAAAATGTTCTTCATCCTGACCTGTAACATACTCTCTTCTAAACCTTACTGCTACTGACCTTAAACTTATGTATTGTATTTGTTTACATGATTATCCTGAATTGTGAAATGGTCTAGAATTCCAGATAATCCTGAATATTAAAGAAAATGAAACCCAACCTCTAAACCTGACCCTAAACCTAACGACAACCCCCGGTAACCCTAAATCTAACCACAACCCCCGGTGGCCCTAAATCTAGCCACAACCCCCCAGGGAGAAAGTTCCACCTCTAGACCCTGACCACAACACCCCTACTGTTTTTTTTGTTATATGCTTTTTAGTTTAACATCCTGCATGTGGGACAGAGATGTCCCCTAGGCCCCTAGGCATCAGGATCATCCTGAATTCTAGACACTTTAAATTGACAATTCAGGATAGTCCTGCACCACATTCAGCCTTCGATCTGATCTTCCTCGGCCCACTCCCACCTCTTTCCTCGCGCGTTATAGAGACCTCTGCACTTTCCAGTAGCCCGAGTGAACACCTGACCCAGGTGTCTTGTTTTTTAGATAAATCAAGCTTTTTCAATTGCATTGTCTTCGGGCGATCATTTTAATTGTAATATCTTTTCAATAATTCATGCAAGACGTCTTAATCAAATTATTCGAGCAATAAGGTGCATTTAAAGCCTTCAAACTGCCCTAACAATTCTGTCAACAAAATGTCAACATTTCACTCAATTATCGCTATTTTATTTATACAATATTTTGATTACGATGATTGCTCCAAAAACTATATAGCTTATCGAGGGAGCTTTCGCCATTTTACAATTTTTTAACAAGAGAAGCGGACAAGATGACAACAAAGCACAAACATGGACCAATGCAATTAATTAGTAAAACGATGCGAATCAATTATAAAATTTTGGACACTTAATACAAACTGCGTATTAACGTGAAAAGGAACTGCATCAAATGGCAAACCATTTAGGAGCCAAAAAAGACGAGTCCGTTTCGAAGCATTAGACCATCTTGCTCCAATTGAATGAGCAGCAGAGGCAAGCAAGTCTACACGAGGAGCAGTATATCGGTCACATTCAAAAAAGAAATTAGCCGCGGTTTCCTTCGGAATACCACACGAACAAGAAGGGGAAGACACACAATTCTTTAAATACAAATCGTTATTTATTAGTGCTATTTGCTAATCTTAAACGTGTATGAAGGATAGCTGCAATACGATCACCAATATAATATAAAGAATTAGGAATTACAATATCTCGCCTTCTAGAAACGTGTATCTTGAAGCTACTTAAAGATGAGCAAAAACGAATGTCACTAGGTAAATCATTCCAAAGATTAACAGAAGAAATAAGAAATGACTTTTTAAAGCGTTCAGTTCGAGCGTAAGGAACAACCAGGTTGTCACTTTCTCGTAAACTATAATTAGTTCTGGAACTAATTGTATCAGGACACAATTCTAGCAAATAAAGAGGAGCTAAGTTATTAACAATTTTGTACATCATAAAGAGTTTATGATCACTACGCCTATCTTTCAAAGTGGTCCATGCGGTTTCTTTAAGAAGACTTTCTCTATGAGTTCCCTTTAGTGCACCAGTCACAACCCTGGCCGCTTCGAACTGAAAACTTTCAAGAAGGTCACGGTCAGCATCGCAACAACCGTCCAACAAAACGTCTGCATATTCTAAGCACGAACGAACAAGGGATTTATATAAAATTTCTAAAGTCTTTCTTTTCAATCGTAATTTCAAAGGTTTTAACATATTGAGTTTTTTAGAAGCTTTTTGATAAATCTTAAGAATGTGAGGACGCCATGACAAGTTATAAGTGAAAGTAACACCTAGATGATCATGCTGGGTGATGTTTTCAATTTGTTCATTAAACGTTGTACAAATTAAGGCCAATGATAACGAGCAGTACAGCAGAAGATGCAACTTGCGTTTCTACGGGATCAATGAAGATGACGATGAAGATTGTTCTGTTCTAGTTCGTGAGTTTTGCAGTCGGGAGTTAAATGTCGAGGTTGTCGACCATGACATTGATCGTGCCCACAGAGTTGGGTCTCGTAGCGAAGATAAAACCAAGGGCTATCATTGTCAAATTGTCTAGTCATCGTTCTAAAATCAAAATTCTAAAGAATAAGAAGATTCTAAAGGATAAACGTGGCTTCTATATAAATGAGGATCTCACGAGGCTAAATCAAAAGCTGTTGTTTGACGCAAGAGAGGCTTCCCATCGTAAGAATAGACTGAACCAATTAACATTGACATCTATGTTAATTGGTTCAGTATAGAATAGAATAGAATAGAATAGAATAAAACTTTATTTCACGAGGGAAAAGACGTATTAACCAAAAAGGTTATCTAACATACGGCCCTCAGTCTATTCTTACGATGGGAAGATACTGGCTAAAAGACGGAGCGACAACAAGATCTGAATTCGTCTGAAGTCGAAAGACGACTTGAAAACTTTGTTTAGTGGAACATTAAGAAGAATTTCGAAGTTTTATTTGCTTATTTCTGCAGATTGATCTGCTTTATCTAACTTCGACTTGATACCTGCCAGTGACATTACTGTGTTTTGTTTTTTTAATTATTTATCTCCTCGTTCGTTTTTCAATATCATAATCGTTTACATGTTTTCTATTTCTTCTTTTTCAAATGAGCAGCTAATGGTAAGCATTTTTTTTCTTCTTGTAATTGGGATATAGATGGGGGTTAGCTTAGAGGTATATCGAGCAGCTATCGGTCAGTTCAATGCATGTACATTTACTTTTCTAAGGAACGCTTTCTTAAGTTGTGTTCTTGCATTACTAAATTTGACTATATTATTTATCCTGTTATCTGGGTTATCTATTTTAATCATAGTATCTGGTTCGGTGCACCCCAACCCCGGTCCACGTGAACTCTGCATATCAGCAGCACATCTCAATGTGAGAAGTTTGAATATTATTGATAAACTTAACGAAATTTCAGCTATTGCTTGTCTTCATAAATTTGATTTGTATACTTTTTTTCAAATGAGTCTATTTTAATTCCGGGTTATAGTATTCCCCTGAGAAAGGATCGAAATATATCTCGCGGCGGAGGAGTTGCTTTGTATGTTGCTGATCATTTGTCGTTTGCCAGACGATTTGACTTGGAGTAGTCTTCAATAGAGATGTTATGGGCGGAAATATTTGTTGATCAATCTAAAATACTTTGCGGTGTTAGAGACCAATTAGAAGCGTTTTTCAATTCATTTCAAGCTAGTCTTGACTTGATTAATTTATCAAATAATTTTACTTCTGTACTAATTTTAGGCGATTTCAATGCTCATTACAATTTCGCTGATACCTCGTCACCAAATACTGATGTCGGCGTTAAGCTTTACAACTTTTTAGAAGGTAATAATTTGTCTCAGTTAATGGATGAAGCAACTCGTATCGCCTTGACTGGTGAATCTATTCTTGACCTTGTAATCACTGATTCTCCTGGCTATTTTATTTCAACTGGCACCTTAAGTCCTCCTTCTAATTGTGATCACAATATTGTCTATGCTAAATTGAATATCAGCTCAAAAAACCCAAAGGGGTTTAAGCGAACGATACGTAACTTCAAAAATGTTAATGTTAATGGTCTTAATACGGCTTTAAAAAATGCTAATTGGAATGAGGTATTTTCTAATCCCTCTGATACAATTGATTTGGTGTATGAAAAATGGGTAACTTTATTTAAATCAGTTCTTGATATTTATATCCCTAGCAGGGAAGTTACTATTCGACCCAAAGACAAGCCGTGGATGAATAGCTCGATTCGTCGGGCTATCCGTAAACGAGATCGTTTTCTTACTCGCTTTGGCAGTGTTAAGAGTTCTTCATATTGGGAACGCTATCGTCTTCAAAGGAATTTTGTTGTTAAACTAATTAAGAAAGAGTATGATGACAAATTGAATACTCTAATAGCAAATCCGCTGACATCAGCTAAAAATTGGTGAGGTATCTCGAAATCTTTACTTGGAAAGAAGTGTTGTTCATCTATAGTAATGTTGTTCTGATTCACGGCAAAAGGTCCAAGTCTTTAACGATTACTTTGTAAGTCAGACTACTGCCATCTGTGGCCGATGCTCATATTTCGTTCTTGCCCAGTACTCATCATTCATTATCATTTATTGTTGTAAATGAACTTCAAGTGTTTAATATTTTACATAATTTAGACACTTCCAAGGCATGTGGGTTTGATATTATCAGCAACAAAATGCTTAAGCTTTGTGCTGATGGTATTTACAAACCCCTTACTCGCCTTATAAACCTTTCACTCTCTTCTGGTTGGTTGTTTTATATATTTGGTAGATCATTATTACCAGTCTTCCTGGAAAATTTTTTAGTCGATACAAGCGTTCCTTCTTGAGTTAGAGAGTTTTGAATAATATTTTTGCTGACGTCAGCATAATTTTCAAATGTTGTTAAAAGCCGCATTGTGTACACAATTTAACATATAAAGCTTTGTTAAGCTTTAGAAGTGATGTCTAATTTCATCTGCAGTACAACCTGAAAACTCTGGCAAAAACTACACTTTAAACGAGCATTAGTTTTTCGGCCGCCATGTTTGTGTACTTGGGGATCACGGGTGCCGCGTGCTGTTAGCGCGCTGCCTCTCACCAAAAAGTTAAGCCCGGTTAGACGGGATTAGTACTTGGATGGATGACCGCTTGGGAATGACCCCGTTGTCGGGTTTGGACTCATGTGAGTAGAGTTGTAGTTGATCTCTCCTGTGCTTCGAGGGTTTTTCGCCGGGTTCTCCAGTTTTCCTCCTTCCATAAAATCAACACCTAACATCTTAGCTGTGACCCATGGTCTGAACTGTGTCGTATAGCGGCTGCCTGGAGCGCCTTTGATATGCCTCGACACGGCCACGTTGATCTGCGAACTTCGCAATTCAGCCGCTGGCGGCAAGTAAGGATGATTAGCCCGCCAGTCCTTTATCCTTTCCTAATAGGCGTCTGTGAGGTACACAAATATGGCGGCCAAATGCTCATATAAAGTGTAGTTTCAACCAGAATCTTTAGATTGTACATCAGATATAATTAGACATCTCTTCTAAAGCTTAACCAAGCATTGTGTGCCCAACTGTGTGTACAAAGTGGCTTTTAACGACATTTGAAAATTATGCTGACGTCAGCAATAATATAATTCAAAACTCTGTAACTCAAGAAGGAATGGTTGTATCAACTTAAAATTTTCCAGGAAAACTCGTAATAACGATCTACAAAATATATCAAACAACCAAAGTTGTAGATTTAATAATAAACATTTTAGAATTTTGTGACGTCACAGTGAAAACCACCTATACAAATAAACTCGATGCGAGATTTGGCCCGCCTTGTAAACTTGCGTATAAGGGACTTCACGCCGGCGGTGATTAGCAGCCTCTCCCCGGACGGCGCGAACCGGGCTCGAAAATATACAATTTAACTATACACAGTTTATACTACCAAGAATTAGGGAAAATTAAAGTTTTCTTGTAGTTTAGAGAAGACCATCTGTAGGTATTTCTGACGAGATGAAGAAAGAAAGGCGGAGTACGTTTGAGGACTTTCGTTGTGTTTCTTCAGTGACGATAATTACAAAGAAACTTCACGATTCATAAAACTGGAAAACAGATTGTAAAATCTACGAAGAGTGGTGCTTTGATAGTAATTTTAACGCCTTAATATTATCTCGTGTTGGGTAGTTGCCATTTTTTTACTCTATTTCTTTTGGTCAGTGTGGCCGTTTTGTTCAGCGACAAGGAGACGAGTCTATGGTTGTCGATGGCTCCTTGTAGCTAGACAAACGGGTCACAGACTTAGGGTACAAGATTTGCTCAGTCGTATATTAATTATAGTTAAAGCAGCCACTTGCAAGTGCGTTATCGGGGTTCACTAACAAGGAACAAGAAATTAAATACTGCTCGAAGCACAGCCGATCGCAGTATTCAATTTCAAGTTTCTTGATAGTGGACGAAAATCCTGATAAAACACGAACAAAGAGTGCTTTAAACATTTTAATATTCAATTTGAGTGCACTGAATACGAAATTTACGCTTGCAAAATAAACATTTACAAGGCATCTTTGCTAAATTTCCTCGCTTAAAGTGCTTATGAAACGAAAATTAAGTTTGTCTTATTTGAAAGTACTTTTGAAATGACAAAGTAACATCTTTTGCTGTTTTTTGTTTCATTGCTTCGTTGTTGAGATATTTCAGTTTGTTTTATATGCGAAACTAACCAGTGACATCACAACGTGCATAATGACTTACTGGGAAAAGGTTAATATATAGCTTTGCTATTATCAAACGGAATCACTTCAAAGCAATTATGTGTGTGTTTTCCCCTTACAACAACAAAAATATACATTTTCAACTGATTCCGTTTAGTAATAGCAAAGATATATAACCTTTCCCAGTAAGTCATTATGCACGTTGTGATGTCACTGGTTAGTTTCGCATATAACACAAACTGAAATATCTCAACAACCAAGCAATGAAACAAAAAAACAGCAAAAGATGTTACTTTGTCATTTCAAAAGTACTTTCAAATAAGACAAACTTAATTTTCGTTTCATAAGCACTTTAAGAACGAGTTCCCTATAGAAATACCTAAACTACTAATTTACTTTTAGAAATTCTAAACTGTTCATTTTTTTGTAATGCTCGGTATAGCTTCACAATTTTAAAAATTCGGCAACCGTGTTATTTGTTATTTTGTGTTATTAAATTTACTGCACGAGTAATAACGCATGGCTGAGCGTCGGCATGGCATAACAGAGTGTCACGTGGTCCAAACTATCCAATAAGAACTCATAAATAAAACTGTATAAATGTTTCACTAACCTCCTTATGAATATGCTTATGAAAAGTAGCTTCCAACAGCTGTTGTTTGGATGGCGAAAGTTGCTAAAAGTTTATAAATTTGAAGGAAACAATAAGTTCGTGTTATGAAGAGGCACACTAAAAACGATTTATAAGACGCAAACCAAAATATAAGACTGAATATAATGTAGTACTTATCACTTAACCATGCATCGGGCTTAAAAATTGGATTGACGTGACTTTACTATTTTAGACAAACAACTCTCCAGGTAAGGTAGAGAGAAAGGTGGCGAGGTGAATTGAATTGAATTGAATTGAATTGAAGTGAGGTAAGGTAAGGTAAGGTACGTGAAGTAAGGCGAGGCGAGGAAAGTACGGTGAAATAAAGTCAGGTTACGTCAAAATCGATGCAATCAATGGTACCCGGACATTTTGCCGAAAGACATTTTGCCGAAAGACATTTCGCCGAAAGACATTTTGCCGAAAGACATTTTGCCGAACGGACATTTTGCCGAATGACATTTTGCCGAACGGACATTTTGCCGAAAGACAATTTGCCGAACGGACATTTTGCCGAATGACATTTTGCCGAAAGACATTTTGCCGAACGGACATTTTGCCGAAAGACAATTTGCCGAACGGACTATTTGCCGACATTTCTACCAAGATTAACACGTGGAAATAACAAGTTTATTTATATCGTATATTGTATATTACAATCGTGACAAATAAATTTATCTATTAAAATAAATCTATTTCTGTAAGCCTTACGAGTCATCGCCTCAATCAATTGGTAATGACCCACATGGGAATTGCGTTCATGTTCTTTTCGTTTCTATGAAATGAGTCATCGCCTGAGAAATACCTAATATATTACATAAAAATGTCTGATGGGTGCTAATTATTCCCAAGTGATTAGTCTATTGTTATAGATATTGTCATTAAAATATAATTATGCGTAGGAAAAAAACAAATGAGTTTTGTGGTAAAAAATATGTTTTTTTATTATATGTCCTTTCGGCAAATAGTCCGTTCGGCAAATAGTCCATTCGGTAAATAGTCCGTTCGGCAAAATGTCTTTCGGCAAAATGTCTTTCGGCAAATTGTCTTTCGGCAAATTGTCTTTCGGCAAAATGTCCGGCCACGCATGAGGCACCAGGCGGAAATCGAAGTCTGGTTAAAAGGATTATTGCTCAGCAAACTATTTTAAAAGAGGCATTGTTGAATTCAAACAAGAAACCAATAATTAAGCATATTAAATTTTATTGACGTTTCGTTATCGCTTTAAAGACCATGTCCATATGAGACTGAAATCTCATGTCGTGTAAATACAAGTGCCAACGCTGCGACGCGTTGTATATTGGCAAAACAAGCCGACATTTACACGTCAAGAGTTTCTGAACACAAAGGAAAAAGCAAGTAGCAAAAGGAAAGAAAGAAAAAGCAAAAGGAAAAGCAGTAAGTGGGGTGAGGTGAGTTAAGTTGAAGTGAGATAAAGTGAGGTGAAGTGAGGGAAGACAAGGTAAGGTGAGTTGAGGTGAGGCGAGATGAGGTAAAGTGTGCTAAGGTAAAGTAAGGTAAGGTGAGTTGAGGTGAAGTGAAGTCAGGAAAGCAAGGCAAGGTATAAGCTAAGATGAGCTAAGTTGGATTGAGTCGAGTTAAATCTCAAACACCAACACCTTGCAGTACTTACATTTGATGGCATTTTTTCTTTTGGTACCCCTGCTTGTACCTTAGTCAAACTATTACTACGTCTACTATTATCTTCGCTTATTGACGGGCGATCTGCATCCGACTGTCCTCCGGCGTTGCGAGTTGACGACGTATTGTTAGAAGCTCCTATGATGGCTGTACCAGTAGCACGGAGGGTAGACTCCATTCGATTGATATTCGTTGGTCGTTCTTCAGTGACACCACCCAAAAAAGGACGGGGCGATGCAATCCTTGAGGCCATTAACCCAGAGTTGGAGAGAGGAGGTCCCTGAAAGACAAACAAACAAACACTACGACTAAACGCTTTGTTACATGGATCAACTTATCTTGTAACTTCTCTCTCTCTCTCTCTCTAGTGCATGCAGTGCATGGTTCCCAAACTGGGTGTCATAGCCCCTAGGGAGAATACAGATTGTCCAGGGAGTTGGAGTGAGCACGGTCTGCCATCAAAGACATAAGACTACCGGCAAGTCCAGAATACTGGAATTGCTAAATACCTCTGCCAAGAGATTATGTTTTAACCTCAGTTTGTCTGTCTGTTAGTCCGTTTGTCTGTCACTAGGATATCTCAAAAAGTATATATTGAACCGATTTTGATTTTTGATATATTTTCGTCTTCAAACTCCAACGACCCACTTTCAATTTAAATTTCCATCCAGTCAGCCGAGTATTGAAAGCGATTTTCCAAGCGAACAGCCAAAAACGAGCAAGCGACGAAGAAGAACGACGAAGAATCTTTATCAACTAAACTTTAAAAACACTAGGACTGCATTCTGACTTCCCTTCGTAACTAGATCTTCAAGTTTTGACTGGGGTTTTTTTTTATCACAAAAGAGGTAGCCTGCGTAGCAGGCGTTACTGGATTGGGGGACTGGGGAGAGGGCTGAGAAGTAACGCCTGCAGTGGAGCTCTTTGGTTTTGTAAAACCCGTTCGCTGACGAACGGGATTTTAATTATTGATTACGCCGAATGTGATTCGCTTATATGCGCCCATAATCTGTCAATCAAGAAGGTTTAGTAAGTAGAATTAATAATTTCAATTCTAATTTTCAAACAAAGCTGAAACGATTTATATCAAAGGAAATATCTAAACAGCACTTGCAGGCTTTTGCGATTTGATCAAATGAAAATGCTGAGTGTCAGCCTCCTCGACTCCCATACCATTCAACCGTAAGTTTTATATTTAAAACCTATATGCAATAGTTTGGAATATATCTTAATAATAGGAAGTTCCTGAATTTGATTTTGAAAGCGAACACCGTGAGACGCTTTGCTTTCATATGTCTCTTCAGTCATAAAATTTCTGAAAATATTTGCGAGCGAACACCGTGAGACGCCGCAGACATTTCCGTTCAATAATGGTATGCCTTTCACTCAACTGTTTTATTTTAAACACTCGCTGTCATTACTGTTCTCTTCATGAATATTCGTTGCCATTGATAGAAACAGGGTTACTCTACCATTCACACCTAATTTTATAAATTTTCAGGCCACAGTTTGAGAAATATTTGTGAGCAGATACCGTGGGACGCCGCAGACATTTCCGTTAAATAATCACTACTATTCTAAGTGCAGTCATGCATAACATTGGTTATAAAACAGTGAGATCTCAGTAAGTCAGGGCCAGTTTGTTAAACGCTGTGCCCGGAGCACAGTTAGTCCATATGGCCGAGAATCAAGTCCCCAACGATGTAGCGGTTGTTTTGCCGGTGGAGATCCCTGCTGGCGTTCACGAAGCCAACGCCGTTCAAGACCAAGCCGATATTGTTCCTGAAGCTGAAGCCGCTCAACCGCCGCAAGCTCAAGGACCGGTCCAGCCAGCTGGCGAGGTATGTCTTTGTTTTAATGCTTCATTATTTATCTCTTTGACTTGGGTCTGCTTTTTCCCTCGGTTGGGGCCGAGCGATTTTTGTTTTATCGTACTCATCTTGTATTAAGTATTCAATGCGAACGGCGTATTGTCGTTTTTAGTTAAGACTGCAATGGGTTGGGGGCCCGTCCAGGGAAATGTTTGCTATATAGTTACAACACGAGATGCATTTGTAGGCTGTAGTCGAGTTAACCAAACGGTTGTAATGCGATGTTCGCTTCGTTGGCTACGCCTACGGATATCCCGTTGTCGGCTGCGGGATAGTATCTATACTTCTATACTCTATAGCTGCATGTTTTTGCACCTTAGGCTTAGCCTTCGATTGCTGCCCTTCCCTTTGCCTGTGGACCGGCTACAGTATAGCTTTGATGCATTGGGACCTTTTGCTGGGGTAAACACTCGTGGCAGGTTAGATCTGGTTGAGGCCAGCATAACGAACTCAACGCTATTGCGATTAAGCGAGTGTGGTTGGGGCCAGACTAAAGGATAAAGCCGCTTTCTCGTTTTACAGACATACAGTATAATTATAATGACTCATGTCAGTAATGAGTAGTGTCTGATGAGCAATGTCTAATGAGTAATGGATGATTGACTGCTACTTTATACATGGGTTGAGGCCAATGTTTTGTGTATACTTGACAGCTGATACTAGACTGCATAGTTTTTATCTATATTGGTTTAAGCTTTTTCACTGCATTGATATTTCCCGTGTAGTTGTTTGCGTCTCAGTTGTGCCTTGTGCCTGTTGTGGTCATTTTACTTGCAAAACATGGTTTTACAATGTCAATGCTAATTGCCAATGACTTTCTAACGATTCATCGCACTTTGCCTTGCATTCGTTCAACTGTGCAATAGAACAATAGTCAATACCGTGCTTAATACTCATTAGTTCCCTTGAGTCTACACATGCATGACTGATTTAGTATTCGCTGCCATGCTAATTTTGTTGTTTACACTCTCATGCCTATTTTTTCAGTTCTTTTTTTGTAGCCTACAATTTGTTTCCGTGTTCGAAGATATACCTAACGCATCCATGCAGTACAGTGCATGCCTACATATTTTTATTATTTGGGTTGTTCAAACGGTCGTTTTGTAGGGCAATGCGTTGCATTCATTACTGATCTTAAAGGATTTTGAAACAACCTTGTGTTTAGATCTACTTTACTTCGCAGGGAAGTTGTAGTATGATTGTGATTTTTCTGCCCTTTTCAGGTTGAAGATCAATTAAAATCCCTTAAGGCAGAGGTAGAGGCCTTAAAGTCAAGCCGGGCAGGCTCCGGAGGTGTGGATGCTGCTTTACAATTAGTCAGGCAACTGGCGTCGGCTCCCGCTCGTCTACGTGACCCAACCATGATATCTTCCGCTTTGCAAAGCCTGTCGGATGAGGCAAGATGTACCAACCATCCACAAACGGCCGAGTTCGAGGCCATTCTCCGGCAGACCAGGCCCTTGATCTACCGGCCAGAATTTGGGGATGTCATTATTCGCCTTCTGGGCAAAAGAAGAAACCTCGGTCGCGTCAACCATCGCGAAAATGGTAAAAAGTTCTAGACCGCCAATTCCCATGGGCATGGCACATCCATACCGTCGACCGACGGGGGGTCGCGGATCCAGTTGGCGTCCAGGCCATGGGCGCAGCATGGTGTGTTTTAGTTGTGGCCGCCCGGGTCATTTTCAGCGACATTGTCCATCTCGGAACTTCACCAACACTTAGAAATTGGAATAACCCTTGATTATTGAATTTGAATTAACATTTATGTTGCGTGCCTGTTGGACGTATTATGCAGAATAAAATTATTTTTCACCTCGTCTGTGGTATTCAATTTAACCATTAGGATATTAATAAAGAACTATTGCATTTCAACTTGTTGTTAGTCATTTTTTCCTTCGATTCCGAGGTCGCTGCTCCTCAAATGCCTTGTATAGAGCGTTTTACCCCTATATTCCTCGCCAAAACAGTTTCTTTGTCCTACCATTGTTGGAACTAGGTGCGGGCGTCTAATGCCTTTTATGCCTTTACGGGCTGCCTAGGGCCGACAATGGAGTGGGCGTTCCCTTGGTGGGTTTCGGGTCATATTTCCTTTTCTTATTGGTCTTTTCTTTCTCAGGATGTCCCTGCCTTCAAGCGTCAGAAGATCGCTGAATCCCGGTCCTTTTATAACCAAACCCACCCCAAACCAACTGTCCAATGGTGCGATTGGCAGGGTTCGCCCACTAGTTTTGTCGGCCCTAGGCCCTCGCCGCGTATGATATCAAGTGGTCAGGTTTTTGCCAGTCCTCGCGATGTAATCTTCCGTGATCCCTCTACTTTTGTCCCTGGGGAGCTCCACAATCACTATGATGAATGGGAAAGAATCGTTCCCACGGGCAAGGCGGATGAGGTTTTGTCTTTCATCCGCAATGGTGTTGACGCGTGGAAATATTTTCGACCATATAAAGGAACATTTGCGGGACAGCACTACGATTCTTCTTTTCCCCCTTCTCGCGAATTCCCGAACAACCCATCCTGTGGAAAATTCAAGGATTTCATTGATTCAACTATTAAAGAAAGGGTGCGCACAGGATCTCTGCTATTTTGGGGTTTAGTTGGCCAAGTTCAGCCTCCACATTTAGTAATGCCCATCACAGTTGAACCAACTAAACCCCGGATGTGTCATGATGAGAGATTCCTTAACCTGTGGGTCCGCGACCTTCCATTTTCGCTGGATTACCTATCCGACCTTCCACGGTATGTTGGCCCGGGCCATTTTCAGACAGTTTGTGACGATCAGAGTGGCTATGATCATATATCACTAACCCCGGCTAGTCGAGTGATGTTTGGTTTACGTTGGGACGGTTGTTATTTTGTATACGCTTCTTTACCGTTCGGCTGGAAAGCTAGTGCATACGTATACCATTCCACCGGTTTGGTAGCAACTAGTCACATTCGTTCCCTCAAGGTCCCTTGCAGTAAATACATTGACGACAGGCACAATGGTCAGTTGGTCGTTCCAAAGTCGTGCCCTTGGACGGATTTTCAACAAGCGGAGGCAGCGGCTTACATTGTTACTTATGTACTTTGTGCTTTAGGATATACTCTCGCTCTTTCGAAGTCATCTTTAGTCCCGGCCCAGTGCGTACGTTTTTTGGGTTACCTATCCAACTCTCTCCTTTTGGCTTTCATACTTCCGAATGACAAAAAAGAGAAGTTTAAGGCGTTAAGGGAGACCATTCTCTCTCAGGGTACGGTAGACCTCCACATGTTGCAGCGTTTTGCGGGGAAGACCACGTCATTTTCTTTTGCCGTCCCGGCAGCACGTTTGTATTCACGCTCGGTTTTCCGCGCAATCGGGTTACTCGGGAACAAGCCTCACAAGCGAATCCAGATTGAAGGGGATTTACGCGATGAGATCCTTTACTGGCGATTTCTCGATAATTGGCAAGGCCATTTGCCTTGGTTTGATGAGCGCCATCTGTTGCTGAAGTTCTATGCTGATGCTTCTAACTCCGGCTGGGGTGGAATGGTTTTCCCTCATGAGCAGGCTCCTATCACACTTCGCGACTACTGGAAACCTGATAACCTCTCCCAACCTATCGTAATTAAGGAGGCCCTCGCACTTTTCCATACTCTGTCAGCGGCGGCCACATCTTTATCTAACTGTCGGGTTGATGCGCACACCGATAGTCTGCCTCTCGTTCAAGCGTGGAAGAAACACGGAGCTAAAAGTGCTGAGCTCACGGCGGTCATAAAATCTATTCATGCTTTATCCCTACGATTGAACATTGGACTCACTTTGTGTCACGTACCTTCGAAGGATAACTTAGCGGACTCGCCTTCCAGAGTGTTGTCTGCTGCCGATTGCATGCTCGCTGAAAAATCGTGGGATGATTTGGAGCGTCGTTGGGGCCCTCATACGGTAGATCTGATGTCCCTCGACTCCAATGTACATAACGGTTCGGATGGTAAAGCGTTGCGCCACTTTACCCCTTGGCCCACACCGCATTCAGCAGGGGTGAATGTATTTCTTCAATCTCTCCACGCGCAAGAGAATGCGTACGTATTTCCTCCGTTGGCTGTGATCGGCCCAGTCCTTAGGTTTTTGCTCTCTTGTCATTGTCAGTTTACTATTGTTATCCCCGATATTTTTCCTCGACGTTTCTGGTGGCCATTGGTCAACGGACGTGCTATAGACAAATTCCGTGTAGGGTCGCAAGCGCAGCCTGGTATTTTGTTTTTCCCCACGCGTGTGGGAACTTTTGAATCCAGGCCTCTTGACTGGGACCTTTGGGCTTTTCGTCTATAGAGTGTTGGGAGTGGTGCTGCGTTCCGATCTATGTTCTCCGTTTAGGCGGTTTCACGGATCTGGCGCCCAGCAAAGGTGTGTAAGGACTGCCGTTACCCAAATGATGACTGTGCAGTGTTTTGTCAAAAGTGTGGGACAAGCCAAGTCTCACTCGGCGATAACATCCAGGGCCCAGCTGCCAAAAAGTTAACGCTCGACCTACCGTTGATCGACAGTCGCATAGCTGAACTTCAGTCTGTCAGGATTTTGTCGAAATATGGACACCAAAAATCGCAATTGGAGGTCGAGTTACAGACTTTTCTCAGTGCCTTCAACCCTCCAAAAACGCTTTTTTCTTGTGACCCTAAAGATGTAATCCGTTTTCTTATCTGGAAAGACCAGAAAGGGAGAACAAAAGTCCATCAGAACGTATGCGTATTTCTTCGGTCCCATGTTAAGGGACGATGTGATTGCCCATCGCGTTTGTCTGCGGGAACTGTTGATTCCACTATCGGTCAGCTTCGTTCCATCTTCAACGCTCTGGACCGTTCTGGCGATTACGATGTCCGTTCAGGCGTCGGAAACCCGGCTACACATTTCTCGGTGAAGCAATATCTAAAATCCATTCAAACAGAGCAGGTGGAAGCTAGAGTATCCCCAAACCAAGCTACTCCTATCTTTTTCGACAAATTTAAAAAAATGGTCCACCATTTGCGGATACTTCTGTCCAACCCCACCACGACGGCCATATCTAAATATATTTTTGCGCGAGATTTGGCATTCTTCAGTCTTGAATTTTTCACTGGACAACGCGCCTCGGATCTAGGAAGGCTAAAAACTGTGGACATTTTGTTACACCCGGATGGCCGAAGTTTGCTCATTCACCAACGCGTTGGCAAGACCCTCCGAGGAGGTGTTTCCAGACCAATTCCTATTCGCCCATCGGGAAACTTTGCTGTTTGCCCCGTTGAGAATCTCAAATTTTACCGTACACTTTGTACAGCAATGAAAGTTGATTTGGGTACAGGCTTCCTTTTTCGGGCAACAGCGAAACATACTTCGGTATCGAGGTCCCCATTTTTGGCAGCTGCAGCTCAAGCTCGTTTGGTTACATATTTCCGGTCACTGGGCCTCTACACAAATGAGACTATTCATGGTTTCAGGGGTGGTACCGTGATCCTTCTCAGCCTGCTCGGCGCTTCAAAGAACGACATCGCCGCGCACGTGGGGTGGTGTTCCATACAGATGGTCGACCATTATACCCAGGTGGACAAAGTTCTCTCGGTTGTTGACACGTCGGGGAAACTGGGTGTTAGCACTCTCTCACAGGCCGGTCGCATTCCAGCCGAGGACTTAGGAACTCGATTCCAGAATTGTGACAATTTAATAGGCTTTCAGCCGTTCTTTCCCTCCGTTTCAAATGAGTAGTTTTGGGTTGAGGTTTAAGGATAAGTTTTGGGTAGGGGAGTGAGTTACGGGTGATGTTGGGCTGAAGGTAGGAGGGCTAAAGTTACCAAGTTTGGAATGTAGAGGCGGTTACCCGGCGACGGGGCTCGCATTTCCCAAAACTATCTACCTGTAAGCCAATGGGAGCAGAAGTGCAATTAGAATCGATTACTATTCTAAGTGCAGTCATGCATAACATTGGTTATAAAACAGTGAGATCTCAGTAAGTCAGGGTCAGTTTGTTAAACGAGGCGCCCGGGTGTGTAGTTGGGAGGATATAGCTATGTAAACATATGTGTATGTATTTGTAAGAAAACCGTAATAAAATATAGTGTCACATTTTGGTAATTACGCGTTTTTCCCATCTCCCCTCCCACGAGAAACACGGAACTGCTTCGCTCCTTGGCTTATGGGCTCGCATTTCCCAAAACTATCTACCTGTAAGCCAATGGGAGCAGAAGTGCAGTTAGAATAGATTACTATTTATATACCTTTCACAACTGTTTTATTTCGGTAAACACTCGCTGTCATTACTCTTTTTTTTCATGAATATTTGTTGCCATTGATAGAAACAGGATTACTCTACCATTCACACCTAATTTCATACATTTCCAGTCCACAGTTTTAGAAATATTTGTCAGCAGACACCCGGTCGGACGCTGCAGACATATTCCGTTAATATTAATTTATCCCTTCCACAGATTTGCGACCAACTCTCAGTCTTTTAACTCCCTTGTACTATAATTGTTTTTTATACAAAGAGAATTATTGAAATAATAATTTACGCGAAATGTTACTGAATTAAATGCCATGGATTTTGAAATATTACAATTAATACAAACAGTTAATTTAGGCTTCAGACATTGGCCGCTCGAGATCATATTTCATTTGGGGGTGTTTGACAAAACCAAAGAGCTCCACTGCAGGCGTTACTTCTCAGCCCTCTCCCCAGCCCCCCAATCCAGTAACGCCTGCTACGCAGGCTACAAAAGAGGTTCCGATATACAGTCTGACAGGGAAGCTTGGAGTTGTTTACTGTCGAACGATAAACTTTGGATTTTTGAATATCACGTGAATGTCATCTCGATTACGCAATTCAATTATGTTAATTTACCTACTTATGTAAATTATAAATCGTACGATTAATAAAAAAAAACAACACGTTATTTACCGTTTTGGTCGGTCCGTATAGAGAAATATTTCCCTCGGTCTCAAAAATGACCCGAGGCCGCACCTCCCAGCCGGTAAATAATATATATATATATATATATATATATATATATATATATATATATATATATATATATATATATATATATATATATATATATATATATATATACATATATACATATATACAAATATACATATATACATATATACATATATACATATATACATATATACATATATACATATATACATATATACATATATACATATATATATAGTTCAATCTACAGACACGGTGTTTCGCTGTACAACAGCTCATCAGTGTAGCTTGGAACAATCTGAATGAATTTCGTCAATTACTTATACACATGCGATCGTCGGCGACAACCGCATGTGGGACAGCATCGGTGAAGTACATTCAGATAGCGTGAAGTGCGCATGGGCCAGAGTGCTCAAACTTCCACAAGGATAGTGAGCGTTGCATTATCGCTAATAGGTACCCACGGCAACTTCACAGAGTGCTCAACAACACCGAAGTGAAGGAGCGTACATAGTTCAATCTATCTATATATATATATATATATTTCTAAAATTCATTAATAATTCATGAGGAAAACACAAAGAAAAATCATGAGCGTATCGGATCTATATATGTGATATAGACTCGCTCTAAGTTTCTCGCTGGTTTTTAACGGCTGAGATAAGCTTAATTTTCAAAATTACTACGCCAATGAACGTATGAAGTGATTATTTTTAGAAGCCATTTAAAAACCTTGCAGTACGGGCTTTATCGGCTCTAAAACACTCGGCTATCGCCTCGTGTTTTATATCCGATAAAGCCCTCCTGCGCGGTTTATAAATAGTACATATATATATATATATATATATTTATATTTATATTACAGACATTTAGATTGACGTTTGTTTTTTTTTACCGCTAACGTCTAACCGCTGCCCGACGTTTGAGGTTACACGCTTGCGGTTTCAGGTACACGTTTTCGACGGCAAAAGGTTGGTTTTCACGTAAGTCATTTACGTCTGCAATTATCTGACTGTAGTTTCCATTATCTCACGTATAAATGCTTCCAGTATACAATTTAAGCCTTTTTTATTTGCTATGAATTTTCGGAGCACCAAGCGAAGATTTTTGCCTTCTTCGTTGTTTGAAACATGAACACCGTATAACAAGAAAAGTCAACATGGCGGATTCAACATATAACTGTTCTAATTAAAGTAGAAAATCTATTCGTTTCTTCTTGTGTAGCAAGAAGATAGCTATTTTTTAGCTTTGGATTAATTCTTGTATTTTTATTGGCATATAGTTTGGTTTTTCTCCGGTAGTTTACAAGTTCATGTAAACTTTACAGTAAGGACGGAGGTTTTAATCTAAATGTACAATTTCTCCCAACTTCTAACACCAAACAGCAAACTGGAGCTTGCTGTTTGCGGTAAATGTGAATCTAAAGGTCTCTACTATGAAAACCTTTAACTGAATATTTAGTTGAATTTAGCATGCTTTGCTGGGCATTTTCATCCCGGCAAACTGGGCTGGCCCGCTTGCAACGTAATCTTAAAAAACATAGGATTTATATAGGATGTGGGCAAAACAGCATAAAGGTAAGAGATGGAATGTATAGTAGTAGGGTCCAGATCTATCCTACTTCGTAGCTTAGTAGCTTCGCTTCGTAGCGATAGAACAGGCGGGAATCTTATTCCTAAAATAAACAGTAAAGCCCAGCAAACAACGCATGGAGAGGTTTTAAAACATTTTAATAATAAAATTTAAGGAGTAAGACTATATATGTGACTAAGGCTATCAAATTACAGGTGACGGAATGAAGATATAATTACAAAACACCCAGAGCCGGTTCAGCTGAACAGACACAATAGGGGAAAAACTATAATAATTAAAATAAGCAAAGAGTAACAGAGCTAAGATTAGAATTGAGTGAGGGGTTAAGTTTACGAATAAGGAAACTTTTTCTGATCAGAAGTTCAGAACTGGAATTGCAAGATGACAAAATACGGAAGTCATCTAGGGAAGCAGAGTGACCTGTTTCAGAAAGATGAGACAGGATAGTGGAAGGAGAAGGATTAACACGTGTTTTACCTGACAACGCAGAGAGATACTCGTGTATGTAAATGGCGGCTGTTTGGCCCACATACGATGCGTCACAGCATCGACACGTAAATGAATATACGACACGAGATCTCAATCCGTTGGGAAGTCTATCTTTGAAGAGAAAGAGGTGTGAAAGACGCTTCGTAGGACGGAAAGCACATCGGGAGTCAATATGAGGAAAAGCAGAAGAGCAAACTTTCTCAATCTTTGTACAAATTTGGAGGCTGTGTAAACCAGTGAAAGGAAGACAGAAGTAAATAATTTTCTTGGGAACATTGAGAGATTTAGGAATCAATCAATCAATCAATCAATCAATCAATCCATCAATCCATCAATCCATCAGTCCATCTGTCCATCTGTCCATCTGTCCATCTGTCCATCTGTCCATCTGTCCATCTGTCCATCTGTCCATCTGTCCATCTGTCCATCTGTCCATCTGTCCATCTGTCCATCTGTCCATCTGTCCATCTGTCCATCTGTCCATCTGTCCATCTGTCCATCTGTCCATCTGTCCATCTGTCCATCTGTCCATCTGTCCATCTGTCCATCTGTCCATCTGTCCATCTGTCCATCTGTCCATCTGTCCATCTGTCCATCTGTCCATCTGTCCATCTGTCCATCTGTCCATCTGTCCATCTGTCCATCTGTCCATCTGTCCATCTGTCCATCTGTCCATCTGTCCATCTGTCCATCTGTCCATCTGTCCATCTGTCCATCTGTCCATCTGTCCATCTGTCCATCTGTCCATCTGTCCATCTGTCCATCTGTCCATCTGTCCATCTATCCATCTATCCATCTATCCATCTATCCATCTATCCATCTATCCATCTATCCATACTTCAAAATTGATTGATTTATTTGATATTTATCAACTTTCTCAATTAATAAATGAACCGACTCGTGTAACTGAAAACACAAAAACATTGATTGACCATATAATCACCAACAATAAGGAATATTTAACTCACCACGGAGTCTTGACTACCTCAATAAGTGATCATAATTTAATATTTGCTATTCGCAAAATTGATCATCATAGAGGCCCTCCAAGATACATTGAGACAAGAAGCTTCAAAAATTTCAACGAAGCAAAATTTATCCAAGATATTCAAAACACTAATTGGCCAATGCCAAAAGATTCTGATGAAATTAACCATATATGGCAAGACTGGAAAACAACATTGCAGGCTGTTTTGGATCGACATGCACCATGTCGAGTTAAAAGAGTTCGTAATGCAACATCCCCCTGGGTCAACCAACATCTCAAAAAAGAGATGTATGCCAGGGATGTATTAAAGAAAAAAGCAACTAAGTCTAATTCACCGGCTGATTGGCTGCTTTTTAAAGAAAAGAGAAATGCAGTTAATCAGTTGGTGAAAAAGACTAAAAAGTCTTACTATCAAGAGGAAATTAAAAACAATTCAGGAAATCCTAAGGGTACATGGAAGGCTTTAAATAGTTTGATGGGCAAAAAGACAAAAAGTTCAGAAATACCTAAAATAAAGCTGAACTCATCTGAACCTATTACAGATGCCAAAGACATTGCAAATTCTTTTAATACCCATTTTACAGAGATTGGGCCAAAATTGGCATCACAAATTCCATTACCAGTCCAAGGTAAAACATTTGAAAAATATCTAACAAAAGTTGATTCTACGTTTTGTTTTACGAAAATCCTACCTTTTCGTGTCCTGAAGCTGTTGCAAACCAATGATGTTGCAAAAGCTGTAGGTATTGATAAAATTTCAAACAAAATTTTAAAATTATGTGCACCATATATTTATGAATCATTGAGTGCCATATTCAATTTGTCACTTGAAACTAATGTTGTTCCAAGTGACTGGAAAATTGCCAAGGTAACTCCAATTTTCAAGGTGGGTGATCGCTGTGATAGAAACAATTACAGACCAATTTCAGTCATCTCAGCGGTCGCTCGCATTTTTGAAAAGCTTGTGTACGAACAATTAGAGAACTATGTTACCAATAATAATTTTATCAATCCCAGACAATCTGGGTTTCGATCTTTATTTTCCACCACAACAGCCATGCTGGATTTAACCAATGAATGGTGTTTCAACATCGATAGAAAACTCATAAATGGGGTCCTATTCTTAGACCTTAAAAAGGCCTTTGATACAGTGGATCACACAATCCTTATAAAGAAATTGCAATATCTTGGCTTAAATCAGTCTGCAGTTGAGTGGTTTACATCATATCTGAGTGACCGTGTTCAAATGTGCACAGTTAATGGAGTTCTATCGGACCCAGAGCAACTCTCCTGTGGAGTGCCACAAGGCACTATTCTTGGGCCTCTCCTGTTCTTAATTTATATTAACGATTTACCAAATTGTGTTAAATATAGTTCAACTAGAATGTTTGCGGATGACACAAACTTAACTGCATCCGGTTCTAGTATACCTGAAATTAAAACTATGTTAGACAAGGATATTGAATGTTTGGCGGAGTGGCTTTGTGTTAATAAACTCACATTGAATGTTATTAAAACCGAATATATGTTGATTGGCTCTTGGCAAAGGATATCCAGTCTAACTGATAGCTTAAGTCTTTCTATTAATGGCATAGCCTTAAAACAGGCAAATGCTTTAAAATGTTTAGGACTTACAATTGATGATAATTTGACTTATAAAAATCACATTGATAATGTCATAAAGAGAGTTAAAAGCAATTTAAGTATTATGAAGAAAGCTAAGCCATTCCTTAACCAGCAGCTTCTGAAAACTATATACTATTCAATTATTGAACCACACTTCACTTATTGTTCTGTTGTGTGGGATAGTATTGACCAAACGCTTGCAGACAAGCTTCAGAAGCTACAAAACCGAGCAGCCCGTATCATCACAAGTGCTCCATATTCAGTCCACACTTGTGACGTTTTTTCTGACTTGAAATGGTTAACTCTGGACCATAAAAGGAAATGTCAGAAAACTATAATGATGCATAAAATTGTTAATTGCGAAGCTCCATCTTATTTAACTAAAATATCTGAAAAACAGATTGGCTCAACAGTTTATGATCTCAGATCATCAAACAATATCCAAATACCAAAAGTAAGAACTAAAAGCTATTACGATAGCTTTGGTGTATCCGGACCTATAATGTGGAATTCACTACCCGACTCATTAAAAAATGAGAAAAGTCTTTCAAAATTTAAGAAAGAAATTCGGAACCATAACTTTTGCATTGACAACATTAACATTAATATCTAGTTATATTCTTTGTATATATTGTAAATACCTTTATCTAATTAACAAAAATACAAAAAAAAAAATCTTGTAAATATTTAGTTATCCATAACACGGCTTCTAGGTAGACCAGAGCTAGGAATTGTTGTAATTTTTATTTCTGATAGAACTACCGTGTTTAAATAAATTCAATCAAATCAAATCAAATCAAATCCATCTATCCATCTATCCATCTATCCATCTATCCATCTATCCATCTATCCATCTATCCATCTATCCATCTATCCATCTATCCATCTATCCATCTATCCATCTATCCATCTATCCATCTATCCATCTATCCATCTATCCATCTATCCATCTATCCATCTATCCATCTATCCATCTATCCATCTATCCATCTATCCATCTATCCATCTATCCATCTATCCATCTATCCATCTATCCATCTATCCATCTATCCATCTATCCATCTATCCATCTATCCATCTATCCATCTATCCATCTATCCATCTATCCATCTATCCATCTATCCATCTATCCATCTATCCATCTATCCATCTATCCATCTATCCATCTATCCATCTATCCATCTATCCATCTATCCATCTATCCATCTATCCATCTATCCATCTATCCATCTATCCATCTATCCATCTATCCATCTATCCATCTATCCATCTATCCATCTATCCATCCATCCATCCATCCATCCATCCATCCATCCATCCATCTATCTATCTATCTATCTATCTATCTATCTATCTATCTATCTATCTATCTATCTATCTATCTATCTATCTATCTATCTATCTATATATATATATATGTTAAAGGACCAGTTGAAACTTTCTACGCCAATGGTGGGGCGGTCAAGACAACCATTGACCACATTTTAGTTTCCAGAGACACACTTTCTTCCATCGTGCACAGCGCTGTCATGGTTGATTCTAGCTCAAATTTGTCTTGTCATCTTCCCGTGTTATGCGAACTGAAAGTTACTTTAACTAGGAAGAAGCTTACAACTAACAGAGAGCGTTTTGTTTGGGAAAAGATGAAAGAGGAGTACTACCTTAAAAAATATCAGGACGCAGTATCAGTGGCCCTCCAAGAAAGCCTTTCGACTGAATTGGACTCCTTAGAAAAGATTGAAGATCTAGTAGGGAACATTAGTGAAAGTCTAAAAACAGCAGCGTCTTCAACCGTCCCGACTAAAAAGTCTCGATCCTTTCTTAAATCTTATTGGACTCCAGAGCTTACAAAATTGAACAAAACAATCAAATCCTGTTGGAAAATATGGTCTGCAACCGGTAAGCCAAGAGGAAAAGATAACCAATCTTTCATTGCTTACAAAAACGCTAAACGAGACTTCCGTAGGGCTCAACGTCGAGCCGTCTACCATGAGGAAATAAATACTTTTGAGCGACTAGAAAGGGAGCACGACATTGATAGAAGTAAATTTTATAACAAAATATCAAATATGAGAAAACGAAATAATAACAAAGGAGACGCCTTAGAGATTGGCGGACAGCGTATTGACAATGAGGAAGAGTTACTCAATATATGGCAAAAACATTATGAAGATCTATGCACTTCCAAGGATGAACCTGACTTTGATCAAGACTTTAAGGAATTTGTCGAGATAAAATTGACTGACTACATTGAAGAAAGTTATTCAAATGACGATCCTTTGGACTATCCATTCGAAGTCTGTGAAATCAATGCAGTGTGTGACAAGCTCCCGAACGGTAAAGCAAGTGGTCTTGACAAACTCACTTACGAACACCTTAAATTTGGAGGGTACGTTCTTCAACATATTTTAACAAATATATTTAATGCAGCGAGGGAATTGGAATATGTTGCAGATTCATGGACTGTTGGTAGTATCTTTTCACTTTTGAAGCATGGCAAAAAGAACAAATTAGACAAGAAAAACTACAGAGGAATCACCTTATTAAACGTGGTAGGCAAAGTGTTTGAGCGTTTGATCCTGAACAGATGGATGCCAAAATTTGCGGAGTTGGGTATACCCAACAATTTCCAGTACGCTTATCAGGAAAACAAAAGTTGTGCTATTGCGAGCTTTGCCTTACAGGAGTCAATCTACCATAACGTAGAAAGAGGCAGTAAAGTGTACTGTTGCTTCCTGGACTCGTCCAAAGCCTTCGACTGCGTATGGCTAGACGGCCTTTTTTACAAACTGTTTGGCTTAGGAATCAATGGAAAATCTTGGAGAATCCTCAAAAACTGGTATGGTAGGATGCGATGTTGTGTCTCGCTAAATGGCCTGCTACCACCTATGTTTGCCGTGGATCAAGGAGTAAGACAGGGGGGTGTGCTATCGCCATGGCTGTTCCTGTGCTACAACAACGACATTCCGGAGTTGCTGAAATCGACTGAAGGTGGACTCACTGTGCAAGATATAAAGTGCAACTCAGTTTTAGTGGCCGACGACATCACGCTTATGTCCTTAAGAGTAAGTGGACTGCAGTGTATGATAAATACGATGGAAACCTACAGCAGGAAATGGAGATTTAACTTCAATCCAACCAAGACAACTGTTGTGACATTTGGAGAGTCGACACAAATGAACTCATTGCGAAGGCCAACAAGACACTGGTGCCTCAACGCTGTCCAAATACAAGAGAAAACATCGTGGGATCATGTTGGTATTACCTTGAGTGGAAATTTCGCTAGTCACGAAAGATCGAAAACCGCTGCGAACAAAGGCAAATCAGTAATAGGTGTACTAGGAAGCACGGGAGTACGACCAGGTGGCTTAAACCCCGTGTGTGGGAGAAACATATGGAAAACATTTGCCTTGCCAACTATGTTATATGGCTGTGAGGTTTGGTCACAACTAACTGCGACAGAAGTCAAACTGCTTGATCGAGCAAGTGTGTTTGCGGCAAAGAGATTACAAGGATTGGCCCCAACAACACACTCAGCTGGTGCATTGGGTACAATAGGTATGTGGCCAACTTCTTGCTATATCCACAAACACAAGTTATTGTTTCTCGGTTCGCTATGCCGTGCATCGCCTAACAGTTTGCATAAAAACCTATTTATTCAAAGACTACTTTCATATCTTAATCACAGCGAGTTAACACATTTTGGCTTTGTCGCCGACATTGTTGAAATTTTGAAGAAATACGGCTTATACCAATATCTGGATGACTATGTATCTACTAGCACGTTTCCTAGCAAACGTATTTGGCGTAACATAGTAATTAAAGAAATCAATAAAAAGCAAACGGAGCTGTGGATTGAAGAAATGCGCAGCAAGCCAGCCCTGGTCCATTTAAGCAAAACCCATCAGAAACTAGAGCCCACTGTTCACTGGCATGTTGCTAGACGTTTCCCAGAACAAAGAGAGCCGCTTGCAAATCTTGTTAATTTGCTTTGTGGAAATGTTCCCTCGGCAGTAATGTGTGCCGTGGTGGACGACGAAACCCATTATACCTGCAAGCTCTGCAATAAACATTTTCCTGACGTAGGATATCATTTTGTTATGGACTGCTGTAAAACAAACGAGGAAAGAAACCAAATGTGGGAAAATTTGACGAACAAACTTCCAATTCAAGGGATATGCTTTCTTAGTAGCCTTGAGGACAAAGACATGTACGCCGTACTTGTTAGCGGGAATCATGCCATCTTCAAAAAAGATGAAGAGAAATTGGACACATTTGTCGTTCTGTGCGCGTTAGGAATTTTAAATATTTGTACAAAAGTTAAGGAACTTTCTGAAAATAGTTAGGTACTTTTTAGGAAAAGAATAAAAACATGTACTTTAATATGTATCCTAACTATCTTTTTAAAATCTATGTCTTTTTTAAATATAACATTGTAATTAGTATTTTAATATTTGCATGCATGTAAGATATTTTCTAAGGATTAGCGTAAGGTGCGAACTGCTACGCGCTCTTCAGAATTGGAGGTACCGAAGTAATAAATATCTATATATATGTTAAAGTGAAATTTGTAGCTTGGTGTAATATGAGTAAAATTTGTTCTCAAGCTTTTATACTCAGAAAAATGTCTGAGTATCCCTGACGGGATTCGAACCCGCGACCTTCTGATGGTCGGAAGGTCGCGGGTTCGAATCCCGTGAGGGATACTCAGACATTTTTCTGAGTATAAAAGCTTGAGAACAAATTTTAGTCATATATATAGGCTGGCGTTGTTTCGCAAGATATCGACACTCGGCACAAAATTTGTAACATAACTGCTTTGTGGAGAAGCTGCTGGTTTCGTCTTGGCTCCACCCAACTTTTTCCTGTCATTGGCTTTTCCCACAGGGTTTTTACCAGCGTCAGGTTTTTTCTGGCCTCCCTGACATTCCAGCATGTAAGCATCGAGTGTCGGTATTTGCCTAACAGCGCCACGTTTTCGTGGGTCGAACTGGCGTCAACTGCGGAAATACAGCTCGTTTATTTATTTATTTATTCATTACATGTAAATAATATACCTATAGATATCCTAGAATAATTTAAGCTTCACGTGGGGGATCTTCTCTTCGATTCAATCAGTGGCGGAAAATGGTGTCCCCTCGGCCACACTTCACCCACGGTGAAGCACACACCGGCGACGGAGAGCAAGGTCCATAACGGTGAGGGCCTCACCACGGGGAAGCCCGGCTAGGACATGAGAGCAAGGTCCATAACAGTGAGGGCCCTTACTCTCACTCTGACTTTCGCTTCTCCAGCTTTTTCTGGGGGCCCTTACCTCCAGAAAACCGCACTTTCCGTCACCCAAAAATTATCCACAAAGATTTGCGTGACTTATTAAGCGCCAATTTATATTAACTAGATAAATTGGGATTAATGAGAAGCTACATCTTAATATTCTCACGCAATAGCGCAGTTATGACATTTTCTGCGTTATGTCACTTTTATTACTCTTAGCAATTTGGCAAAAACAAGGTATTAAAAAAGAAGCGCATGCACAAGTTATCTAATACGATTTAATCAAACCGGACAGCCCAAGCTTATAAGCACTAAAAGCATGTCAAAAAACAAGATATCTCACTCTGGTTTTGATCGCCTTCGTCAAAACATCTAGTCGAATTGTTACCCCACCCACCGCACCCTTTGAGAATAAATACGGAACATTTAGCGTTGTTGTTAAAGAACTTCAATTTGTAATATAGTTTATGGTTGAAATATCATTTAGTTTTTGTGTAATACGAAAAGCGAGGTAAAGAACAAACCCAAAATTATATATATATATATATATTTTAAATTCTACTAATAAAGAAATCGGGGCGAAAAGTGGTGTCCCCTCGGCCACACTTCGCCCACGGTGAAGCACACACCGGCGACGGAGAGCAAGGTCCATAACGGTGAGGGCCCTTACCTTCACCCTGATCTTCGCTTCTCTCGGTAACTTCACCACGGGGAAGCCCGGCTGGGACATGAGAGCAAGGTCCATAACAGTGAGGGCCCTTACTCTCACTCTCGCTTCTCCAGCTTTTTCTGGGGGCCCTTACCTCCAGAAAACCGCACTTTCCGTCACCCAAAAATTATCCACAAAGATTTGCGTGACTTATTAACTGTAATTGAACAAAGAACCAGTGTGAACGATAAAATTTATTGAAATGCTTGACTTTCTATATTACGTTGATAAGGAAGTAATGAAATAATTTCTGTGTATAAAACACCATATTTATTAATAAGTCTTACAGCAATGTAAACGCAACTGAAATGGCAATATTTTAATTATTTTACAACAATGCTTTACGGTAGTTGCATATTAGGCATTTAATACTTAGTACGATCACCTTTAGTCTTACAAATTAATTCCAATCGGCGGTTAATGCTCCCAATTGGATTGTCGATAACAGACAAAGGAAAATTCGTGACTGTATTAATAACTCGCGCTGAGAATTCTTGATATGATTCTTTTGTTATGTTCTTTTCAATAGCTTCCTCGTGTAATGACTTCTTCACGAGATGAAAAATGTTTTCAATTGGATTTATATCTGGACTTCGAGGTGGAATTGATATAAGCTTAGCGCGCATCCTATTTAAAGTTCGTTTCTAGGCACAGTTTTGACTTGGGTCGCCGTCTTGGATCCATAACTCACTTCTTCCTTTCTCGGCTTTTCTAAACATATCTTTAAAATTTTGTTCAACAACAGAATTAAAATATGGTCCGACTAAATGATCGTACTGCTGACACGCGATAACCCCCTTTCCGTACGAAATAGCTACAATTAACTTCACGAGCTTTCCGCCACTTCCTTCTTTGCTTCCCTTTGCCGTGCAATGTATTGCACGTAGTGATAATCCCTCACTTCGCCTTCTCCATATTCTCGCCGATGGAGCCTGTGCTTGGTCGGCAGGGTTTCGTTTGTTGCAAAAACTTACGCCGTCGAGGTAAAAAGCAATTTTATTTGTCCACATGCCGCTTCCGTGTGTTTTTGTGATGTCTTTAGCAAATCGCCGCCGTTTTAATCTGTCTTTCTCAGTGAGAATTCCTTTTTTGCGAGCTTGCAAGAATTGGTAGCCCATTTGTTGCAAGGATCGACGAACTGTCCAATTACTAACATCCCGAGAATATATTCCTGCTCTTTCCATGAGACGTTTTGAGGAAAACGATCCTAACTCGCGACGTAACGTGTGTAATTTTCGGGAGAGTACACGACGTTGCCGCGGCGATATTTTTTCGTGGCCGGCCACCTTTATTAAACCTCTGTCTTTTCTTACCATTCTCGAACTGTTTCTTGATTCTGTACACAGTGGGACGGGAAACGTTACATTTTCGCGCTATTTGAGTCAATGGCATGTTTGCTTCAGTTGCCAAAAAATATATATAACTATACGAATATCGCTGCTGATTCTTTCTTTGAAGACCATCGTGGTGCAGTTAGCTGAGACGAGATTTAAGTTATTACGTCATATAATTAGTACCACTGAATTGTGACACGTCATTAGTACTGATTAGCATAATCCCGTGGCCTCGTTCCTCGACCATATTAGCCATTTAGACTCGTCTTGTACAATTAAATTACAATTGGTGGGTCGAAATAATTTAGACAATCTTGGACAAAACCTGTTGTTATAACCACTGCCCTCAAAAATCATCCACACTTGAATTAGATATTTTTACCACTTTAGCAAGAAAAATCCCCCCCCCCCCCCTGTGCAATGTTGTTCCTAATTGCAAGAAACCACTTTGGGTTCAATTTTCTGTGTAGAAATCAACATTGAAAGGGGGGATAAGCAAAAAAACAATACATTTAACAAGACTGATGCGATTTTTTTGTTAAGTGTATATAACAACCGTTTTGTCCAAGATTGTAGGTCATCAGCGAAGTCCAAGTCCGTAATTGTTGCGTAGGATGTTGCGCATGCATTACTCAACAGGGGAGATCTACTCCACTTGAACGAAGAGTTAGGTATCTTTAACAAGGACGAAGTAGGTTAAAGATACCTAACTCTTCGTTTAGGTGGAGTAGATCTCCCCCGTTGAGCAACGTCAATGCATGTGACATTGGATATAAAGATATTTCTGACTGTTCTAACCGAGTCCCAATAGCTCAGTAATACAGTTTTTCTGCAAGAAGTACTTCACACCAATGATTTTTTCTGCCATTTTATTTTCGTGAAACGGAGATGTTTAAAAATAACGTGGGTCTAAAAATAGCTTAAGAAAAATTATAGTAAAGAACTAAACTCATTATTATACATTCCTTCCTTTACTTTATTCTCTCTTGACGCGGGCTAGTCCGGTCCATGCATGCAATCACCCATGGGAAAAAAAGAGTTTATCAGACAAGCACAGTACTAGAAACAAAATAACCTTACCTTAGTTGAACTGGGTAGTGCTGAAGAAACAGCCGGTGTTGCATTGGGCGGCTTAGAGCGAAAAGCAGGTGTCAGACTTGTTGGTGCCTTATTCTCCATGAGAACACGACTTGTTGCTCGAGGAGTCAATTGTGGAGTAGTTATTTGAGGCGAACTTGTTTGTTGGGTTGTGATTGGTGAAGCACTGACTTGTTGGGTTTTGATTGGTGGAGCACTGGCTTGTTGGGCTGCGATTGGTGGACCACTGGCTTGTTGGGCTGCGATTGGTCGAGCACTGTTTTGTTGGTCTGTGACTGGTGGAAGACTATTTGGCGGAGCAGTGGTTTGTAACGCGACCAGTGGAGCTACAGATGACGTAACGCTTGTAGAAGAAAGAGATTTAAAGCCTTCGTCACCTTGAATCCTCAATTGTGTTTTGCCTAAAAATAATACAATATTAAAGTGCCTATGAAATAAGTCTGTCTTATTTGAAAGAACACTTAAAATGATAGAGTAACATCTTTTTCAGTTTTTCGTTTCCTTGCTTTGTTCTTGAAATATTTTAGTTTGTTTGATATGCAAATTAAACATTTTAATTAAACATATTTCACTATTACAGACCTCACGCTCGGCCAATAAGTAGTAATTACACACCTCGCATTGTCGACGATATAGGTGCCAGGCGTTCTCCGTCTAAAGTCAGTGGCTGGGCAGGCTTTGACAGATTGTTGGGAACTGCTGGGTTTTTGTTGACCAAGTAAAATGGACACAAAACACCATCAGTAGAGAGAAGAATCAGAATTGGTGCAGGTGGAAATGTCTGGTCATCTAAACATGATACAAAATAGAATGGAATGAGAATTTGGAAATACAAATCAACAGACGCACTGTAAAACCCACAGATTTCACATTTCATTTGTACCTAGAAAACAAACTATAAAATCTACGCAGAATTTAATTTTAAGTCTTAAATTGTAAATTTCATAGTAATTTTAATGCCTAAATATTATCTCGTGTTGTGTACTTGCCATCTCTTGCCAGGGGAGCAAGGCTCCCTGGCTGTTAGGGCGCTCCTCTCACCAATAGTTAAGCCCTGTTAGACTGGGTTAGTACTTGGATGGGTGACCGTCTGGGAATAACCCCGTTCTCGAGCTTGCGACTCATGTGAGTAGAGTTTAGTTGGTCTCCCCACTTCAAGGATTTTTCGCCGGGTTCTCCGGTTTTCCTCGATCCGTAAAAATCAACTCCTGCATCTTAATAACTATTTCATGTATTGTAGATATATAGCTATACCTATTCATCTATTCTGCTGTACACTGTAATGCGCATTCGATCATTACGTCATGAAGAATGCGCAATATAAATCACTAATTATAAATTATCAAAAGCTAACGTATCAACTTGACGAGCATGCTCATATTTTTCGCCTACTAAAGTAGTATTATAGGGGCCGATCGACCCGTATTTTTAAGGCGGCGCTAGGCGGCACTCATTAATATTCAGGCGGCGTTCTCATTAATGTTCAGGCGGCGTTCTCATTAATGTTCAGGCGGCGTTCTCATTAGTATTCAGTCCCATGTGGCTACGGAAGTAATTAGTGTTCAGTGCGACGCACGGTGTGACGCACGGTGTGACGCCCGGAAGTAATGTGGTTGGTGATATAAGCCCAGTGCTGTCGTACAGTCAATTACTTTCATACATTGCTTCACTCGTGGTTTCTGGAGTTCTCTTGGTCTATGTTGTGGGACACGTAGACGTACAGAGCATACGTACAGTAAACTTTAACAAAATAGACGTTGTTTGCAAGGAACTATAGAGAAATTGATAGAGACACTTTATATTTTTTTATCTGAAACCTTGTTTTGAGGAATAGAGAGAGTTTTGAACATTCTAAATGACTGAATCTGCTGAGATAACTTAACTTGAATATTATCTGAATCATCTCTGAATCTGATCATCCTAGAATCATTCCTAACTAAACCCTCGTTTATAAGTGAAGATAGAATGAGGAATCACTTCGAGAAGTCGTGAAAAGAGCGATTTTAAATGTCGAAATATAAAGGCAAAGCGATTTATTACTTTGAAAGCGTTGCTACGCTTTCTGTTACTAAGTGTGATATTTGCATATTTATCCTCAGTGCACGTGCAGGAGACAAAAGAGAAACTCATTAGGGGTCATTAAGAGGATTAAGCGCTTGGGCAAGTCTAGTCGAGAAGGTTATTAGCATTGGTGTACAGCGTCGCGTCGCCTCATAAGACAGAATTCAAAGCATTCAGTTTAAAATATTTATTTAGGCTTTGGTTTAAACTTACACATATCAAAACAAATTACGGTTACATATAAATAGTTCACGCCGAGCATCTTGTAAGGTCTGCTTCTTAGATTATATTTAGGTGTTTTTATTTTAAAAGTAGCATGATAATCTTTCTTGTCTTCTGATGATAATTGGGACACATCTTCTTTTGTCATGGGTAAATATTTTGATCTAGTCATCAAGATGATGTTCATACTCTTCTCTATCATCCGGAGTCATCTTTGCCAAGTCTTTCTCTGTACGGTCGCCCAAACTTTCCCAGTTATGAAAGAAATTATGTTTAAGCGTCGGTTGTTCAACGGTAGGAGGCGGTGTTAGGAAATAGGTTTTAGGTGTAGCAGGGAAACCCCACGGAAGATCGTCAGTTTCTTGCTTTATCTCCGGTGTCAAATTTGGTGTATTTTTCTGAGGCTGAGTTTCAAGATTATCTAATTTTTTTATTTCGGTTCAAAATTATTTTCATTAACTCCATCGGTAATATATAAGCCTTGGGACATGCAGTACAGAAACCAATTGAATGTGAAAAAGATAAAGGAAGTCCTAAGTTACATAATTTACATTGATTGTTATCCTGATAGAAATCTTTCCATGAACATTTAGAACACTGAAGTAAATATACAACATGTACAATACTTTGACAGTGTTCACATTCTCCAGTAAGTTCTTCATTTCTCTCCGAGTCCTCTCCACTCCAATCCGCGTCCGACTCTTCTTGTTTTTCGGAGTCAGTTTCTTCGTCTTTGCTTTCTTCGTTTTCGCTTTCGGATTCCGGCTCTTGATGTTCGTGACGTGCCAGCATGGTCAAAACTTGAACATTTTCAATGAGACTTTTATCAATTTTCAAATTTGCTAGTCCTTTAATAAAAATATCTAAACCAAGGGGCTCGGGAATCTTCGCATCGTATTCTGTAAGACAATATTCTATCAAATCAGTGATATTTGTTCTTTGTATAGTTCTTCCGTTATATACTATCTCCCCTCTAGAAATCCTTCACCGTTTTGAACCAGTGTTTTCTTTTTTCGTCTAAAACTTCGTCGGGGATCAACCAAAATGTGTAGATCGTCCTGGTAAGGGCTAAGTCTTTCAATCACCTGACGAGGTAGTTGGTAGTGCATTTGCCAAAAATTGTGCGCACACAATTATACATCGAACCTGCTCAGGGCTCGCAGACTCCAAAACAGCTCGTTTTTGTATGGGTTTTGAAAGACACAAAAACTGAAGAAATGCCCTCTGTTCGTTGGTAAACATCTCTATCTGACAGTCAGTGTCTAAATGAGGAAATCTCTACCAGAACATGTCTATATATTTTGGATTTGTGACAGATATCCTTGAGGGGTCTGGGACTGAAAATTGTGAAAATAAGGCAGATACGCGAAATATAAGAAAGATAAAAAGAAGATAAGGAAGGTAAAGGGAAGATAAAGGGAAGGGAAGGAAGATATAAAGGGGAAGATAAGAGGCAGATAAAGAAGATAAGAGGAAATAAGGGAGATAAGGAAGATAAAGGGAAGATAAGAGGAAGATAAGGAAGATAAGATAAAGATAAGGAAGATAAATGGAAGATAGAGAAAAGATAAGGAAGATAAGAGCAAGATAAAGCGAAGATAAAGGGAAGATAAAGGGAAGATAAGGGAAAGATAAGAGGTAGATAAGGAAGAGAAGAGAAAGATAAGAGGAAGATAAGAGGAAGATAAAGGGAAGATAAGAAA
The DNA here is from genome assembly GCA_035771165.1 of Paragorgia papillata. Classification (NCBI taxonomy): domain Eukaryota; kingdom Metazoa; phylum Cnidaria; class Anthozoa; order Scleralcyonacea; family Coralliidae; genus Paragorgia; species Paragorgia papillata. The sequence goes on along the minus strand of JAWNZC010000211.1, from coordinate 317,502 downwards.
GATAAAAGGAAGATAAGGAAGACAAGAGAAAGATAAGAGGAAGATAAGAGGAAGATAAAGGGAAGATAAAGAAAAGATGAGGAAGATAAAGGGAAGATAAGAGGAAGAGAAGAGGAAGAGAAGGAAGAGAAGAGAAAGATAAGGAAGATAAGAGAAAGATAAAGGGAAGATAACGGGAAGATAAGGGAAAGATAAGAGGAAGATAAGGAAGAGAAGAGAAAGATAAGAGGAAGATAAAGAGAAGATAAAGAAAAGATAAGGAAGATAAGAGCAAGATAAAGGGAAGATAAAGGGAAGATAAGGAAGATAAAGAAAAGATAAGGAAGATAAGAAAGATAAAGAAAAGATAAGGAAGATAAGGAAGATAAGAGGAAGATAAGGAAGATAAGAGAAAGATAAGTGGAAGATAAAGGGAAGATAAGAGCAAGATAAAGCGAAGATAAAGGGAAGATAAAGGGAAGATAAGGGAAAGATAAGAGGTAGATAAGGAAGATAAGAGAAAGATAAGAGGAAGATAAGAGGAAGATAAAGGGAAGATAAAGAAAAGATGAGGAAGATAAAGGGAAGATAAGAGGAAGAGAAGAGGAAGAGAAGGAAGAGAAGAGAAAGATAAGGAAGATAAGAGGAAGATAAGAGAAAGATAAAGGGAAGATAACGGGAAGATAAGGGAAAGATAAGAGGAAGATAAGGAAGAGAAGAGAAAGATAAGAGGAAGATAAAGAGAAGATAAAGAAAAGATAAGGAAGATAAGGAAGATAAGAGCAAGATAAAGGGAAGATAAAGGGAAGATAAGGAAGATAAAGAAAAGATAAGGAAGATAAGAAAGATAAAGAAAAGATAAGGAAGATAAGGAAGATAAGAGGAAGATAAAGGGAAGATAAAGAAAAGATGAGGAAGATAAAGGGAAGATAAGAGGAAGAGAAGAGGAAGAGAAGGAAGAGAAGAGAAAGATAAGGAAGATAAGAGGAAGATAAGAGAAAGATAAAGGGAAGATAACGGGAAGATAAGGGAAAGATAAGAGGAAGATAAGGAAGAGAAGAGAAAGATAAGAGGAAGATAAAGAGAAGATAAAGAAAAGATAAGGAAGATAAGGAAGATAAGAGCAAGATAAAGGGAAGATAAAGGGAAGATAAGGAAGATAAAGAAAAGATAAGGAAGATAAGAAAGATAAAGAAAAGATAAGGAAGATAAGGAAGATAAGAGGAAGATAAGGAAGATAAGAGAAAGATAAGTGGAAGATAAAGGGAAGATAAGAGCAAGATAAAGCGAAGATAAAGGGAAGATAAAGGGAAGATAAGGGAAAGATAAGAGGTAGATAAGGAAGATAAGAGAAAGATAAGAGGAAGATAAGAGGAAGATAAAGGGAAGATAAGAAAGATAAAAGGAAGATAAGGAAGACAAGAGAAAGATAAGAGGAAGATAAGAGGAAGATAAAGGGAAGATAAAGAAAAGATGAGGAAGATAAAGGGAAGATAAGAGGAAGATAAGGAGATAAGAGAAAGATAAGAGGAAGATAAGTGGAAGATAAAGGGAAGATAAAGAAAAGATAAGGAAGATAAGAGAAAGATAAAGGGAAGATAAGAGGGGGGGAAATTGAAATAAATTGTCCGAATATACTTTGAAACAATCATTTTACTCCTAATCGTCAAAGAGTCGACATGTCGTACATCTGTAGCACTTGTGGGAAAACGTTTTCGACAAGAGGCAATCTTCAACGTCATATTAAAAATTTCCATCAGGAAAGTAATACCGGGCATGTTTCCACCGGTTATCAATGGATCTACAGTCATGCAGCATCCTTTTACATGCATTGTTGCAGGGTGTACTCAGAGCGGCAAAACCGTATGGTGAAGACACTTCTGGAAAACGCCAAAACTACGATTAATCCTCCTCCCGAACGTATCATTTGGTGCTATGGACAATGGCAGCCCATGTACCTTGAGATGATCAAAACAATACCAGGCATCGAATTCTACGACGGTATACCTTCCGACATTGACTCGGATGATTTTCTTGAAGTCTCTCAACGTAACCTGATCGTCCTCGATGATCTTATGGCTCAATCAGGGGGAGATAAACGTATTGCTAGTCTATTTACTAAAGGTAGTCATCACCGGAATTTGTCTATCATCTATATTGTTCAAAATATTTTCCATCAAGGCAAAGAAACCAGAAACATTAGCCTCAACGCACACTATATCTTACTCTTCAAGTCTCCGAGGGATAAACAGCAAATTTCTGTCTTGGCTCGACAGGTGAACCCGGGTCATGTTCGGAATTTATGAAGAGTTACGAGAAAGCAACAAGCCGCCCTCATGGTTATCTTATGCTAGATCTAAAGCCTACAACGGATGACGATCATCGTCTCAAGACCAATGTTCTACCTAGAGAAAGTAACTCCACCCTGCAGCAGCAACTTGGTAGTTTTATACAAAAGCAATCTTATCAGCAACCTCCGATCGTTAATGCCATGTACAATACAGAACAATAAATGCAAGATATTGTACAAGCTCCACAGTTAACAACAGAAGAAAAGAGCATACTCTACTCCAATCAGCTAGGACGTTTTCTAACGTTTCAAAATCAACTGCAGAATTAGCTTCAACCTCTAACTAATCTTGAAACTCAGCCTCGGAAAAATACACCAAATTTGACACCGGAGATAAAGCAAGAAACTGACGATCTTCCGTGGGGTTTCCCTGCTACACCTAAAACCTATTTCCTAACACCGCCTCCTACCGTTGAACAACCGACGCTTAACTCTTTCCTGTCCGAATTGGTCTTTAGTATTTTATTCTGGCTAACGCCAGACGATTTTATTCATCTCTGGGGAAGCCCTCGGACAAGAATGAGTTATAAACTATCTCTCTAACTCTTTCCTGTCCGAATTGGTCTTTAGTATTTTATTCCGGCTAACGCCAGACGATTTTATTCATCTCTGGGGAAGCCCTCGGACAGGAATGAGTTAAACATAATTTCTTTCATAACTGGGAAAGTTTGGGCGACCCGACAGAGAAAGACTTGGCAAAGATGACTCCGGATGAGAGAGAAGAGTATGAACATCATCTATTGATGACTAGATCAAAATATTTACCCATGACAAAAGAAGATGTGTCCCAATTATCATCAGAAGACAAGAAAGATTATCATGCTACTTTTAAAATAAAAACACCTAAATATAATCTAAGAAGCAGACCTTACTAGATGCTCGGCGTGAACTATTTATATGTAACCGTAATTTGTTTTGATATGTGTAAGTTTAAACCAAAGCCTAAATAAATATTTTAAACTGAATGCTTTGAATTCTGTCTTATGAGGCGACGCGACGCTGTACACCAATGCTAATAACCTTCTCGACTAGACTTGCCCAAGCGCTTAATCCTCTTAATGACCCCTAATGAGTTTCTCTTTTGTCTCCTGCACGTGCACTGAGGATAAATATGCAAATATCACACTTAGTAACAGAAAGCGTAGCAACGCTTTCAAAGTAATAAATCGCTTTGCCTTTATATTTTGACATTTAAAATCGCTCTTTTCGTGACTTCTCGAAGTGATTCCTCATTCTATCTTCCTTCACTTATAAACGAGGGTTTAGTTAGGAATGATTCTAGGATGATAAGATAATTCAGATCAGATGATTCAGATAATATTCAAGTTAAGTTATCTCAGCAGATTCAGTCATTTAGAATGTTCAAAACTCTCTCTATTCCTCAAAACAAGGTTTCAGATAAAAAATATAAAGTGTCTCTATCAATTTCTCTATAGTTCCTTGCAAAGAAAGTCTATTTTGTTAAAGTTTACTGTACGTATGCTCTGTACGTCTACGTGTCCCACAACATAGACAAAGAGAACTCCAGAAACCACGAGTGAAACAATGTATGAAAGTAATTGACTGTACGACAACACTGGGCTTATATCACCAACCACATTACTTCCGGGCGTCACACCGTGCGTCACACTGAACACTAATAACTTCCGTAGCCACATGGGACTGAATACTAATGAGAACGCCGTCCTGAATACTAATGAGAACGCCGCCCTGAATACTAATGAAACGCCGCCTGAACATTAATGAGAACGCCGCCTGAATATTAATGAGAACGCCGCCTGAATATTAATGAGTGCCGCCTAGCGCTGCCTTAAAAATACGGGTCGATCGGCCCCTATAATACTACTTACTAACTTAGGTCTTCGTTGAGGTTTGCAGACTCATTTTGGTAAAGCGCTATCAATTCATGCCACAAAATTTATGCCACAAAAATAAAATACATATCGTTAGAAAGCTATTAATTTGTAGAACACAAGGTTGTATTTTATTTTCCGATAAACACAAGCCAATAATAGTTGCGAATTTTTTAAATAAAACCGTGCAGAGGGCTTCACTCGGGGCGACTTAAGAACAAAGCAGTTCGATCCCGAGATAAATTTCCAGCAAAACAGTGTCAGCGTTTTTTTATTTATTGCCTGCATGGTTTCGATTTTATGACTTGTTTCCGAATGTTGGTCGAAAAACAGCATTATCAACTTTGGTCGTCAATATACTCTACATATCAAAAAACGCTGACGCCGTTTTCCTGGAAATTTATCTCGGAATTAAACTGCAAAAAAGATTTTGAAAATAAAACGCTTTTTACTGGAGTCGACCCAAGTGAAGCCCTCTGGTTTAATTTAAAAATTTACAACTATTATTGGTTTGTGTTTATCGCAAAATCAAAGACATTGTATTCTACAAATTAATAGCTTTCTACTGTATAAACGACATCCATTTTATTTTTGTGGCATAAATTCTCACGAATTGAGAGCGCTTTACCGAAATGGCTTGCAAACCTTAACGAAGACCTGTCTAGTTGCGAAATGCCGCTGGCGTTAAGTAACGCATTATACGTCCAGAAGAACTATATGATGTAGTGCGTCGATAAAGACGCATTAAAGCGTATAGTTCGTCTGAACGCATATAATGCATCTAATGCCCGCGTCCTTATACAAGACGAAATTTGAGACGCATTAAAAGACGCACTAAAAAGCTTTGCCCAAGTACGTCCAGGTCCAGACCCAGACGCATAAAAACGGTGAATTACTTAATAATCTGCCTCCGGTTAATCTGACAGTGCTGACGTCAAGATTGCTTAAGGTCTTCGTTAAGGTTTGCAGGGTCATTTCTGTAAAGCGCTCTCAATTCGTCAGAATGTATGCCACAAAAATAAAATAGATATCGTTAAAGCTATGAAACGATGTTTGCACAACTTGCTATGGTAATTATACACTTATAAGGGGCTAATTGCACGGGTTGTCCCACATGGCTAAAATCTGACACTGCTGAACTTAAGTGATATTACACTATTGTTTAATTTCATCAATAGCTGATCCTGGCCATGTGGGACCAATCTGTTTGGTACATTATTAGCCCCTAATAAATGTAGAATTACCATAACAAGTTGTGCAAACATCGTTTCCGGTTTCGTAACATCGTTTTAAGTTTCCTATCCAGTTCGGCTTCGATTATCTGTGATGACACAGGCCTAAACTCGGACCGGCCTGAATTTTCATATTTCTGTTTTTGTTTACAGAGGCTGGCCTTGAAATTATATAGCCTTGCTTCCGCTGTTACTCCAAGATTCGTCTCAATTGTCTTCCAGCTCGTGACCGTTAGGGCGTGTTTACATGAGGCCGGACTGGTAGTGTTTTTACTATAGATCGTTGTCATGAGTCCGGCCTGAGTTCCAGTTCACGCCGGCCTAATCTCAGGTCGCCTGCTAGGCCGAACTGAAGCACTTTCACCTCTCACATAAAATAATGATTCTCCTGCGGTCACGAGCTGTTAGGCAATTGACACAAATCTTGGAGTAACAGCGAAACCAGCCTCGTTTAAACAAAAACCGAAATGCAAAATTCAGGCCGGTCCGAGTTCAGGCCGACCTCATGTAAACACCCCATGAGAGAAGCATTATAATTTCATGTGCATTTGACACTAATCTCATTTAACACAACGTATTGATCGTTTTCACCCACGTGATTGGTGGCCCCGTTGGGGTGGTGAAACAATAGAGCGTTTTCATCTGACATCACGGTGGCCATATTGGTGTACCAAAACAATGAAATGGCGGCCATATTGGTGTACGGTATGGGAATTAGCTCTTTCTTATTCAAATATTTCGTATTGTTTCACCACCCCAATGGGGCTACCGATCACGTGAGTGAAAACGCTCTATACGAAATATTTGAATAAGAAAATAGTTATAGTCAAACCGGATGTTCTCCTGCGTACGACTTTGCAATAGTGATACGCAAAATTGCAATTTTGATTGGCGGGGATTCAAACAGCAACTTGCAAACGCTTTATCACGATTCCTCGACTGGTTGCTCTAAGTTTACGTAGAATTTCGCATTACCAAGGGTTTGCAATGCGTGAATAAAGCGTTTGCAGGTTTCCGATTGAATCCATCTATCAAAATTGCAATGTTGCGTATCAATATTGCAAAGTCGCACGCAAGAGAACATCCGGTTTGACTATAAATTCCCATAGAATAAAGATTGTGCACCAGCATGGCCGCCATTTCATTGTCTCTGTGCACCAACATGGCCGTCGTGACGTTAGCTTTCGGGGGTCAGATGAAAACCAAGAATTCAGTTTGAGAGGTGAAAGTATATGCTTACTACGTCGTTAAAACGATTTTTTTCGTGGCCCGAATCCGTCTGAATTAGACATAGATTATATTTACGTGGAAAGCCGGCCAGGAGTTAGGCCGGCCTCAAAATTTCAATTCGGTCTAGCAGGCGACCAGAAATTAGGACGGCGTGAACTGAATCTCAGGCCGGATTCATGAAAACGATCTACAGTAAAACCACTACAACCGACCCGAAATCAGTCGGGCCTGAGTTTGGGCCGGCCTAACAATGCTTTATGACGTACGCGGATGGATCATTAATGCTAAAATACATTGCTCTTATGCATAGTATCAATTTGCGTACGTCACGTCATAAGGCACTGTTAACGACAGCCCCAATTTCTCCAGAACTGAAATAGTCATGGCGAACTTTGAAAGTTGATATCTCGGGACAACACGTCGGATTCTCTTGAAAGTTTTGGTGAATGCTCCTGTCATGCTCTTTTGTTCATCAGAAGCAAAAAGATGCTAACGAGTTTTTCACTTCATAGACACTTTAAAACAGGAGCAATTTGGAAACGATTCCTAAACAGTGCGAGATAAGAACGGAGCCCTTGGCCATGTCGTGTGATCCAGTATTTTTTCGCTCATTTTAGTACCCAATTCGACCTCGTTCCCAGGGCCTTTTTGGAAGTGGGAGACACTGGTGGGAGGGTGGGAAAAGGCCCTGACATCGCAGCATATCCTCTCATCTAGAATTACCAATAATCAGTAAGTGTGCAATGGCCTACAATTGACAATAATTGTTAATTTTAAAGAACTAATTCTCAACCCCCCACCCCCAACCTCGACCCCAACCTCTAAACCTTACCCTAACGCCAACCACAACCCCCCTGGAAACCCTAAACCTAACCACAACCCCGCGTTGGACCTAAACCTAACCACAACCCTCCGGGGGAAAAAGTCCCACCTCTCAGACCCCGACCACAACACCCCTACTGTTACATTTAACCAATTATTGGTTAAACAATTCAAGGCCGTTTCACACTTACTGATTATTGGTAATTCTAGGGTAAGAGGACATGTTGCACATCGACTGGTCACAGCACCCAGAAATACTGCGTGTAATAAATTAGCAATTAGTTTAGTATGCAAAATCATTCTGAGTAATGGCAGTCCCGTAGGAGAAGTTCATTGTAATGGAGGTGCCATTGGTCCCGTTGAAGCTATTTAGTCATAACTGCACAAAACTATGCATAACTATGCGCGAGGAATGTTTAAGAAAAACAATCAACCAACGAAAATGCAGAGTGCACCAGCCGATGCCAGGCCTTTTCCCGCCCAACCAATTCCAAAAAGGCACTGGGACCGAAGTTGTACCCAATTCCCAAGTTTCCAGCTCCTAACCGCGGGTGGCGTTTGTTTCAGAGATGGAAAACGTTCTTTGCGTTCTCGATTTTAGAAAACTTCTCCTATGAACTGGCACTGCTGTTTTGACAATTACACCAAAGTTCTTAACAGAAATACTAAAATTGTAAACCTAGAATGCACAGATGCTTTGGTCAGATACTCCGATGTTATTCTTTGAATTTCTCCTCGTTTCCATTTACTTTTGACGAAATATGGCTATTTAAACAGTGCACAGCTCGGTAATACTGGATGTACACCAGAAAGTTCCGAAGAAGTGTGGACACTTTAGAAACCGTTGTGAAATTCAAACGGGTCCGTGTGAACGTAACGATATTCTTCCGTTATTCTTTCGTACCAGCATCGTGTGAACGGTGTCTAAAACCCCGAATCGAACAAGGACCGAACCCGGATCGAACAAGGCTCCTGGTAAAACAAACCGGTTTTTCAGGTTCGGCGGTGTTACAGTAAATTGCATGGAAGCCGGTAAACCGGAAACTGGTCAGTGGCAGCTAACTAGAGTCAAATCATTTGACCATAGTCAAGTCATTTAATGACTAGAAGTCACTCAGTACAGGGGTCACTTGGCAGTCTTTTCTGCTTGTAATGAAAAGGACTCAATGGAGACAATAGAAACCTAATAAAGATTGGTTATATAACCCTGGTTCTCACTTGTCGTAAGAATCGGAGATTTTTCCTGCCCCCGATCGTCTGAGATTGTTACGGCAAGTGTGAACATGGTTGAAGTAACGTCCCCGACAGTCGCCGATCTGATCGGAAGCATCGCAAAAATCAGAATCATTTCTATTTCGAAAATGCATACCAGACGGTCGCCGACGATTACAACTAGTTAAGACACGTGTGAACACTGAAACCACTCGTCGATCTACGACGATGGGGGACAGGAAAAATCTCCGATTCTTACGACAAGACACGACAAGTGTGAACGTGGATGTCGTAAGAATCGCCGACAATCGGGGATAGAACTGTCCCCGATTCTTACAAGTGAGAACTAGACTAAGGTATTTACATTATCTAATCAGTAACTCTAATTATTAGAACTTTTCTAGCCTAGTTTCTAGGAATATCGTGAGCTTGGCCGCGTGTCGGTTTGGGTTCTTGGGAAGACTGGGGAGAGGCTGTAAACGAGAAGGCCTAGCCAAATTCGCAAAAACGAGTGTTCCTGGGATCTAGCGTACATCTACCGTAAACAACGCTGAGCGACATGAGCGACACTATATTATATAAAAAGCATAAGGATGTCTGCAAAGATTTTACCAAAGATCTTGGCGATCAAAAGAAGGAAATTATGGAATATATTCCAATTGGAGCTCGAAATGAAAATTTAACTGTTTAACTTTCAACTTTTGGAGGTTGCAGAAGGAAAGCTAGTGATAAGAAAGCTAGGCTAGTGAAGCTTCGTCGATCCGAGGTGAGATAGAGCTTGTATTATTTTATGCAGAGAAATAGTAAATGTCGGGAAACACTTACTTAGGAAATCATAAAATCACAATTATTCCTCAATAAACAACCAAGCTGTAAAGTGAAAGTGTTTACAAATTTTGCTAGGCCTTCCCCAGCGGGTCCGTTCGGATCACTTCCGAAACGCGTTAACCGAGAAACTAGGCTAAAACTTTTCTGGACTTAGATAAGTTTCACAAGCCTTTGTTCTTTTGGTCTTTTGAAGGAAAATCGTGCTCCGACCACAGAATATATACTCAACCAGAAGTCCGACTCCGTGTCGGCACCTTTGATGTAAGTGTCCTCGCGCATGTTGCCTCGCGCATCTATTTGGTCAGGGGGGGGTAAGGCCAAAGTCAATGGCACGCTTGCTGAGTGACGTCACAGAATAGCAAATATTCGTGATTTTCCGCATTTTCCTAGCAAGCGTTGGCTTCACTCCCCTGGCCAGAGATTGCTAATAAACAGCAATAACTTCCAAACGACGCATTGTTGAATTGCATGTATGTGTGTTAGAAATTTCATAAACTTTCATGTGATTACATAGTTAAAGTTTCTGCATCATCTGTAACTTGGTAAAATGTCTATAAAATGATAAATCAATTGCCGCCATTTTTCTAGCAAGCTACTTCTAAGTTTCAGGCCTTACCCCCTGAAGCTGGGTTTCACAATTCTTAATATCCCACCATATTTGTAAATAGAAGATGGCTTATAACTTCGAAACTACGCATTTTCGAAAGACATCGTGTAGGTATGTTGCTAACAATTTCATAAGCTTTCATTTGGTGTATAGTTCATGTTTTTGCGTTATCTGTAACTTTTTTAAATGTTCAAAATGTTCGTACCATTGCTCGTCAATGCGAACTGAACTTCTCCCTAATCTTATAGAATTTTGAATATTGTTCATAAAATACTTAATCCAGAAGATTGAGCTTTATATCAAACAGAAGATACTGTAAAATTATATCTGTGGTAGAACTTTCAAGTTTCTAGCTTAACGGAATGTATTTTAAAAAATAGGAAAACGTCCTATATTTTTGTCTGGCCTGGGTGAATTGGCGAAGTTTGTTTTCCCTTTGCAGTTAGATTAGAATAGATTAGAAGACTTTATTTAATGAGGGTTAACATTATTACCGGTGACCCAGTAGTTTACATAATGGCCCTCAAATTGTGGTGTTTGCTATTTTATATAACTTTGCCAATACTGTATGTATGAACTTCGGATATGTTTTAAACAAAAGCTAATTAAAAGATAAAACTCTGCAAAAGTTTGTAATTTTCTAACCGAAGCAGAAAAAGTTTTAGGTGAACATTAGTGAACATATTTTTGAACATATTTTAAGAATATTGGAATATATAATTTCTCATCTCCTAGTTTGTTGTTAATCTATAACTTTAAAAGAACCGTATAAATTTATTTTATCTCAAAAGACAAAGCTTTACATTTTAATTAGCTTTTCTTTAAATCATATCCGAAGTTCATACATACAGTATTTGCAAAGTTATATAAAATAGCAAACACCGCAACTGCAAAAGGAAAAACAAACTTCACCAATTCACCCAGGCCAGACAAAATGAAAAAAGTTTTCCTGTTTTCTTAAATACTTTCCGTTAAGCAAGAAACTTGAAATTTCTACCACTGATATAATTTTAAAGTATCTTCTGTTTGATATCAAGCCCACGCTTCTGTGTTAAATATTTCATGAACAATATTCAAAATTCTAAAACATTAGGGAGAAGTTCTCCTCCCATTGACGAGCAATAGCACGAACATTTTGAAGATTTTAATAAAATACAGATAACGGAATAACGTGAACTATCCACCAAATGAAAGCTTATGAAATTGTTAACAACATACGTACACGATGTCTTTCACCAATGCGTAGTTTGGAAGTTATTAGCCATTTTCCCAGCAAATTCTGCAAATTCAGCAAATGGCACGCTTGTTGAGTGACGTCAAAAAACAAAAATTTGGTCAGGAGGGGTAAGGGCATAGGCAATGTCACGCTTGCTGAGTGACGTCACAGACTGACGAATCTCGCGCATGGCATAAAAAAAATCGGACAAGTTTTCACGGGAGTTCGACTTCTGGTTGAGTATCTATTCTGTGCCCCGACAGACTCCGCTGCCCGACCCCAAGCGCAACTACTTCATATAATAACCCACACAATATTTTGAGTGAGGTTTAGCAACAACCACGAACCACCATACATACCTCTGGTCCGACTAATGGACCGTATCGAAAAAGATGGCGACTTGTACATTAACCACAATCCTTCGCGCACAGTATATATTGTTTCTTGTAGAATGAAGTTCTTGCTTACTTAATCTATGTTAACATGATAAACAATGTTTAGTTGTTATTTGAGCTGATTTGAGGTCGAAAAGCGTGTGGTTAAGACCGCCGCCATCTTTTTCGGTACCGTCAATTGCCCAATTTAATTACTTATTTACGTATATACACATTTATTTATTTGCGTATTTGTGTATCGACGTATTTACTTATTTACTCATTTACTGATCTATTTATCTATTTATTTAATATTTTTATTTTTTTATATTTTTTAAACGGAGGGGGTGTTCAGCCCCAATTTAAATTCATGCGGGTTACTACACCTATAATTATAAGCGCAATGAAAACTTATTTACCTTGTTTAATTGTCTGTACTGCGGTATACGCCACAGCCAGTCCCAGCGGGTACGTCTCATCATGATTGTGAGTCGTTGGCAGCACAGCGCGAGCCGCGTCTGGTAAGCTCCACTTTACCCAGGCTCCCTAGCGAGTAAACAACAACATCAAAGTTAATATGATTTAGAATCACTCGTCATCTCACGCCATCCTGGTAAGATTCCATCGGCAGATTTAACCGTCAAAAGCGCCGGTGCAACTTACCAGGATGAAGGGAGACAAGTTTTCACACAAGTTAGACTTCTGGTTGATCTTTATTCTGTGACTCATCAAAGCAAATGCCAATTGATTTTAAGGTTAATTAAATCAGGATTGCTGACCGAAGAGAGCTAACCCAAGTGCTGTTCAATGGCTGATTCTTCTGTGAAATCGTAGCATTTTTCGAAACTTCAATAGATCTCCTCATTCTTCGACTGAAGCTTGGTTTAACAAACAACCCGGGGGGAGGCCTCCAGTCTCCCCTAGAGCCTCTCCACGAATTGATTTTGCAGCTCCCCCCTCCCCCTCAAGAAAAGTATTTTTCCTGGAGTAAAGATTCAGCTAGGCTTTGCTAGACTTTGTAATAGACCTTTCCGCATGAAGTGAATGGATCACGTGATCTTTCTTTTTGACAAATCTGATTGGCTAATGTCCAATGTTTGTCCGACGTTTTGGATGTCCGAAGTTTTGCGAGAGCCAATCAAATCTCTCAACGCGTTATCCACGCACTTCGTGCGGAAAGGTCTATTCATACAAATCCAACTTCATACTGATAAAATATGAGTGGTGACAAAAAACTTTTTATAGTTCCTCACAACATATTTTCATATTAAAAGTGAACAATCAAGACAGAGTAATAATCTTGTCCAGCAGTCCTACTTTCGAGGGGCTGCTACTTTCGAGTGGTAAAATACGTTAACATACTGTGGATGAGTAAATGGAATAAATACGAACTAAATTTGCTGTATTACATAAAAGGAGTGCTTGCTATCCTCTTATTGCTCTTAACATAAACGTGAAATAAAGTTTTTAATTTGATTTTTCGTTCTTTCAAGTCATTTTATCATCATCAATGGTATTCACTGTATCACGCGGAAGCGCGCCCTTTTCAAAAGAGGGCCCGCTACTTTCGGGATTCTACGCTATCTAATATTAATGTGTTTATAAATCAATGTATTCATTAACGGATAAGTCTTAACCCAGCACAATGACAGCAGCATTAATAATTTATTGTGTTTTCCTTGGTGTTTTCTAAGGATACTGATGTGTTTTGATAGAAAGCGAAAGAGTCAGAAATGTGTTGTATATTAACTATTGTTTTTATTAAAAACGTATTAACCGAGTGCGATGTCTGTACGGGAACGTATTTGCCTGAGGTTTCCGTACAGACCGAGCGACGAAGGGGCGAGGTTTAAACGGAAAGCAAATACTTTCCCGTACAGACCGAGCAAACGAGGTTAATAAGGAATTTATTATATGGCTATTGGTTTGTTGTTGTTGTTTTTTTTACTTTCGAGCGTTGTTTTCGTCTTCTTAGTATGCTGTTCACCTTACCTATTAATTTTTCGTGTCGCTTCTCGGCCTTCTTGTTTACACCAGCAGTAATGTTCCAACATATTGTATTGTTCAGAATATTTTAATAAAGATACCCAATTCTCTTTTATTTCGCCAAAACTTACATAGCGTGTTGACCGGTCGGTCAATATCGTAAAATCCCGACCGCTCAGGGACCAATCAGCATACGTCGTTTTGTGTACGGCCCGGAAAACAACCCAGAAAAATAATAAGTACAGGATAAATACCAAGAACTAGGCGGCCGGCCAAGGCTTCAAAATATTACTTTTGATGGCATTTCTTGTTACAAGCAGGCAACCATGCTAAATCGTATCGGATAGTGTATACTTTGAAGGTGAGGGGTGTTGGCAGCCGTAATTATTGATTTATATACTAAAATTTAAAGGTTTTTGAAAGCACAATGTGATGGATGGGATATCTGTAAAGTGCTGCCTATTTACGTTTGTGTTTTATTTGAATTGGCTAATTCAGAATGCTATCCAATCAGCGTGCCTGAAGTTCTGATTATTCTAATTCGCATAGCTCACAATCATAAACAAGCAAGAAATACGGCGCAAATTCGCTTAAATATAACACTTAGAAGAACAGCCACAACAATCTGAAAACGTTTTGTTACAAGCAGGCAACCACCATATAAATGTAGCTTAGACATTCATCAAGATGACTAGGCAGGTTGCCTTCCGTGTATCACCGGATAGAACTGTTGAACTGGTGAGTTAACTCTCTAAGGATATTATGAGCAACACTATACTGTAGTACAAAAGCTCAGCTTTATAAGTAGTAGATACATGGCGGTATCAGCAAACTACCAAAATAAAACGAAGTAATTTACGAATATGAGACTTTCCTGTAGCTACCAGGTCTAATAAATTTCTGATTCTTGGCAAGCTTACCTTTTTGTGGCTTTGCTTCGAAGTATTACATTTCGGTGTATTCACGCCATATTTCTTGTTTGTTTATGATTGTGAGTTATGCGAATTAGAATAATCAGAACTTCAGGCACGCTGATTGGATAGCATTCTCTGAATTAGCCAATTCAAATAAAACACAAACGTAAATAGGCAGCACTTTACAGATATCCCATCCATCACATTGTGCTTTCAAAAACCTCTAAATTTTAGTATACAACTCAATAATTACGGCTGCCAACACCCCTCACCTTCAAAGTATACACTATCCGATACGATTTAGCATGGTTGCCTGCTTGTAACAAAAAATGCCATCAACGGTGTTTTCGAGACACTTTTATCGAGGTTGGCCGGCCGTCTAAACGGAGGCTTTAAGCCAGATACATCACGAGGGCCGAAGGCCCGAGGGATTTATCTGGCTTAAGCCGACGTTCGAGGTATTTATCCGACTTAAAACATGATTGAAGAAGGTTTTCTAAAAAGTAGCCTTTACTGAGTGTCGAAGGACATTGTTACGTCGAATGTTAACGGGATTTTATGAAATAATAAGACTCCAAAGCAGTTTATTAAACAAACTTGAGAAGTACGTAAAGGTTCATTGAACACAAACACAGACTTCTACAAGCTTGTTAGCCTGCGTAGCAGGCGTTACTGGATTGGGGGACTGGGGAGAGGGCTGAGAAGTAACGCCTGCAGTGGAGCTCTTTGGTTTTGTAAAACCCGTTCGCTGACGAACGGGATTTTAATTATTGATTACACCGAATGTGATTCGCTTAGCGCCCATAATCTGTCAATCAAGAAGGTTTAGTAAGTAAAATTAATAATTTCAATTCTAATTTTCAAACAAAGCTGAAACGATTGATATCAAAGGAAATATCTAAACAGCATCTTGCAGTACTTTTGCGATTTGATCAAATGAAAATGCCGAGTGTCAGCCTCCTCGACTCCCATACCATTCAACTAAGTTTTATATTTAAAACCTCCATGCAAGAGTTTGGAATATATCTTAAAGTACCTCTATGGCCTGTGGGGTCTTTACATATTTAAATAACTTAGGTTAAAAGAAAATGTTTCCCGAAATTTTTTCTCAAAAATATTAAATCCCCGCCCATTAACAGCGCTTCAAAGTTGGTACCTCTTTAACTGTGACCGTGCATTAGGGACATGGTGCGAGTTTACTCTGTGACGTCACGGTCGGAACCGAACTTCTGACTATTTAGTGTGTTTTTGGTATTGCGTCTTTAAACCTTTATTTAAGCAATGAAAACTTTAAATATATTCATCAATATGTTCCAAGATGGTTCGTCTGACTCAGACTCGGTGGAAGAAATGTTGGTGTTCCGACTGTGACGTAAATCTATCAATTAGAGCCCAGGCCCAAGAAAACGGTCTAACTTTCAAAATGGCGCGATTTGGGCTGATTTGGCCAACTTTGGAGCACTGTTAATGGGCGAGCATTTAATATTTTTGAGAAAAAATTTCAGGAAACATTTTCTTTTAACCTAAGTTATTTAAATATGTAAAGATCCCACAGACCATAGAGGCACTTTAATAATAGGAAGTTCCTGAATTTGATTTTGAAAGCGAACACCGTGAGACGCTTTGCTTTCATATGTCTCTGTCAGTCTGAAAATATTTCTGAAAATATTTCTGAAAATATTTGCGAGCGAACACCGTGGGACGCCGCAGACATTTCCGTTCAATAATGGTATTCCTTTCACTCAACTGTTTTATTTTGGTAAACACTCGCTGTCATTACTGTTCTCTTCATGAATATTCGTTGCCATTGATAGAAACAGGGTTACTCTACCATTCACACCTAATTTTATAAATTTCCAGGCCACAGTTTGAGAAATATTTGTGAGGAGACACCGTGGGACGCCGCAGACATTTCCGTTAAATAATCACTACTATTTATATACCTTTCACAACTGTTTTATTTCGGTAAACACTCGCTGTCATTACTGTTCTCTTCATGAATATTCGTTGCCATTGATAGAAACAGGGTTACTCTGCCATTCACACCTAATTTTATAAATTTCCAGGCCACAGTTTGAGAAATATTTGTGAGCAGACACCGTGGGACGCCGCAGACATTTCCGTTAAATAATCACTACTATTTACATACCTTTCACAACTGTTTTATTTCGGTAAACACTTGCTGTTATTACTAGGGGTTTTTCCCATGAATATTCGTTGCCATTGATAGAAACAGGATTACTCTACCATTCACACCTAATTTCATACATTTCCAGTCCACAGTTTTAGAAATATTTGTCAGCAGACACTGCAGACATATTCCGTTAATATTAATTTAACCCTTCCACAGATTTGCGACCAACTCTCAGTCTTTTAACTCCCTTGTACTATAATTGTTTTTTATAAAAAGAGAATTATTGAAATAATAATCTACGCGAAATTTTACTGAATTAAACGCCATGGATTTTGAAATATTACAATTAATACAAACAGTTAATTTAATAGCTTCAGACATTGGCCGCTCGAGATCATATTTCATTAGGGGGTGTTTTACAAAACCAAAGAGCTCCACTGCAGGCGTTACTTCTCAGCCCTCTCCCCAGTCCCCCAATCCAGTAACGCCTGCTACGCAGGCTACAAGCTTGTTTGAATAATTATATAGTATGAATAATTAGTACCAGATATCATTACAGCATTGGGCATGCGTATTGATGCAGTATCAATCCCACATTTTATGCTCAACGTTCAGTGTAATAAAGTGCTAACTCAACCAACAGATTTTGATGATTTTCATTGGTTTGCCTTCCTCTCGTAAACTACGTGAGCGAAAAGCAAACCCTTGCTCTCCTTCTCGTATGTGGCGCTACCGGCGTTACCATACGAGATAGTTGTAGCAGGCACCCTATGAATTGGGCACTTATAAATTCATAGGGATTATATATTTAATCCCCGGGATTTACAAAGAAAACCGACTTGATCGTGTTTTAAGACATTTTATGACCTTCAGTGTTCTAAAAAATCATTCCTCAGAAGGCAGGGAATGGCATTTCCGAGAACCTACATTACAAAGTTTCCGGGGGGATGTCTATGGGCTCCCTAGAAGAGTACTTTTTAGTGAACGGACCCCCACGGGAAAGTCTTTAAAAATGGTCCTGGACTGAAGAGGTGCTTGTCGTTGGCTAAAAGAGAATACTCCTCCCATTTTACATGGTGATCATACTCCCAGGCGTGTTTTGCC
Source organism: Paragorgia papillata (assembly GCA_035771165.1). Taxonomy (NCBI): domain Eukaryota; kingdom Metazoa; phylum Cnidaria; class Anthozoa; order Scleralcyonacea; family Coralliidae; genus Paragorgia; species Paragorgia papillata. The sequence continues at coordinate 299,661 of JAWNZC010000211.1, read as the reverse complement.
ACAACAGATTTTTTAAGCTGAGCTTTGCGCAACACATGTTATGTTCCTTCAGACAAGTTAAAATATTACAGCAATCAGACAATGAAAACTAAGTAAGACTGGGCGATACATCTGTGTTTTAAAAAAGTTAAATAAACTAGAGAAAATTTTTCATGATGTCTAAAGACATCATGAAACATTTTCTCATGTCTCTGAGGATGATTCTGTAATTAAATAAACAAGGCCATCTCAGAATATTTAGCTATACAGCAAGTAGGAACCTTAAAATCAGTAGTTTTCTTAACATTTGCAAGAAACCTATGGCAGTTTCGTCGAATTACAGAATAACAATAGTTTCCCGCTCTTTTTGGTCGGGAGCTAGCGCGGGCAAAAAACGTTTGGCAGCGTTGTATCCGCCAGTATTCATGCACAAACCTTGTCAGTTTGACCAACAGTAACCACTTCGTAAGCATCTGCATGTATCGATAATACAAGTTTCCTGAAATCAAAACGGAAATATAAAATCAAATGAAAAGTTTATGTACATCAAGGCGATTTGTCAGCAGTTTGACTTGTGAGGGATCGAGACATACCAGCTATATCAACTTAAAAAGTGCCCCAAACACCAACATTTTTTTGGTTTAGATTGAAAGCACTCCTAAAAATATGAAGAATGTCGTTGAAAGTTTGACGATATCGATTCTTGTTATTAGGTTGTTGACGTATTTGTAATATGCAAAGTAAGACAAAGAAAGCAGAATTGTGGAACATTTAATATTGTGTCTATCATCAAAATTATACATCAAAAAATTTCAAAACTTTGCACGTATACAGTCCATCAAACTAAAGCTTAATGAGAGCTTAAGAGTTATACAGTCGTCATAGCAAGAAATTAGTTTCCAGACATTAGTTTCCAGACATTTTAATCTAAAAGATATAATTAAATTTGGCAATAAAAATTAAGTTTATCTAATTGGAAAGAACTCATAAAATTCTAACAGAAGATCTTTTACAACTTTTTCGTATCGTTCGTCGTTTTCCAGATATTTCAATTTGTGTGATATGTAATCATTTACATGGTCTCTGACGTCAGGAGTAGGGTAAAATATTTCCACATGTAGCAAAACCAGTTATATCTCTAAGTTTGTGCAACGAAATCATTTGAAACTGTGCACATAAAAACTCCTTGTGACGCAGAACATTTCATGTTGAGCAATTATAGATATGCAAGTGATTTTGCAACGTGTGTAAATACTGTACCTCACTTCTGACGTCAGAGCCCATCTCATTTAAATATTAAACAAATTGAAAAATCTTGAAAACGAAGAGAGATACGTGAAAGATACGTAATTATCTCACTGGGTAGGAACAAAATACCAGAATCTCTTAGCTCTCGGTAAGCAGCTGGGGATTTTGCATGGATTGACAAGCAAAATTTGATGATGTGTGGATGATACCTAGCTTCTTCCAAATTTAGGGGAAGAAAGAAGTTTCCTTTGTTGTTCAAAAAAAAACCTTCATGCGAGGGGTGACTTCCGTGCTGCTGTCCACCAGAATAGAAAGAAGGTCTTTTTCAGGGTTTCATTGATGGTGATGCTGTTTTTCTGAATTCATTCTCAAGTTTTGATATTCGATACTCAAGTTGCTTGCGTACAACTCTTTCCTTCTGGACAGTGGCTACCAATCTTTCCTTACTTGACGCTGAAAGAGGTGCTTTATCTTGAGTGGTTGTGCTGGTGTGCTTGCTTTCTGTATTTTCTTGGTGAGGGATACATCCTGGTCGATGCAACTTCTGCAAGGATTCTCATTCTCATACAGCATTTCACAATCTGCAGCTCTTAAGAACACACTTGCTTGGAATGGTGGACCGTCATCATCATAACACTGCTGGTGAAATGGGACAGTGTGTTTCACAATACCACTAGATAATCCACCAGAGTTGGGATCTGTTGCATAGGGATGGTGGAGTTCATCATTAGGCAGACCATCACATATTTCTAATTTTGTACAGAAGACATAATGGTAGAGATGGTATGAAATTTTACAGAACGCTCGCGAGTTTGGTAGAAAGTGTGGGTATCAGAAAGAAACCAGTTGTAGACTGCGACGGAGAAATTCAGACCGGTGGAAATAGTCAATGACAATTTTGGGAGAACATAGGTTGGGTGGGCAAATTGCAGTGTTCTCGTTTACTGACTTCGACCATCCAGTCATCTTTAAAGGAAAAATTTTCTTCTTAAAATCAACACAACAGCAGCAATTCTTGGTAATGCAGCAGCAAATGTTGGCAGGTCTACAGCAACTGAGAATTTTTATATGACCTATCTTCCTTTTCAGTATCATTTATGTTCAAATTTGTATTCATTAATGTTGAAATTATGATTTTATTTGTTTTAAAATATATTTGAGTTATTGATGTTCATGTGTTAATGTGACTTTTATTATTTATTGGAACAATTTTGTTAAAACAAGATATAAGGTACAATATGAATTGTCATATATTTAATTAATTACTGTACATGCTGAATTTTTTACAATGGATGAAATAAATATTCATATTCATAAATTATGTATTTCAATTTTATAAATAAAAGCAGATGAATTCATCATGAATACTTCAAAGAAATACATTGATCAAATAATTTACAGTAATTAAATTCTTAAACACCAATCTACTGAAAATACTGTTGTAGGGTATTGATCGATCCGACCCAATGAAGTCGCTAGGGTCAGATCTTGACCCCATTAGGGGGTAAATTTCTTAGGCAAGTGTTTTAATTGATCATGAGCGAGATTGGTGGCGTCTTCGACTAGAGGTTCTCTCGCCGCTTTCAGCATTCGAGAGGGAGCGGGCGTCGTAGAACCTCTGGGACCAGGGTACGTTGACCGCAGAAGAAAAATATTTTGGGATCACTTCGAGCCTTGGTAACCTGGCCAATTACGGAAGTATCTGTTTTTCTGCGCGGGTAGAGTAAATGTTTGCGTTGCTCAATTTCCGTACAAATGCGCACTAAATTTTTAATTATTCAGGTCCGACTATCGTTTCTCCCGCGTTCGTCAAAGGTTTACGTTTGTAGTTTAGTTCTGATTTTGAATAATGACTTTTTATCCAAAAAGCATTCAAAATCTAGGCGATACTTTATACTTGCTCGCTGACACGTCTAACAGCATTCTGCAAGCACTGATCACTGTTACGCCATACGGAAATGAATTACTGCACATGTGACACAACAGGAATCACTTTTTAGCAGAAAGATTAGAAATTATACGTTAGGTTCAGAATATAGCGTAGTTACAATTATAATTCGCCGACACCGACGGACAGGTCGGGAAAGAGGCTTAAATAATTATGTAATTCATAGTCTAAAAAAAGCGAGGTGAAATTGATAGAAATAAACATGCAAAAAAACTATAAGTAACTTATAAACAGAGGCCTAAGAAGGGTGCAAGTTAGAAATTGTCATTCTTCTCTCGCGGATCAATCGGACACCTGCTGGAAACGCAACTACATGTCCTTTCACTAATACCAAAAAAATATCCGGTATGCGCGAGTATGAGGGGGAAATCATCGGGACCGCAGGGGTCTGGGTACGAGAATGAAGAAAAATTGTAAACAAACGGCAATGGTTCGGCAATGGTGGATTTTGAAGGAACTATTATGGATTTAGACGGTTACAACGCCGTTTCCTTCGTCCTGATTTATGTGAATGCTAAAGAAGTAAGACCATTCCATTATTTTATAGAAGAACTTCCGATTTTATTCGTGAAATAAGCTATAAATATTGCGTTGAGTAGTTTGTCGCTATTAGTGTTTACCTTGTTGTATTCCCGTCAACTTTAACAATGATTTTCTAAAATTCGGTACCTGTGAACCATTTTTTTTATCTTCTATATTATTTACGCAATGCCTGAACTACAGGCTGGTTATATACAGAATGGCAGGAAAATTCGAGGTAGTCTCTTACACTTGAAATATTGGACACGGACAGGTTCCAGCCACATACCAGAAGAAGTTTAGATGACATTCTCAAACTCATTAATAATTCATACGAAAAACATAATGAAATCAGTTACCAAGACGTTGTTGTGAAATGTGGTAATAAACGCCCATAAATTAAGACAACGTTTACCTCAAATTTCTCTTTACATGCTGATTTGTTTGAGAAGCTACATCCTATCGCCTCGTTTTTCAACATACTTCTCGGTGTTTTCAAATAAGATAATAAACGGCTTCTCGTCTATGATATATTACCTAAAAAATGATATTTTTTATCGAATACTGGTAGGTATTTTACTGAGTTTTTTAGACTGAAATAACACTAATGAAATACTTTTCATATTTTTTATGTTTGCTAAATAAATAACTGGCAATTCCACTGAAGAAAGCTTCTTTCTTGATACTTCCTCTGGCATATATATGTATATATACTTCTAAGTATACATCTGAGTGTATAATTGACCAAAAAGGAAGAAATTACAACATTCCAGAACATTTAAACATCATGATTCATCGAACCGCTTTCTTCAGCGCCATGTTGTTAAAATTGTCGGCCGTGTGTTATTGTTTAGAAAGAGACTGGGTCGAACCTAAAGACTGACACATACGCAGACAAATTGCAGCTATGTTGTATGGCGTATCACACATCAACGCTTGTAAAATGCTGTTAGGCGTTTTAGCAAAGCAAGTATTCCAAACAGCAAGGAAATCTGTCTGCACATGCGTCAGCGGCCTACTGGAAGTAGAGATTTCGCGGGATTTTCAAAGATAATTCAAACGTAAACAAATATGGCGGTCTGATGCTCAGGGAAAGCTTTGCTATTTAATATCGTTATTTTTCTGCATTTTAAACTGTACGAGTGCTTCGACAAAACCTACGTGCATTGTTTGTCGGAAATATTACAAATAACATAGCCAGAAATACGCGACATTTGAGTCTGCAAGACATACGTGTCTTTGTCAGCGTTTTACGTATAGCGCATGAGTATTCGGAATATTTCCAGATATACGATCCGGCAAATTTAATTAAAACAAGCAGACAACAAGCATCAATTCAATACCAAAAGAAATAAAAGTAGTGTGCTGCGTAGGCAGTATTGAAACAACAATCGAAATACAGTAAGGTTAGATAACTGCCGAAACAGAGAACGTAGGAGTCTAACGTTTCGAGCGAAGGCCCTTCGTCAGAGAGAAACAAGGGCCTTCGCTCGAAACGTTAGACTCCTACGTTCTCTGTTTCGGCAGTTATCTAACCTTACTATATTTCAATACCAAAAGAGTTGCGATACTGCAGTATATCGCGGTGTTATGGCAATTTTAAAACACGGATGTTTCGATTGTCGATCCAGAAGTTTGTTGGTCATATAGACGAAATCGGAGTTTCGTCTGCGCATACAATCGGAGTCAGGATAAAACGTAGTTCATTTATAACATGAGGCTGAAGTAGCCGTAGTAAACATAACATTTCTGATTTCAGAAACTTTTTAATGTTTAGGTATTCTATAAGGATAAACTTTGCTTATCGATTATCCTTGACAATAATCCTAAACGTAGTGTCTAAAAATAATGAACTCAAAACATGAAAAAACAGTCCCAGCCTATGTTATCTTCCCGTTATGCTTTAATAGACACGATGTAATTTGCATAGGGGCCCAAATTGAATAGGAACTAATTTGCAACTGGGCCTCAATGAAACTACGATTTGGTTTATGCTTTCTAAAATACAACAGCGAAATGGACAAGCGAAAGTAAGATAAAATGTTAAGCTATTACTTAAACCAGCAACCTCAGACATTGTACTTACATGAACCGATTTCGCATGTTTGATTTTGTGGATGTTACGACTTCACGAGTGGTTTTAAATATGTAACTAGGAGTTTAATTCGTACTAATACAGACTAAACCATAGAGAACCAACACGGTTTTATATATTTTCTGAGGGACAACCGAAAATTTGCCAATAGGGCTCAATTTTTAGTCCATGATATTCTTCAACATTAACCTTAACAAGATCTGATTTCGCATTTCGAGAAACAGCACATCTTCTTTGTCTATTTCAAACAAATACGCGTGCCCCTATATAATTTCATATACAAATTGTGCGAGTTCAATGAGCCACATTGACCCGCGACGGGGTGTTGGGCAATCGTATGTCGCGTATTTCTGGCCATGAGATAAAGAAAATACAAGAAATAAGGAAAACCGACTAATAATATCCACGAACGTGTGGCATTTTAGAATAACAGCCGACTAATAACAGCGACACTCGCGTACTCTCAAAGACGAAATGAGGGTCTTAGGGCAATTTTTAACAGCAAGCATCCACATGCAATGTGTTCTTGTACAACCAGAGAGCGAAATCACATCATTTTCGTTTTGGTGGAAACGGCAAACGTTTGCACAAATTGGCCATATGTGCATGTCGTCGTCACACTGAAATCAGTAGCATTGACAAGTCGAACTTTATTGTAAGATCTAATAAGTAAGATAAAAAACCTAATTATATATTTCTATGTAAGAACGGAATTATACGGTACATAAATTTAGCACAACATTGTAGCATTTAAAAGGTCTTGCTCGAAATAAGACACAATCTCAGTGCGTTTTACAGACAGCACTACTAGCTTAACTAGAAATATGTTAACACAACAACCCCTCGCCCTCTTTTACAGGAATTTTTGTAAAATTTATATCCTTCGGATAACCCTCTGATTAGAAAAACACCTTCGCGCTCTTTTTCATTGGGAGCCTGGAAATAGCCGTTGGAACAATTCAAAATAGTTTTAAACTTTTAATTAAAGTATAATATTTGAAATAAAAAAAGTTGCTTAACTCTAATTTTTAAAGAAAAAGGTAATAAATAACAAAGAAAATTTTCAAGACAATATTTAGAAAAAAACAATAGCTGTCAAAACAACTTGTTTAAATTTTAAAATCGTGTCACCGGTTTAACCATTCATTTCAAAACCTAATACCAGAAAGCAAGACAAGATAGGTATACATGCATTTCTTCGACTATTCCAGCGAGGTCAAGCATTGATACGCAGGGGACCCTCCACAGTCGAAAATTTTGATAGACGACCCGTGACCAGCCTGGACCAGGGTCTTTTCGCAGCGGTGGGCGGGGGCGGGGAAGCGGAGATAAGACCCTGGGTACGAGGTTGATAGAGAAGTAGTTCGAAGTAGCTCGACCAATCAGCGCGCGCGATTTTCTATAATCACCTGTGTATTTATACTAAATGCTAATAAGACTTTTATTCTGGTGTTTTGACTTCTGTGTTACGGACTTTCATGCACTTAATTCATGTTCAATATGTTCTTCACTCATGATGGAGTTTTCGAAAACATCGCTACGACCATAGTCTCCTTCGCAGACGTTCTTATGGCTACTACGACCAAAACCTAACTAAAACTTACTACAAAATACGACGAATGATTGAAAATATCCTTCCTCACCATTACAAAGTTTCGTTTTTATGATATTTGATGTGTACAGCATCTCAGTGATAAATTTGTTCACTATTAGGCTTCTTTGTTTGTTTCAAAAACTACAGACCACGTTTTGAAAAAAGATAATATCAACAGTTCAATAAATCGACAAATTCTAAAATCGCATACTTCAAAATGACAACTCCGAGGGGAGACTGAAACGAGTAAAGTCAGTGAAGTCTCGAAAGGTACCAGTCTCTTCTCCAAAACTACTTTTGAAGAACAATTTCTTGTGATGCAATAGTCACCTAGGCGGTGACAATCGTCGAGTCACTGCTCAGTGGACCAATCAAAATGTAGGAATCTTTGGATTCGCCTCTGAAGTTATACTAATTGGATATAGAGTCATTACTCAAAATCAAAACTGAACTGTAAAACAAAACAAACCCGCACGGTCGCGATATAAAATTTAGTGCAAATAGTTACAAATTTAGTACGCATTTGTACGGAAGTTGAAGCATTTCCTCAACGCACGCAGAAAAATAGATACTTCCGTAATATGCCAGGTTACCAAAGCTCGCAGTAATTCCAAAATATTTTCCTGCTTACCTTACCGCAAACAGCGAACTCCAGTTTGCGGTTTGGTGTCACAAGTTGGACAATTTGTACATTTAGATTGAAACCTCTGTGATTAATGCAAAGTTTACATTAATTGTAAACTATCGCAGAAAAATGAGCTAATAAAAAATACAGAGATTAATCCGTAGCTATCTTCTTGCTACACAAGAAGAAACAAATAGGTTTTCTATTTTAATTAAAGCAAGTTATTTGTTGAATCCGCCATGTTAGCTTTTCTTGTTATATACAGTGTTCATGCTTCAAACGACGAAGAAGGCAAAAAAGCTTCGCCACTTGCTCTTAAAATTCAAGGCAAATCAAAGAGAAATACTTAAATTGTATACCAGAAGCATTTATACGAGAGATAATGAAAACTACAGTTGGAGAATTGCAGACATAAACGACTTATGTGAAAACCGACCTTTTGCGGTCGAAAACGTATACCTGAAACCGCAAGCGTGTAACCTCAAACGTCGGGCAGCGGTTAGAACAATCTCGTACCCAAGCCTTCGCCGCACGCAAACAAGGCTCTGGGATAATCCACCATCGGGCAGTGTTTTTATTGGCTAGCTAAAGGCGGCTTCTTTTGAACCGGCAACAGGTTTTTCTGTTTCCGGTGATGGATTATCCCAGAGCCTTCGTTTGGGTGCACGCGAAAGCTCTGGGTATGGGAGTGCGGTTAAACGTTAGCGGTAAAACGAACACAGCTAGCTCAGTCTAAATTGTCCATGCTAAAATAAAGTTAGACAACCTCACCACTCTGCAATGTAATTCAGGTAAAAACAGGTTTCTCTTTCAGCGTCCATTCCAAAATATACATCATCAAATTTGGCGTATGTCGTAGTAGCAGTTTTCTGGAAAATATTGCGCAAAAACAAACGTCAGAAAAAAACGAAAAAGACTTGACAGGAAACTAAAAGTCACGTGGGGTACTTTGAGCCCTTTTATTGGTTTAACGGCATTTTACTCAGTTTGCAAAATGGTTGAAACCTAATCTTCTTAAACATATTATAGTCCCAACAATAATTTTGAAAAAGCCCATATATCAAACACAAATGAAAATAAAATATGAAAACTTCAAGGTCTTTATTAAGGTTTGCATGGTAAATTCAGTAAAGCGCTCTCAATTTGTCAGAATTTTTGCCATAAAAATAAAATATATATAGTTAGAAAGCTATTAATTTGTAGAATACAATGTTGTTTTTAATTTTGCGATAAATACAAGCCAATAAGAGTTGTGAAGTTTTTAAGTAAACCCAGAGGGCTGCACCACAGATAATGAAAGGGGAACTGGACAGGAAACTTAAAACGATGTTACGAAACCGGAAACGATGCTTGCACAACTTGCTATGTTAATTATATACTTATAAGCGGCTAATGAAGCTATATAGATCGTTTTCATCTGACATCAGGGTGGCCATATTGGTGTACCAAAACAATGAAATGGAGGCATATTGGTGTACCATCTTTATCCTATGGGAATTTAGCTCTATTCTTATTCAAATATTTCGTATTGTTTCACCACCCCAATGGGGTCACCGATCACGCGAGTGAAAACGATCTATTGCTGAAATTCAACAAGTGTGATATCACTTAAGTTCAGTAGTAGTGTCTGATTTTAGCCATATGGGACAACCCATTACGTGATTAGCCGCTTATAAGTGTATAATTACCATAGCACGTTGAGCAAACATCGTTTCCAGTTTCGTAACATCGCTTTAAGTTTCCTATCCAGTTCCCCTTCCATTATCTATTGATTCACTTGGGGCGACTCAAGTACAAAGCGCTTTTTGTTCAAAAAATCTTTTTGCAGTTCGATCTGGAGATAAATTTCCAGCAAAACGGTTTTCAACATCTTCGTTCCCAGGACCTTTTTGAAATTGCCTGGCAACGGCTGGTCATAGCACCCAGAGATAACTGGGCGTAATAAATTTACAATTTATTTTAGTATGGAAAATCGTTCTGAGTAATGGCAGTCCCGTGGAGAGATGGAGATGAAATAGAGTGGATGTGGTTGCCAATACCTTTAATTACCAGAACCTTGGAGATCCTGGGGTGGCACCAATCCAGGCAACACTGCTACCCCAGTTTGGGGTAACAATAGCAACACTATTTATATTATTGATAAACAGTTAATCTAGCATTAGTTAGTAGAGCTAAACATTTTCCTCGTTCTGTTGGAACATGTGGGATGTTATTAAGTTTTCCTGAGTAGTCAGTAAGGAAACAAATGTGTCATAGTTCAATTTTTTAGCCATTTTAAATGATTGGTATTGACTAATCCTTCATCTGTATATATTGAGTAGTTTTTAAATGGAATGAATCGTAGGATTTAAGTTTATACACGCAAAATCCACAATCTTTGAGGTTGATTTGTCATCTTTGTCATTGCTGTACAGTAACATGAATGGTACACTATTTTTTATCCTTTGAAGGTTCATAATCTGCAATGCTGCCACTTGGCTGGGGAAGCGGTTGAGGTGACTTGTTTGTATTGACAAATAAATTTTAGAAATTTTTAAATACTGTTTAGTATGTACTGTTCACTCTATGGTATTTAATCGCTCTCTTATGGCTATAGATAATGTATATGTACATTTTTTTGTTAATTTATCATATTTTAAGTAAATGAATCATGCCACAGATGCAAAGATAGGTTTATGATCACTAAAGTAAGATTTAAGAGCACCACTACAGTAAATTCTATGAGGACTATTTGTAAAAATATGATCAATTTGAGTTTTATAGTCAGTTGTTACTTCATTAACAAGCTGTGCATAATGTTCTTGTTCATTAAGATATTTAGAAAGAGCTTTTTGCTCAGAGAAATTGTCCATTAAATTTATATTAAAATCACCAATTAAAAGCATAATAACAGGGGTATCACAATGTTTTAAAATATTCTCCCGGAAGAAATTTTAATGCATCAATTAATTTAGAAATCTTTACTTTAAGATTTTGAGCGATAAATTCCAACAATGTGTAAATTGTAAATTGGCTGATCAACTTTAACAACTGTTATTTCAACATCATTATGGTTACACCTCAAGGGTTCAGACACACATTGTAGATTATTTTTTTAAATAAACAGCAGTTCCACATGGTGTTCTTGTAGTACTTTGTGGCAGAAAATCATTTCTGAAAAGCTGAGAACCAGGAAGATTATATAACTCATTGTTGCCATTGCTGCACACAGCGGTTTCTACAATAATATTTACACTAGCTGCTTGTACATTGTAATCACTTGCAACATCAGCAATATGCAGGTGTAAGGATCTAATACATTGTGGAATAATATATTGAGGGCCTGTTTATATGGAGCCGAGTAACCCGGCTAGGCGAGTTACTCGGCAAACCAAGTTTCCCGCCATGTATAGAAATTCAATGCTATCCCGGCAGAGTGTCTATATGAGACAGGCGGTAACTCGGCTAGCCGAGATCCAGTGCTGTGAGTAACTTCGTTACAAGTAACTAGTTACAGTAACTAGTTACATTTTTAAGTAACTGTAACTGAAACTAGTTACTTTTTCTGAAGAAGAAACTGTAACTATAACTAGTTACCTTTTGAAGAAGTAACTATAACTAGTTACTTTTTTAAAGAACTGTAACTATAGTTACAATATTTGGTTCAAAAATGTGACTAGTATAGTTACTGATATTCAGTTGAGGATGTCATTCTTTCTTGATAAAAATGGTTTTGATATAATAATAAAGGTACATTATGTACACATTTGACTATTTCTGCTTGGTGACAACTATATTTAGGCATTTAGCTGTAAAAACATAATTATGGTACTGGTATCTAAAAACTAGTAATTTCTTTGTTGATTCTAGAAACACGGACAATGGAATGTAACTTTGTAACTAGTTACAGAATTTTTGAAGTAACTTTGTAACTGTAACTAGTTACTTTCTTTTCATTGTAACTTTTATCGGTAACTAGTTACTTTTCTAACGATGTAACTGTAACTAGTTTCGGCATGCCGGGATGAAAATATTCCCATATAAACACTCTCTTGCCGGGTAACTCGGCTAGCCGATTTGAATTCGTCACAACAGCGCACGCGCCACTTATGAAGACAATCGGAAACTACTCGTCGAATGTGAAACCATTATAATGCGTGGGCGGCATTGCCGAGTAACTCGTCTCATATAAACAATCATCTTTTTTCAACTCGGCTTGCCGGGTAACTCGCCTAGCCGGATAACTCGGCTCCATATAAACAGGCCCTAAAAGTGCTTATCTCATTGGTATCTAATTTGTAGAGAAAAGGACAATGATTGTGAACAGATCACACTAGACAGCCCACAACTGAGCTCATCATACCTGTCTAGTTCGACTCTATACATTTTAGAAATAGCAGTTGGACAGCTTGGCGCGCTATTCGTCTGTTCAGTGAAATAAAAAGTAAAAACTACTGAAAATACGCTTACCATGAAATACATGTGACAATTTAATCTTTAGCTCAGACCATATTTAATTAGCCCACATAGTCCTTATTTTGACAGGAAAATTCGTCGCATCCTCTCCTATTAATCGCTTCCTGTCTGTCGCGCCTTCTTGTGTCTCCGCCATTATTTAATATTGTCTTCACAAAATTTAGTTTCGTGCGTGCGCAGTAAGATTACATCCAAACCGGGAGGGAAAACCCAGAGGAAAACATCATAATTTATTTTGAATTATAAATACTCGATATACTTCAAGATTAAAATGCAATATTTGACTCAAGCTTTTCAAAAGTTACCCACAAATAATTCACTAAATTGCCTTACTTATCAGCGAAACTCTTTAAAGCACCATTAAAACAACGATATTATTCATCCAAGCACGACAATTTAATGTCGCTAAACTTGGTACGCCCCCCGGAAACGCTTACACTATGATGTGAATTTTCTCCACCATCACAATACTGCAAAGTTTCTGCGAAACTTTGCACTAAAAACGAGTAAAATAAAAGCAAGAGCTCTAAGTAGTGATACCCCCCCCCCCCCCCCAATATGGCGGCGGAAGTAATTAGTATGCAAACGGTATATCGCCCTTCATCTCATTAGTATTCATTTTATAGCGGCGCGTTACGTCACTAACCCTAATCTCATTATTTATTCTTATTATTTATTGAGACAAAAGAGAAACACATTAGGGGTCATTAAGAGGATTAAGCGCTTGGGCAAGTCTAGGCGAGAAGGTCATTAGCAGTGTTACCATAGCGAAACCGCGTCGCGTCCTTCTTTCGTCTCAGGCTCCTTTGGGACCCTCTACTGTTACTCAACCCCCCGTGTAATACGTCATAACCGATAGCTCTCCGACTAATTCCCGAAGATCGTCATTATCAAAAGATGCTCGACTTATATAAGTAATAGGAACCACATTTAATTTATGCACTTTACCTTACTGATCGACAGTCAGCAGTTGTGGGGCATGTTATAATATTCAAACAGAATAAGTCATCCTGGAATCATTGCGTGCTAACCCTTGTTTATAAGTGAAGAATTCGTGAGAAGATAGAATGAGGAATCACTTTAAGCCGTATATAAGAAGAACTTAAGATAGTGTGAGGAATCAATTCGAAAAGCCGTGAGCTAAGGGGTTTAAAGCGTATTAACACTGGCAAATAGCAACGTAAAGCTTGTATGTGAATATTATATTAGATATTTGGTTCGCTTTTGTGGCGTTTATACGAGAACTGTGCAAAGTTCATCAAGGTTCGCTTTGGATGATAACTCTTAGCGAGTTGTTAGTTTAAATATATTTTATTGTCGGAGTCTACTTCGGAATATTACAGAGCTTGGTTAAATAATTCGATGCTATGGTTTAGTAGTTTATAAAAAAAATCAGACTCGTACGTGTAGAACACAAAGGAGACAATCCATTAGAAACTCATTAAATGTTACTAATGAGCAAAACACCACGGATTTGCATGTATGGTAGAATATTTAATTGTTTTGGTGGGTTAAAGGAGGATATAAGGGGCATGAAGAGGTATTAATGCGTGGGCATGTTCGGGCGAGAAGGTCATTAGCAGTGTTACCATAGCGAAACCGCGTTGCCTGCTCCGAGCGACTCCGTGCCCTTGGCTCTTGGCTCCGAGCCCTCGGCTCTGGGCTTCGAGCAGCTCCGAGCCCTCGGCTCTGGGCTCCGAGCAGCTCCGAGCCCTATGCTCATGGCTCCGAGAGGCTCCGAGAGGCTCCGAGCGGCTCCGGCTTCTCTTTATCTTCCTTTTATCATTCCTTATCTTCCCCTTATCTTCCTCTTATCTTCCTTATCTTCCTTATCTTTCTTTATCTTCCCCTTATCTTCCTTATCTTCCCCTTATCTTCCTTATCTTTCCCTTATCTTCCTTATCTTCCTTTTATCTTCCTCTTATCTTAGTTATCTTCCTTTTATCTTCCTCTTATCTTCCTTATCTTCCTCTTATCTTCCTTTTATCTTCCTTATCTTCCTCTTATCTTCCCCTTATCTTCCTTATCTTCCTTTATCTTCCCCTTATCTTCCTTTTATCCTCCTTATCTTCCCCTTACCTTCCTTTATCTTCCCCTTATCTTCCTTTTATCTTCCTTATCTTCCCCTTATCTTCCTTTATCTTCCCCTTATCTTCCTTATCTTCCTTTTATCTTCCTCTTATCTTAGTTATCTTCCTTTTATCTTCCTCTTATCTTCCTTATCTTCCTCTTATCTTCCTTTTATCTTCCTTATCTTCCTCTTATCTTCCCCTTATCTTCCTTATCTTCCTTTATCTTCCCCTTATCTTCCTTTTATCTTCCTTATCTTTCCCTTATCTTCCTTTATCTTCCCCTTATCTTCCTTTTATCTTCCTTTTCTTCCCCTTATCTTCCTTTATCTTCCCCTTATCTTCCTTATCTTCCTTTATCTTCCCCTTATCTTCCTTTATCTTCATTTATCTTCATTTATCTTCCTTTGTCTTCCCCTTATCTTCCTTTATCTTCTCTTATCTTCCTTTTATCTTCTTTTATCTTCCTTTATCTTCCTTTTATCTTCCTTATCTTCCCCTTATCTTCCTTTATCTTCCCCTTATCTTCCTTTATCTTCCCCTTATCTTCCTTTATCTTCCCCTAATCTTCCTTTGTCTTCCCCTTATCTTCCTTTTATCTTCCTTTATCTTTCTCTTATCTTACTATCTTTCTCTTATCTTACTTATCTTCCTTTATCTTCCCCTTATCTTCCTTATATTCCCCTTATCTTCCCTTTATCTTCCTTTTATCTTCCTTATCTTCCCCTTATCTTCCTTTACCTTCCCCATATCTTCCTTATCTTCCCCTTATCTTCCTCTTATCTTCCTTATCTTCCCCTTATCTTCCCCTTATCTTCCTTTTATCTTCCTTTATATTCTTCTTATCTTCCTTTATATTCTTCTTATCTTCCTTTTATCTTCCTTTATCTTCCTTTTATCTTCCTTTTATCTTCCTTTATCTTCCTCTTATATTCCCCTTATATTCCTTTTATCTTCCTGGGAAGATGAAGGAAGAGGAGGAAGATAAGGTGAAGATAAGGGGAAGATAACGGAAAATAAAAGGAAGATAAGAGGAAGATAAAGGAAGATAAAAGGAAGATAAGGAAGATAAGGAAGATAAGGGGAAGATAAAGGAAGATAAGGGGAAGATAAGGAAGATAAAAGGAAGATAAGGGGAAGATAAAGGAAGATAAGGGGAAGATAAGGAAGATAAAAGGAAAATAAGAGGAAGATAAGGAAGATAAGAGGAAGATAAAAGGAAGATAACTAAGATAAGAGGAAGATAAAAGGAAGATAAGGAAGATAAGGGGAAGATAAGGAAGATAAGGGGAAGATAAAGGAAGATAAGGAAGATAAGAGAAAGATAAGGGGAAGATAAGGAAGATAAAAGGAAGATAAAGAGAAGCCGGAGCCGCTCGGAGCCTCTCGGAGCCAAGAGCATAGGGCTCGGAGCTGCTTGGAGCCCAGAGCGGAGTGCTCGGAGCCCAAAGCAGATGGCTCGGAGCCAAGAGCCGAGGGCTTGGAGCCGCTCGGAGCAAAGAGCCGAGGGCTCGGAGCCCAGAGCCGAGGGCTCGGAGCTGCTCGGAGCCCAGAGCCGAGGACTCGGAGCCAAGAGCCAAGGGCTCGGAGTCGCTCGGAGCAGGCAACGCGGTTTCGCTATGGTAACACTGCTAATGACCTTCTCGCCCGAACATGCCCACGCATTAATACCTCCTCATGCCCCTTATTATCCTCCTTTAACCCACCAAAACAATTAAATATTCTACCATACATGCAAATCCGTGGTGTTTTGCTCAATAGTAACATTTAATGGGTCTCTAATGGATTTTCTCCTTTGTGTTCTACACGTACGAGTCTGATTTTTTTTATAAACTACCAAACCATAGCATCGAATTATTTAACCAAGCTCTGTAATATTCCGACGTAGACTCCGACAATAAAATATATTTAAACTAACAACTCGCTAAGAGTTATCATCCAAAGCGAACCTTGATGAACTTTGCACAGTTCTCGTATAAACGCCACAAAAGCGAACCAAATATCTAATATAATATTCACATACAAGCTTTACGTTGCTATATTTGCCAGTGTTAATGCGCTTTAAACCCCTTAGCTCACGGCTTTTCGAATTGATTCCTCACACTATCTCAAGTTCTTCTTATATACGGCTTAAAGTGATTCCTCATTCTATCTTCTCACGAATTCTTCACTTATAAACAAGGGTTAGCACGCAATGATTCTAGGATGACTTATTCTGTTTGAATATTATAACATGCCCCACAACTGCTGACTGTCGATCAGTAAGGTAAAGTGCATAAATTAAATGTGGTTCCTATTACTTATATAAGTCGAGCATCTTTTGATAATGACGATCTTCGGGAATTAGTCGGAGAGCTATCGGTTATGACGTATTACACGGGGGGTTGAGTAACAGTAGAGGGTCCCAAAGGAGCCTGAGACGAAAGAAGGACGCGACGCGGTTTCGCTATGGTAACACTGCTAATGACCTTCTCGCCTAGACTTGCCCAAGCGCTTAATCATCTTAATGACCCCTAATGAGTTTCTCTTCTGTCTCCTGCACGTGCACTCAGGATAAATATGCAAATATCACACTTAGTAACAGAAAGCGTAGCAACGCTTTCACAGTAATAAATCGCTTTGCGTTTAGTTAATATTTCGACATTTAAAATCGTTCTTTTCATGACTTCTCGAAGTGATTCCTCATTCTATCTTCCTACGATTTCCTCGCTTATAAACGAGGGTTTAGTTAACAAGGATTCCAGGATGACTTACTCTGTTCAGGTTCTAATATAATATTCATAGCTTATTCAAATAATATTCGAGCTAAGTTATCTCAGTCGATTCAGACATTTAGACTGTTCAAAACTCTCTCTATTCCTCCAGACAAGGTTTCAGATAAAAAATATAGAGTGTCTCTATCAATTTCTCTATAGTTCCTTGTAAGAACGTCTATTTTGTTAAAGTTTACTGTACGCATGCCCTGTACGTCTACGTGTCCCACAAGTGTCGACTGTCAGTAGGGTAAAGTGTATAAATGAAAAGGTAATTACTATTACTTGTAAGCAAGTCAAACGCCTTTTGATAATGACGTAACCCAGAACTTCGGAAATCAGTCGGAGAGCTATCGGATATGACGTAGTGAAAACCAGGAGGTTGAGTAACAGCTAGGGTTTGGGGGTTGGATAAAAGTTAGGGTTACTACGTCCCAAAGGAGCCTGAGAAATAATTAAGCATAAATAATGAGATTAGGGTTAGTGACGTAACGCGCCGCTATAAAATGAATACTAATGAGATGAAGGGCGACATACTGTTTGCATACGAATTACTTCCGCCGCCATATGGGGGGTATCACTACTGCTCTATCACTAAAAGTAAATCCATTTAACCGATCCAAAATTCGGACATTGCGAATGGAAACTCGTATTTTTTCCCAAACATACTGATTTTGTTCAGTTTCCCGACAGGCTTGAAACAATTCTTCTGCACATATAGTTTTTCTTGAGAGTCACTCAAAGTTAAGTGACTCGTCCGTTAGGGTCACTAGAGCTTTTGCCCGTTTGAACCGCCATCTTAATAATGCATGGTCACGTCTCCAGAATTGAGTCCGCAATCTATACCTCATATATCTACGATCTCCACGCAAACTTACCGATGTGGTGATGAAAACTAAACTGGGCATTTCATCATTATCATCGTCACGCTCAGTGAATACAACACCAAACTGAAAAGTGGAAATCCAAACAAGATCGGAAACTAAAAGCGAGAAATACCAAAATAAAGAACGCTCAGAAAATATACAACATACCAGTACAGAAAAATATACAGTATAGAATATATATATAGATATAATAATATATCGCTATCTCAAACTCGGTTGTCTCGAAAACCTCGCTATCCCAAACAAGAGTTGATTTCCATTTAGGGGCCGATTACATGGAGATTTTCAACCCGGGCTGAAATTTCAGCCCGGTTAGGAGGGCTGAGTTTTTATTGCGATTACATGAGCGATTTCAAACCGGGCTGAAACCAAAATTTTAATCAATAACACGTAGGAATTCGAAAAATTTTCGTTTGCGGTTGCGTAATGAACGATCGACACCGTTCATACGCTTTAGTTCAGCCCGGGCTGAAAATCTTGAGCGATTACATGGGCGATATTAGCCCAGTTGACCGGCTGAAAATTCCATCTGAACTGTCAACCCGGGCTGAAATTTTTTCCATGTAAGCGCTACGTTCGTATTACAAGGACTTAATAAGAAGCCCCGGCTGAAAATCGCCATGTAATGGGCCCTTTAAAGTGCCTATGACATGAAAATTAAGTTTGCTTCACTTGGGAAATAACATAAAATGACAAAAGCTGCAAAAACTGTAAAAGATATTGCGTTGTCATTTTTTAAGTTTGGTTTTCATATATCGCATTTCATTACCATCATCGCCGATACAGCTTTGCGATGAATTGCGACGAAATAGGATTATGAAAACTGGTAATCGGGGACAATCATCGGCGATCATCACAAAAACCCAAAAAAATTGTCCCCCCCCCTCGATGATCACCGACTGTCGCCGATGAATTAAGACAAGCAAAACAAACGAAAACCAAAATCCGATGAAATAGGGCAAATTAACACCCAGTCGCTAGAAGAAATCCAAGCAATTCAAAACGCACCACCGTGTGAAATTGCCACGATTCTTCCCTTGTCTCGAATACTTTTCGCACGCATGCAGAAACTCTTCTTTCTATATTTCTTACGCCGCACGAGCCTTTTCTTTTTCAGTA
This sequence comes from Paragorgia papillata, assembly GCA_035771165.1. Classification (NCBI taxonomy): domain Eukaryota; kingdom Metazoa; phylum Cnidaria; class Anthozoa; order Scleralcyonacea; family Coralliidae; genus Paragorgia; species Paragorgia papillata. The sequence continues at coordinate 280,370 of JAWNZC010000211.1, read as the reverse complement.
ACAGCGCTATGACGAGTGAAAGCTTCGTATAGAGTAACAATCTGTTGTTTAAGGGATGCCGATTTTTAAAAAAAATATCATTTTCCGGCGATTGTCTGGGATGATCGTCGCAAATGTGGGGGCATCGGTGATGATCGGCGATGAAATGCGATAAATGAAAACCAGGCTTAAGTGTTCTTTCAAATGAGATGAGTAATTTCCGTGTCATGGGCATTTAACAAATTTTTTCACTGTTTTACATTAGTAGAAACCTAGTAGTATACCATTACAATTGCTGCAATCTGATTGGCTATTCTACTCGATATTTATTCGTCGATAGATAACGAGTAGGACATTGCATACCAGGACCCGCGCGGTCGCACAGTAAAACAACATGTAACCAACATCGCTGCCAAACGTTTGCACATACGTGAATTCGCTACAGTAAACATTGCAAGAGAAGTGGGAACTAGCCGTGGCGACAACAACCAGACAGTGAAGACTAAGTAAGACTTTGTGTTTTAAAAAAAGGGTAAAGAAAATTACGAAGGGGTAATTTCAGAATATGTTACAATATTGACAAAGAAGCCATGCACAAATTGCCTACCTTATCTTTTTGGTAGTATGCTTATATTTTTAACTTTTGTGTCGGACTCTTCGACCAGTCCAAATATTTCAGTGTTTTCCCGCTCTATAAGTCAGGACGAGCTCGGACGTCGCGTATGCGCAAAACGTTTGGCAGCGGTGTTCATGTAACCCAAGTGTCTTTATTCTCGTCTTCCGCTAAAAGGAGCAAGCGAGGACGAGACGGGCGGGCTGGCGAGAAGACGAGAAAAATAAAGCCTGATCCAATTCTTTACCTGGCCGCATTCCGCCCACAAATAAATTTTCTGAATTTCCAATGGACGCAGCTTTAATCACACAATCCAGCCGTTCCAAGTTTTAAATTTGCTGTTTCCTTAGATATTCAAGCGGACTCACGACCACAACCCAGAACTGTTTCGAAATAATTCCTTCATAGATTGCCAGACTGGCATAACCAGTGCGGAGTACAGCTAGCACATCCTCATTAAACAGGGCTTTTTTTGTACATTCGCGCTGTTCTTTCTTTAGATTTTTTTTTCTTTAAACTTCTCTAAACGTCGTCTGTGACATCATTGAATCGCTAGATTCGTTAGACGCTTTGTTAATTATGTAAATAATCATAATTCATAATTAGATGTACATAAACCAATCAGAATAGAGCTTTTCGGGGTTTTTTGTCTTATGGACCAATCAGACGAAAAAGCCAAAATCAGGCTTTTTACATGCGGCCAGGTAAAGAATTGTATCGGGCCCTCTTTCCCTTCCCCTGCCTAACTATTCCCTCATAGAAATTACGAGCTCGTAATCTAATTGTTAAGTAGAATCAAGAGAGTATAAACTAAGGTAAGAGAGGAAATGTATAGTAATGGATCTTGTTCTATCCTAATTCCTCTGAAAGTGCCTCTATGGTCTGTGGGATCTTTACATATTTAAATAACTTAGGTTAAAAGAAAACGTTTCCCGAAAATTTTTATCAAAAATATTAAATCCCCGCCCAGCTACAGCGCTCCAAAGTTGGCATCTCTGTATCTGTGACCGTGCCTGTTAGGGACCTGGTGCGATTTTACTGTGTGACGTCACGGTCGGAACGGAACTTGCCTTGCAACCAAAATAAAAAGGACAGATAATCTTCGATCTGCGCGCAGTTTATGGAAATTATTTTGAAATAGAGACTTGCCATCAAGATTTTTAAACTGTATTCGTGGAGCGACTAATAATTTAAAGGTAAGTACATTCGATTATTTCTGTATTTTCATTAAATAGTGAGTTAAATTGCAGACTTTTGATGTTGTCATTGTTAAAATGGCGCATGTAACAATCATTTCCGAAACATGCAGTCAAAACTAACCCTGTAACTCAAAAATAAACATGTTTTGTGCTTTTTGGTTGCAATATTTGGAATCCCAAGTGGAATATCTACAAAACTGTCGGTAATTTTACATCAGTTTACTCGCCTATTCGACAAAAATGCTCATTGGTCTTGACTGTTGAAATGACGAGTACGACATCATCGCCATTGTTATTGTCGAAGCTCGCAGCATAGAAAATCCAGAATATATTGTCTTCTGGATTGTCTATGCTTGCAGTCAAGACTAACCCTCGCCTCAGAATCTTGTGTGCACAGTTTGCAAAACTGACTCTATTTGTAAACCAGTAAATGTTACATATGTAATCTACTATAACCTAATGTCTACATGTATGTGCATGTACAGAAAATCTAACTAATACCATATCAATTTTATTAAAGATGCCTTACAAAAGGGACTACTCAGTGAAAAAAAAATTCTTTCTAAAGAAGAAAGAAGCCATTTGGAAGCCAAATTATTGTACCACTATGGAAAATAAGGAGACCTATATGCAGGTAAATTAGCCTAAATACTCCTTATGTGATAATCCAGCATGCACAGTATTGTATTATATTAAGAAAAGAAAGCTTATAATTATATTTTAAGCTTTATCATATAGATATTGACAAAACACATCGTTAAATATCTTCATACATAAAAGATTGCTAACTTTTTCTTCATATTTTAAATGACAGGATTGGAGATACAAACTTTAATTTCTTGCATTATATTGTTAATATCCTTGTCCATTCTCTTTGTTCAGTTTAGTATATATATATATATATACTGTATATATATATATATATATATATATATATATATATATATATATATATATATATATATATATATATATATATATATATATAGACACACTCGCACACATACAGAACGTACATGTATGGCATCTATATTCTAAAGTTCTATTCGTAGATAGTTGACACTGTCAATGAGGTGCACAATAGTCCACTGGTTGGTTTATACTATTACTTTATAGCAATGTTACTAGGTATAGTATAATACCTTAATGACGACTATCCAGACAATAAAAAAAATTCAATTTTGGTACATTAAATGAAGTTGCTTTTAATGTTTATCCTTTTTCAGACAGAGACAGTCCCCCGTCTTGGTACCAGTTTCAATGGGTGAAATATTTAATGACAAAACAAGCTATTTGAATAATACCAACAGCAATTGCACTGGAGACAACAACAGATGTCAACCACTTGCTGCACCTGTAAACAGTTATCCAACCACAAATCCTTAAAGACTTAGTTAACACCATTAATAGCATTGGTCTTCCTTTTGGTTGGACATTAGTGAAAGGCGATGAAGAATCTTTAAAAGTTGTTTACTTGCAACAAAGAAAGAAAGACTGTGCCAAGGATCCCATGATAACAAAGTCAGTGACTGTTTACAAAGATCATTCCTAGAATTCTTGATAAAGTTATTCAACAGTTTGATAGTCAAGGATTAGAAGGCTTAAAGCAGCAAATAATAAAATTGATAAAATTAATAAAATTGATATCGTATACAAGGATCAAGAATTCCAATTTCCGGCACGCGCGCGGTGTAATGTGGGATAGGCTCAAAGGTTAAGTGAGCACCAATTCAATTAGCGCCATTGTTGCTGTAGTTTTAATATTCATGAGAAGTTGAGTTGGCGCTTTGTAATCGACAAGATCTGTGAGCTGTGTTTAATTGACTTGAGGATAATTTACAGGAGTCATTAGTGGACTATTTAACGGTAAGTAACTATTTAATCTAGTATAATTATGTGGCAAACTCGTCGAAATTGACCACTCTGGCTAATAGCCTGAAATTCCTAGACTCAGGGTAGTATAATCCTACTTCTATTAAAATAGATATTTTTGCTTAAATCACAGCCAGGCTTTTGAAAATGAGTACGGGAGAACCTTTATTCGACGAAGTTCAAACGTGGCACGTTGACGCTTTGAAAGAGTACTGCCGAAAAATAAACCTTAAAGTGAGTGGCAAGAAGGCTGAACTCGTAGCACGTGTGTTTGCTGCTTCTGAGATGGGCATTCCGGTGTGCCTTACCGCCCTAGAAAGAGTACTGAAAACAGAAGACGAAAAAGCTAAGCTTTTGCAAACGCCAGAAGGTTCTTTGCCAGATCCGTTGTCACTTAAAGATGGGTGGTTTGGGGAAACCAAGAGTATGCAGTCTTGGCCTCCAATTTTTCTGCGTGACATTACAGTGTTCTTGATGTCAGATCACCCAGGAAAAGATGTTCACTTACATGAACGTATTTTGAACGAATATAAGGAAGGCAAAGCATATCGCCTGTATGAATCTGGTTGGCTGAAAGAGGTTTTCATGCATGGCATTTCCAACGAATCAAAATATTGTACCTGAAAGCAAGATGCACACATTCTATGAAGATTTCGGACGTTCCTCATACTGTATGGATTTGTTGCGATAAAACTACTGGAAAGATTATTAGTGGTTATTGCACTTGTGTTGCAGGGTCAGTGTATGATCAAATTTATTAATTGTATACTATGATTTATACTTTTAGTTAAATCTTTTTATTGAATATAGTTACTGAATTCCCAAATCCCAGCTTTATTCTTGGTTTGCACTTGACTTCATGGCGGCCATTTTGGAGGAACTTTAACAAAAGAATCTCATTAGCAGCTATTGTATTTGGAGTATGTTTTCCTCCAACATGGCCACCATCTCTTTGTCTTCTAAATCTCAAGGGATTGATTGCAAACCACCAATAGAGTAGTTACATGTATAAATGGAGAAATGACAAGCAAAATAAGGCAATATATGAGGTGACTCATGTGTGTATTCTTATTTTGTTATTTTGATTTAGAATCAGTAGTTCATGCATTCATATAACTGCATTGCTGTTCCATATAGAGACTGCTAATCGAAGTGGGCTCACTAACCCTGCTTGTACGTCCAAGCCATGCAGATGGGATGTTCCAGCAAGAAAAACCGAGATTGAACCCATGCAGATCTGTGACATGGATTGGAAAGCTTCAAAGCTGAACAAAGGTAAAATGTACATGTGTAACAGATTGATAATAGATTAATAATAATGGATTCTTAGTATTCTAATTTTTTTTTTTTTTTTTTTTTTTTAATAATTATAGAACCCAGCAAACCATTAAATAATGCCAAACGTTCACTGTTTAACCCTGTTGTTGAGAAATGTCCTCAAGATGCTAAGGAGAAAAGACGTCGGTTGTATCTTGGGCTGAAGGACATTCTACCTGATGGGTAATTCCATGCTAATGAAGACATTTATAAAAAATAAAAAGTTTTCAGAACCTTTAAAACAACAAGTTATTTTGATAGCTTACATATTCAGGGTGACTAAAAAGTTAATTTGGGATAAATACTACTGTTGGATTGCCTCGGTGCTCTGTTCAATAATGTGTTACCCTAGTTGTCAATATTTTAACGCCAACAGAGAAAAAACAATCTACCCATTTTTCCTAGATGCTTATTCAATTATATTTACACAATGTTGTGAAAATCTGCCTAAACCATATACACTTTACTAAAAAAAATTGCAATCTTCCATCTTTCAATGTATTGCCAGGAACCGCTGTTTAAGTTTGAGGTCATATTACATGTAACATGAGTCACAAAAACATAAAGTTTGTAATTGTGCAAATGACCAACAATGAGCTGAAGGCTGTTGTTTAATATTTTCTTCCTACTTATGATACTTTAACTTAAATACCAATCCCATCCATTTCAGCTTTATCTGTACAGTCTGAGAGGACACTGAATGTTGGTAACATGAGTCACGTGTAACATGAGTCACATTATTGGAGATATATTAAAACATGAGCTGCATTGTGGTTTTCTGGTACCCTTCACCCAATTGTCATTTCGTCAGACACCCTGACTCATTCGAAAGACACGATAGTGGCCTACATTGACCATCTGCTGGATAACATTCCATCTACCATCAAGGCAGTGTCTATTTGGTCTGATGGCCCAGCCTCCCAGTTTAAAAAACGATTTCTTGTGGCTTCTCTCAAGCCCCTCCAAAAGAAGCACAGCATTGAGATTACTTGGAATTTCTTTGCAACATCACATGGGAAGGGACCAGTGGATGGCATACGTGGTGCAGTCAAGCGTCAAGTGTGGAATGCCGTAAAGACCAGAAAGCATATGGTCACTGATGCAACAAGTTTTGTTGCTGCAGCCATCAATTCTACAAATGTTAAAGTTGTAGAAATGACTGCATTAGATATTGATGAAAGAAACAAGTCCCTCAATGTAGGGCAAGTCTTCAATGATGCAGATCTAATCCATGGCATTGCAGGAAAGCACTGTGTCAAGATAGTTAAGGACAAAGCAACTGTTTATGCCTTGACTGGTGATGCTGCCGATGAAGCTGATGAGATGTCAGATAGTGACACTGAATCCAATGATGCCAGTATTCCAACAGATCTGGAACCCTGTATAATTGCTGTTGGAGATTGGTTTGCTGTGGAGTATGAGGGCATATTGTACCCTGGTGAAATTAAGTCTGTTGAGGTTAATGATTTTCAAGTGTCGGTGATGGTACAAGCTGGTAAATACTGGAAATGGCCTGCCTCTCCTGATGAGATCTTCTATCCTCACGAAAAGCTTATCAAAAAGTTGAATACACCCAGTGTAGTTAATTCTCGGGGTCACTTTCATTTTTCAAACTTTTAATTATTTCTGGAATTTGGTACTTTGATACAATAATTATATAACTGTTAACATTATATGACATTATATATTCATGAGGCATCAATCAACATTTCTGAGGTATATAGGTATTAGATGTTGTGTCTCAGAGGCAATTAGACATGTTTGTGGACTGGTTAAAAAATAACACTTTATGTGTAACATGAGTCACGTAACATGAGTCACAGATGTTATGTAACTGTTCCGCCTGTTGTTATTTAAAATTCAATTTATTTTTATGCATATAGTTTGTATATCATATTAGTGTGTATATTCAAGAAAAATACATTTTATACTATTTATAATTTCCGAAGAAAGCTCAGAAGAAGTTAAGTTAATTTTGGTGATGTCACCTTGGCGTAACATGAGTCACGTATAATTGTATTGCCCTAATTAACGGCAATGTGCATCAAATTTTTCATTCTCATCATAATACAATAATTTAGTACCTTAGGTATCTACAGACAATAGTTGAAGTGTTAAAATAAATACATTGTTAAACTAGAACAGAATTAGTATGTGGATTTTCTTCAAAATGTAACATGAGTCACCATGGAATTACCCTGATGCATGTTTCATGGCTTTTGGAGAAACTGCTTTCAGCCAGCTTCCTGTTCATGTCGATACCAATGAGCACATTGTCACTAACAATGAAGCAGTACCTGTACCACTTGATGACCATGAAGAAGTACTAGTACCACTTGATGACCACAAAGCAGCACCAGCAACTGATTCAAGGTTTAGCAATGAGAATGCCCTTTTGGAATTAGCAAAAACTGTATCTTCAGCTGATGAGTTTCTGTCTTCACTGGTGCCCATCAGCAATGAGGAGGTGGATTATATTGAGACAGTTACTATTGGTCAGGCAGACAATGAGATATGGTGTAGTCAGCGCAAAGGCAGAGTTACTGCCTCAAATTTCTATAGAGTCTTTACCAAAGTTAACACAATCAACAGCTCTGAGGAAGGGAGTGTAGATGTTGGTAACTTGATTGTGCTCCTGTTGTGGAAATGGTGTTGTTGAAATTAAGTGCCCTTACTCTATTGTAAATGAGTTGCCTACCCCTGAGAATTTGTCATATTTGACATATAATAATGGTAAAATTGCTCTTAAACAGAAACACAAATATTATGCACAAATACAAGGCCAAATGGCAATTAGTAACAGGAATTGGTGCCACTTTTTTATTTTTACACAAAAGGGTCAATACATGGAAAATATTGTATTTGACACCGTATGCTGGAAAAAACTGGAGGACAACTTAACACAGTTCTATGTAAATTATATGGCTCCAGAACTAGTTAGGTTATACAGTTAGTAATGTAAATAGTAATGTATTATAGCAAAATTATGTAAATAATTAATGTAACAATTATAAACAGGTGTAAAATATTTTTAATACTAGTAAAAAAATTATTTGCACAATGGTTTATATAAATTGCACACCGCGGCACATACTGTTACAATGTCATCTAACTTGTTTAACAAACAAATGGGCAATTCATGTTTAATCAAGTGGAAGGTCTTCAAGCGCCTGATAGCTTGTTCAACAAATATTCTCAAATTTGCAACTTTCTTAGTTTTGTAAACTTGTGATCTGGTAAAATGTTCATGTCCACGTTTACCTGGGGGTATGTGAAGTGTTGCCTTTTGTAGAAGTAGATCCTCCATAATGGTGAATCCTCTGTCCGCCATGACTTCATCATAGGGTTCTAAAATTCCATAGAAACCAGACTCCCGAGTAATATGAACATCAGATGTTCTCCCAACCCATGCTTTTGAAATAAAAGTGAATGCTCCATTTGGTGAAATAGAAACAAGCACTTTAGCAGTGTGGTGATGTTTATAATCTGACCAAGTTGCTGCCTTCAGTTTCGGGTCACTTGGGGTTTCAATAAATATCTCTGTACAGTCAATGGTATGACGTACATTGGTATAACCTTGCTTCTTAAATGACTTTGGCAATGATTTCTTCACAACTTCTTTTGGGGGGTTGTAAATCAGACACTTTAACTGGATTGCAAGAAGTTTAACCCATGTTGTAAAAATATTGGTCACAGTTGTAGCAGACACACCAAATCGCTGGCCCAAATCAATATTTATGGGAGCAAGACGGAGTTTCATCAAAGTCATAAGAAACTCATCCTTCTGGGTAAGGAAACGCTTTCGGCCAAATTTTTTTGGCAGGGGCGGATTTAGCGTTAGTCAAATAAGTCATACGACTAAGGTATAAAAAAATCCGCAAGAAAAAATAATTATCGTATCGTTCTTCCCTCAGTATCGTTCTTCCCTCAGTCTTGAGATCGCCGAGATAATCGACTAGGTGAGACTGCCGACCGGCATGTTAAACCGCGTCGCGCGGTTTACTTTGTTCTTTCTCGACGGATTTGAAGCTATTGTATCAGCCGCTGTGATTGGTTGAATTTATAAATTAGCCTTTATAGCGATCTGTGATTGGTTTGCCGGGTGTTCGCCGGATTTCTTTGTCTTTCTCGACGGATTTAGACCCCTTGTATCACCCTTTCTGACTGGCTTAATTTTTCAATAGCTCTTTATGAAGAGCACGGATTGGTTTAGCGGCGTTTTACTTTGTAGTTCTCGACTGATTTGTGGACTGATGAGTGGCGATTCTGACTAACTTGCGCTACAGCTTAGTATTTATTCTGTGCTACAGCGCTAGTCTGGTCGTATATTTACTACAAGGCACAAGCGGATTCTGTCGTTTCGAAAATGGCTTTGCCTAATACAAACATAGTAGATCTTGATGTATTTGCGAGAGATTTATAAAACGGGAAGTTTAAAACCGTCGACTCGAGGGTCAACAAGCGGAGGATGCTTTGCGCAAAGCCGAGCATTTTACCAAGATTGGCAAGACGCTTCAAAGGAATTTTGGCACTGGGATATACGTGGTAATATACGCCAACAATGACAAGAAGAAACCTCGTGCTGCTCTCAAGTAAGCAGATTTTTCTCCCTTAATTATTTTCTAGTTATTTATAAATATTAAATACGACAATAACAACCTTCGCCACGATTGGCATGTCTTCAAATGAAAGGTGACTGACCTTTATTATTGCTAGAATCTTATTTATTAATATATTTCTGCTGTCCTTTCTTTCCTAGTCTTAATATCTACGTGTTTGTAGCGCAAGTAGCTCAAATTCATTCAGGGTTTTCCCTTCTAATTCTTGTATTTGTTAATGGTTTGAAAACTTAATTGAAACATGTCATCACCTTATTTATATTAATGTGCTTTTGAGACTAGCATTGTAGCAAAGAGTAGCAAAGAACTGAAATACAAGCTAAAGGATTTTGTCAAGATTGGATAATGTAGACTACTTCATAAATTCATAAAATAGATAGTGAGGTCTGGCAATCATAATCATGTTATTTTATGTGAGAGGCCATAGTTAGGGCCTGTTTGGTTTTCAAGGTAGGGTTACCCCTGGGTCAACTCCATTAGATGTGGTTACCAAGCACTAATGACAAGAAGCCTGGTATAAGTAAAAAGTTGTCCTGGGTAGGCGAGTTTAATAACCCTACCAGCTACTAGGGTAACCCTAGTGTGGTGATAGGACTATCCTAGCACCCGGGTTACCCTAGTGTCCTTGTAAATACAACAAACAAAAAAAATAGGAAATGTATGAGAGCTACATGTACATGTAGGGTAACCAGCGTGCTAGAGTAACCCAGTGGTGGCTAGGGTAACCCTACCTCCTTGTAAACAAGCCCTTAGTATAGAGACTGAGTCAGGCCTACAACGTTTTTTAATTTGACATAGTATTTAAATGTTTTAGGTCTGAGGCATCTGGGAATTGCCTATACAGCTCTGTTTTGAGCTTCTGCATAGAGTGAAATGGTCCAACCTGCAGTATGGTTATCAGTTACATATAAAATATTTGAAGCCATGAATCAGACTTATTAAATATTTGAAGTAGATGTATTGTATCTGTTGTTTATTTCTAAATTTTGGACATGATGGTACTTGGAAAATGCAAATTTTCCTCACTGTAGTGCCCTCAGAATGCAAAAAAAGCATTTAAGACCCAAAATTTAAAAATTTTCTGGGGAGCATGACCCCCCCCCCCCCCCCTTCCCCCTAGAACCCAAATAGTTTGGACTAAGGTGACAAAAATCCTAGATCCGCCCCTGTTTGGTGTCCTCTTAAAGTGCCGAACCTTTGTAGATACCTTAGATGGACCATTCCAGTATGTTACCTTCTTGATATTCTGCTTAGCCAAAGAAAATAGAAAGTCAAAAGTGGACCTTGTAGGAAGACCTGTAAATGTCTTCACAATCTTGTCAGTTCGAAGATCGTTGTGGCTTAAGGCTTTGTTTACTTTCCTGGGTGATTTTTGTTTCATTTTTTGTTCCAGGTTACTTACTTGTTTCTTTAATTTCATGATTTCTTCATCTTTCTTCTTTAATTTTGTCATGCAAGATTCATTTAGGCAATAGTCACTTTTTTTCATGTCACACCAACAGCAGTAGTTATGATCATTAATCAAATGATATGGCCTTTTAGGTGCTTCTTTCTGCAACATGCCATTATTTTCCACTTGAATAGGTGTTTCCAAGTCCTCATTGCTAGTTTCTTTTGGGATGTTGGCAGTTTCTAAGATATTAGTGGGTCCTAATGGCTCAGTCACTGCAGTTAACTCGTCCAGCCCTGAAAGGTTTTCAGAAGACGTTCTTTGGCGCTTACAAACGCTTTCCACTCTTTGTGAAGGTGCTTTACGTTTGGGTTTCATTCGTAGTTCGTAGCCCATCTTCAGTGCTTTCAATGAGGCGAGCGCCATCGCGCTCGCGCTCGCCCACACCAGGGCGCTATAAAACACGGGCGGGGAAACGCGCATGTAATTTGGCGAGCTATGTGTGATGCATCAAAGGACTGGCACGAGCGCGCTTGGGCTCTGAAAATCAACAAAAACACAATTTGAATGGCGACCAAAAAGATAAAGAGTACCCGAGATAAATTCCTCTTTTTGAAAAGGAAGAAAACTTATTACTGCCATTAGAAACACAAATAAAGAACAAGTAACTCCTTCAGATTAAATTTGTTTTAATTATATATTGTCAAGGATTTATTTTAGATTAATAAAAGCACAATTGTTTACCGGGAGAGTTGAAAAAATTCCTTAAAATTTACAATTTTTGAAGGGCGCACGCCGTTAAAATCATGTTTTCTCTGCGAATCGGTTGACAAAAGTGAATTTGAATACACCAACGTAAAGACAATTAAATAGGCTTTCGAACTGACATAGTCACCGAACGTGCTTTTTTGTGCTTTTTTCGTAAAATTGACATTTCACCAACCCATTTTTGAAAATTTTCCATTCTCGCCACTGACTATAGCTTTATAAACTGAAAAACTGCTAACACTTTCAAGTTTAAAAACCCCTTGCTTCTTTTAAAGAGCAATCACATGAATATATACACAGTACTAAAACCCTGTTGCCAATAGTGTTAAACATACGAGGAGAACTTTTAAAACAAATTTCAACCAAATGATGTAAATAAATATGCCAAAGTTTACTACAAGTCTGCATCACTTGTCTGCATGCGACTCAAGCTAGTTTACGACGGTAAAAACAAGATTATAGTATTCTTTGTTTGCCAAATTTTATGCCCCCAGAAATACTATAGACGTTAACAACAGGCTTGCTCAAATTTTAGCGGAAATCATTTAAAAGAAACAATAAAAATCGAGAATGTTTTCGGCTTTGTGTTTATATCCAGAGTAAACAATCTTATGCAGTTCAGCATATTTTGTTTTATAGATAATATCATAACACTTAAAGAAAAAAACATGAAACTAAAAAAACACTCTTACGTCCATGCATGCAGATTAACATTATATATGTGTACGAGAAACTGGTAACTACAATTATTGCATTTTGCAGACAAAATTCGATCATACTAAGCTTATATCTGAAAATTATATTACAGTTGTCGAACGGCCGAAGACAGTACTCTAGTCAAATTTACAGCACAAGCGACCAACAACGTACGATAATATAGTTATAGATATTTTACATGCGAAAAGAGTACTGAAGTGTTTCTTACCATCTACTTCTCGGTCTCCGTTTTAAACACATCTGATCAGTCAAGTCCATTATTTTACAGATTTCAGTAAGATACAGTTGGTAATCACGGCCGCTTGAAGTTTGACTATTTTTTTTGTAGCTTCTAAAGTTTGAGATTCATTCAAGACTATATATAACTAGCATGTATAGGAAATAGTTCATCAAAATAACATTTATAGAGCAAATAAAGCAAGATTACGACTTAAAAAAAGTTGGAAACGACACATATACTTGATAGCATGGACGTTTGACTTTCACCGACCACAGGTACAGTCTTCGGCTTCGTCTTGAGGTATCTGAATCAGCCATATAAACATGCAATTATAGTGAATCTTTTTTTTTTCATCATTACTGTAATTTTTAATGCGGAGGTTTCTTAGCATTTTCTTTCAGCCGTCTCATGGTTTCTTCTACTTTCGAAAATGAAATTTAAAAATCGAAGCTCGAAGTGATATATGCGGGGGGTACGCGCATCACACATAGATCAGGGCTCCCGTTGCCGTTTCCCCGCCCGTGTTTTATAGCGCCCTGCCCACACGCTCCCAAGTTATAATAAGTAATTTGTCATAAAATGCGCTCGCAGATTATCTTCCACTGCCTAGAAATGGAGTAAATAAATGCTCAGTTGTATATAATATGAAAATAATGGAATATCTCTTGTTTACTCTGTGCAGGAGTATACAGTCTGGCTTATAAAAACAAATCAATAAACCGGCGTCACAGGGAGATAAATTGTTCTTGGTTTTATTAAATTAACGGGTTTAGATATTAAATATTAGTTTGTTTCTAGTGGCAGGCTAACTGCACTCTCCAGTGACGTACTGTATTGTCTTGCTGCATATTGTTTAATTGATATTCGTATTATTAAAAGACTAGCCGAAATCGGCGAAAATGCAAAATAGCGTTCGTTTGTTCACGGGGACGTCCGCTGCATGTTCCGGCGCGGCAATATCGGGATAAACACTACAAAATCTCAAACGTTATGCTAGTTGTGCAGATGAAAACCACAAATGACACTTAAAACATTGGTTTGAAGTTCATTTTTATGATAATAGACTGTTAAAATTGACCCAGGAAATGTAACAGGAAGTCATCAACATAAACCGGCGCTGTTTTTTCAAGAAAAACCAAATCGCGCTGTCCAGTTGTGAAATCTGCTCTGGCGAGCGCGATCCATCGCGCTGGCGTATTTTATTCATTGAAAGCACTGACCTTTAAAACAGGATCAGGATTGTCTGCAGTAGGTTTGCCTGATATGAAATGTTCACTACACACTCTTGACGATTTGTTTGGCAACCACATCCTACCTTTCTCACTTTATCTTTTAATTACTCTGGCCCATCGAAGTCTTACACACTTGTTTTTGCGTTCAGTTGGAAAGGGATGTAGCACAAACGGAGGTGAGCAATTACATGCCCCTGATCCATGATAGCACTTGTGAAGATTGCACATAGTTAAACTCCATTTGTTTAGGTTTTTCCCACTATTAGAACAGCCCACAACAGCACAGTGCCTGTGCCCAAATCCCATGATCTATACAAAAATTAAATGGTGTTGATACTATACTAGTATACTAAGAATATAACGTATTTATTGAATAGAAATAGCCTATATGAAGAATTTGGAAAACACGAGTCGGGGCGATATTCGCTGTATCAGTCCACTCTTCTGTCGTGAATAAACAATTATGAACTTAATTTAGTTACTTACCGTTAAACAGTCCTGATACTCCTGTAAATTAATTATCCTCAAGTCAATTAAATACAGCTCACATTTCAACTTCTCATGAATATTAAAACTCAGCAACAATGGCGCTAATTGAATTGGTGCTCACTTAACCTTTGAGCCTATCCCACATTACACCGCGCGCGTGCCGGAAATTGGAATTCTTGATCCTTGTATTAGTTAGATATACTGCACATGCACATACATGTAGACATTAGGTTATAGAAGATTATATATGTAACATATTATGCTGGTTTACAAATAGAGTCAGTTTTGCAAACTGGGCACACAAGATTCTGAGGCAAGGGTTAGTCTTGACTGCAAGCATAGACAATTCAGAAGACAATATATTCTGGATTTTCTATGCTGCGAACTTCGACAATAACAATGGCGATGATGTCGTACTCGTCAGACCAATGAGCATTTTTGTCAAATAGGCGAGTAAACTGATGTAAAATTACCGACAGTTTTGTAGATATTCCACTTGGGATTCCAAATATTGCGACCAAAAAGCACAAAACATGTTTATTTTTGAGTTACAGGAATACAGAGTTAGTTTTGACTGCGAGCAGAGCTTCGACAACAATGGCGATGATGTCGTACTCGTCAGACCAATGAGCATTTTTGTCAAATAGGCGAGTAAACTGATATAAAGTAACGGAAAGGTTTGTAGATATTCCACTTGGGATTCCAAATATTGTGACCAAAAAGCACAAAACATGTTTATTTTTGAGTTACAGGGTTAGTTTTGACTGCATGTTTCGGAAATGATTGTTACATGCGCCATTTTAACAATGACAACATCAAAAGTCTGCAATTTAACTCACTATTTAATGAAAATACAGAAATAATCGAATGTACTTACCTTTAAATTATTAGTCGCTCCACGAATACAGTTTCGGCAAGTCTCTATTTCAAAATAATTTCCATAAACTGCGCGCAGATCGAAGATTATCTGTCCTTTTTATTTTGGTGGATTGTCTATGGTCTGACTTCCGTTCCGACTGTGACGTAGCTCTATCAATTAGAGCCCAGGCCCAAGACAAACGGTCTACTTTCAAAATGGCGCGATTTGGGCTGATTTGGCCAACTTTGGAGCGCTGTTACTGGGCGGGGATTTAATATTTTTGAGAAAACATTTCGGGAAACATTTTCTTTTAACCTAAGTTATTTAAATATGTAAAGATCCCACAGGCCATAGAGGCACTTTAAGTTATTTTTAGATTTCACGAGATAATCCTCACGTGTATGTTTATGTAGGCTGGACTTCCAACCGTCTCCCGGGCCCCGGTATATAGCTCCCCCGAAAGAGACGGCTGGACGCGTGAACCACAGAGCGTGACTGTGACGTTTTGGATAAATTAATTTCACGATATCAAATACCATAGAAGCTGACTGAAATATAAGTTGTTCCCCTGATCCTATAGCGTATATAAATGACGAAAACATCTTGGCTACTAACCAATTTCTCTAGAGCTTCCGTTCTAAATCTTTTAGAAAATCAATCTTAAACGTTTCTAAAATGCGAGCGCATGCCTCACTCATCAGCACTCTGTTGATCGCCATTTTTAACTGACGGGGTAATTCATGCAATAATCCTAATCATCCCAATAATATATGCCTGCTGAAAATGTGCAGGCATGTTTGTGATTGGTGCAAATCGACAATGAACAAGCTCACGAGTCCAGCCGTGATTTCCGGGGAGGTAAGTACTGGGACCCGAGATACGGCTGAAAATCGAGCCTAGTGTATATGTTACATCATATATACAAACAAGCGTTTTACAAAAGATAAAACTGGGTTTTTTGTTTAAGACGAGTTTTGGCTGTCTTCAATTCTTGAGTAAAAGCTTTAATGTAACATCCAATCGAAATACAATTTTTCAGTTGTTCTACAAAATGTACTTCACAGTTCACTCCTATACGACTTTTTCGGCCATTTCATTTTCACGAGAGGAATGTGTAGACTTCCACGTAAAACCCACAATAGATGTGTCTAATATTACTTAAGGGGAATTAGGATAGAACTAGACCTCATTACTGTACATTCCTCTCTTACCTTAAGTGCCTATGAAACGAAAATTAAGTTTGTCTTATTTGAAAGAACTCTTAAAATCATAGAGTAACATCTTTTGCAGTTTTTCGTTTCCCTGCTTCGTTCAAGAGATATTTCAGTTTGTTTGATATGCAAATTAAACATTTTGACGTCGTATGTGCATAATGAGCTATCAGAGAAGGTTAGATATCTTTTCTATTATCAAACGAAATTAATTTGAATGAAGCATGTGGATGTGTTTCGCTCACAACACTAAACATGTAGATTTTCAAGTGATTATAGCAAAGATATATAACTTTTTCGATAACTCATTATGCACATGTGACGTGAAAATGTTTAATTTGCATATCAAACAAACTGAAATATCTCAAGAACGAAGCAAGGAAACGAAAAACTGCAAAAGATGCTACTCTATGATTTTAAGAGTTCTTTCAAATAAGAAAAACATAATTTTCGTTTCATAGGAACGTTAAGGTCTGGGTTAAGGTTTACAGGGTCATTTCGGTAAAGCGCTCTCAAATCGTCAGAATTTATGCCACAAAAATAAAATAGATATCGTTAGAAAGCTATTAATTTGTAGAATACAATGTTGTATCGATTTTGCGATAAACACAAGCCAATAATGCATGGTTGCAAATTTTTCAAGTAAAACCAGAGGGCTTCACTCGGGGCGAACAAAGAACAGAGCATTTCATTTTGTTCAAAACATTTTTTGCAGTTTGATTCCGAGATAAATTTCCAGCTAAACGGTGTCAGCGTATTTTTTTATTTTTTGCATAGTTTCGATTTTATGACATATTTTGTCCGAATGATGGTCGTCAATAAAATCAGCAAAACTCGACATAAAAACTCGAGAAAAAAAGATTTTGAACAAAATAAAACGCTTTTTGCTTGAGTCGCCCCGAGTGAAGCCCTCTGGTTATAAACAAAAAATTCACAACTATTATTGGTTTGTGTTTATCGCAAAATCAAAGACAACATTGTATTCTACAAATTAATATAGCTTTCTAAGGATATCTATTTTATTTTTGTGGCATCAATTCTGACGAATTGAGAGCGCTTTACAGAAATTACCCTGCAAAACGTTAACGAAGACCTTAATGCTCACTCGGTAGAATTTATCCCCTTATCTTGAACTCCCCCAATCTTAAACTACTTTTTACATCCCTTAAGAGCTCGAGATAGTGGGATTGAACTGTAGATAATTGATGAATGTACAATACATTTACTAACCTTCACATGGCTTACTAAATATATCTGGTGCAGGTATTTTCTTCTTCTGCTGCATGTTCTAAAAAGAGCGCAAAACAGGAGTACGTAAATTTCGGTTTTACTCAATCATCCAATAAATACCGACTTCATATTCTATCGATTTTGACTCCCTTTTTCATACGTAAAACTATTATTCTCAGTTTTAGGAGCGGTAAAGTAATGCTTAATGATATGATTGGAGCTAATTTTTATCTTTTAAAAAAAATGGGGAAAACGCCGTGTGTAAGACTATTTTAGCAATAGCATGTGATTGTAGGAGAACAATATTTCGCTGAGATTCACATTTCGTCATACTGATGTAAGGTAATGGTTAGGATTAAGTTTAGAGTTGGGATTAGGATTAGGGTTAGGATTAGTATTATTAAAACGATAAAAATTAACGCAATGACACTCTGAAGCCAGCGATAACCTCTTCCGTGATTGTAATTTGTACCATGAAAAAATGCAAACAAAACTCTCAGACCAGACCAGACCAGACCAGACCAGACCAGACCAGACCAGACCAGACCAGACCAGACCTGTAGAGCGGATCATACCAGACAAGACCGGGATAGAACAGAACAAAGACAACACAGCGCAACGCAACGCAACCCAACGCAACGCAACGCAATCCAACACAACACACGACAACACGACACCACACGACACCACAACACAACACACCACAACACACCACACCACACCACACCACACCACACCACACCACACCACACCACACCACACCACACCACAACACACCACAACACACCACACCACAACACACCACAACACACCACAACACACCACAACACACCACAACACACCACAACACACCACAACACACCACAACACACCACAACACACCACAACACACCACAACACACCACAACACACCACAACACACCACAACACACCACAACACACCACAACACACCACAACACACCACAACACACCACACCACACCACACCACAACACACCACAACACACCACAACACACCACAACACACCACAACACACCACAACACACCACAACACACCACAACACACCACAACACACCACAACACACCACAACACACCACAACACACCACAACACACCACAACACACCACAACACACCACACCACAACACACCACACCACAACACACCACAACACACCACAACACACCACAACACACCACACCACAACACAACACAACACAACACAACACAACACAACACAACACAACACAACACAACACAACACAACACAACACAACACAACACAAACCCACATCACGCCACACCACATCACAATACACCACACCATACGACACAACGGACGGAGATAGAACTGTAAAAATTCATGCATGTCGATCGAAGACTGACGAAGACTTATATGTACGAAACTATATTTAGTGATCGAAGACTTGATTACGAACCTATATTTAGCAAATAAATGCTAGATCTAATTGATGTGAACTTGGGTGAAAAATAGGAATATTTGTTGCCACTCGAAAGATACGAGCCAGAAGGGTTGTAGCAAACAAATTCTGGAGTCTAGAGTCCAAGCGCAAGTCATATCGGGTTGTGTGCCCTGTTATTACTCCACACCTCAAAACGTTGTTGAGCAAAATCAAAAAATTGAGCAAGAAAAATTATAATTCTCACGATACTTGTAAATTTATAAAGTGTACTTACTGGAGCCAGTTGAGTAAGACACCCGCTTTTGCATCCAGCCACAATTTGTTTTCCTTTCGGACTCCATGAAACTAAAATTTGTAAATTATGGTGCCGTTAGCAGAGCTTTGTATTCTATTCGTTCGTTCGTTCGTTCGTTCACTCGTTCGTAATTATTAAACACGGCACCGCCCAGCACGAATTACGAAGTTAAAACGTACGACCCTGAGAACGTCTGGGAAGGAGGCTAAGTACGAGTAGATCTGGTTTGTATAGGTAATATCATGGTTTCGAGTGCAATTTGAAAACAAGACACATACCTCGAAAAGTATATATTTATTTCATTTTTTGAAAATTGGTAATTTAGACTCCATCCACGCGTATACGTTTTCCTAGCGTTTTCATATTGTTTCAGGTAATGAGACCATTGTTTTCTGCTCCCCTGAGGACCGAGAACAATATAAAAACGCCATGAAAACGCATACGTGTGGACATGGCCTTAGACTAGATCTTCAAATTTGTTCCATCGAAAAATTTCACTTCACACACACTTTCAAGTGGCTGTGAAGCCAAAAGTAAGTCTATCATATTTAACACAAATTTAAATGACAAAGTCACATCTAGTGTCTTCTTGCTTCGTTGTTGAGTATTGATGGTTTGCAATCAATCTCTTGAGATTTGGAAGACAAAGAAACGGCGGCCATGTTGGAGGAAAACATACTCCAAATACAATAGCTGCTAATGAGATTCTTTTGTTAAAGTTCCTCCAACATGGCCGCCATGACGTCAAGTGCAAACCAAGAATTTCAGGATTTTTGATATGCAAATTAAACATCTTGACGTCGCACGTGCACAATGAGTTATCGGAGAAGGTTATGTATCTTTGCTCTTTGCTATGATCAAATATAATCATTTGAAAATGTAATATGTTGGTAATATGTCCTATAAATAGGGTGTCCCCTGTATTAAGCGACACGCAGCAATCGACCCCCCCCCCCCCCCCTCACCCCCGGGTGATGTGAGAAATGAGCATGGGGTACAGAAGACAACACGACCTCGGCTAAAGAAATTAGCGACCAAAATGGATAGCCAGACAAAGTGCTAAAAAGCGGTGCCGTGTTTGGCATAAAAAACGTTGCTTGTATTCTCGTTCCCAAAGCACACGTTTCTGTGTCCGTGGCTGAAGCCACGATTTTCCACTGGCGAATTTTGTCGTGCGAAGCGACCTTTTTCTTTTGTGTGGAGTGGAACTAATCAGAAATCTTTCCAATCAATTCAATTTTGACAATAGAAATGTCGCCTCGCGCGACAAAAATTCGCCAGTGGAAAACTGGCTTTAAGGGTACGTGTAACCTGAATGTCAGGCCTTTATTAAAATAAAGGCCTGAGGGAACTCTTATTAAAACCGTCGGGACTCCGTCCATCTCATGGACGGGAGCTCTGATTGGCTGACTAATTGAAGAAAGGATTTTGATTGGTTGCTCAACCGTGGTTGCTCATTCACATAAATAACTTGGCCAAGGTGACAAGGTCATCGCCATTTCTCGAATCTAGTATCGCCGTGTAAATTTAATTATGTGACCAATTCATTCAATGATTTGTTTTTGTCGGAAAATCAAACAATAGAAGGATTTTTCGAAGCAACTTTGTCAAATTAGTTGACACATTTCAGCTACGAGTCTTTGAATCCAGAACAAAAAACGTGCATTCAAAAGCTCGCTGTTGACAGTCTTCGCTGTTTTTCAGTCTGATATATCAGACATGCCATCAGTTGTGTTTTCAACATGGCACGGTGGAAAATTTCCTAGCAGCAGGTGGAGACCTTGCATTCTAAAATTTAAATTCTAAAACTGTATAAAATAATTCCCAAACTATTGCGTTTTTAATATAAAACATCAATATCCAGTCGATCCTTTTCTCCAACGTTCTAGCCTGTGCTACAAAATTATATATTTTATTAATTTAGTCGAAACTATATCAAGGCGGCTATCAAATCGTGTTTGACTTTTATTATGATGGAATTTTGAATCAATATATATAAGTATACTCTCAAATTGTCAAATTTCTTGGTTTCTCATCGTATTTTCCAATTCTTCGACTTCTTCTCTAGATCGGGTCTATATAGAGCTCGTGTATTTATTGCAAGTCTACCTAGACTAGTCTGGACTAATAAAACCAGACGTGGAAAAAGACTATATATTTTTGTGGGATGAAATCAAAAACATTTCGCTTTGTTCTTTTGGACAACACATATCAATCATATCTCGTTAATTTTTAAAAATAACAAACTGGGCGGAAGACGGTTTTAATAAGACTTTCCTCAGGCCTTTATTTTTCTCGCCTTCTCGCTCGCCCGCGCCTCTTCGCCCACGCTGCCGGGTTTAGGGAAGGCGAGAACAAATAAAGGACTGACATTCAGGTTAGGGCACGTGCCACGGCCTAGCGTACGATTCAATCAAACACCCAGAATATAAAGCTACCTGACAAGTCGTCAGGGCAGTAACTGCCTTGTCAGGGCACCGTAGTATAAAGGCTTTCCCCCTCTCCCCCTATTCAATGTTGTTCACTAGTGTCTGTCTGTTAGACATTTAGTTAGAATTTTTTTTATTCCAATTGATAAACGCGCGAAATATTTCAACATTGAATAAGGGCATGGGGGTTGAAGACGAAAAATCTCAAGTGTCCCAACGATTAATGTCTGAGGTTGTAGGCGCTAACTTGTCAGGACATTGCAATTTTTCCCAATTGTGTTTACCTGCGGAACGCTTCGCGGAGGTCGTCAAAAAGCCGCCAAAATCCCTCGCGTCAAAAACATCGCTCCATTCTCAATGCGACAATGCCAGAGCCCATGACGTTTGTGTGGCAGTGGCTATCAATTCTGCACAAACTTACAAGCAAAATGATATAGCTAACTAGCGAGCTAGCCGCTAGCACTTCAGGGCACCACAATTTTATCTACCTGCATGCGGAATGCTCAATGCTTTCCTTCACAAATATGATGTCGTAAAAAAGCTGCCAAAATCCTTGGCGTCAAAAACATCGCTTGTATTCTCGCTCCCAGAGCCCACGTTTCTGTGTCCGCAATAGGTACATGAAACGTAAGAGCGATGACAGGAGGAAACAGAGAGCTGACAAACACCTTTGCAACAAGAGGAGTAAAGATTGCATGTTTATAAGAAACGAAATGGAAAGCGAAAAACAAGAGAGATGCAGGCTACAAGCTGTACTACACAGGAGATAAGAACCGGAACAGAGTAAGAGCGACTCTTGTGTATACGAAGACCTTAAGGTAATTCCTCAGTTTTGCATTGCGCAGCTTTTCTGCAAGAGTGTATCCAAGTGTTAGTGACGAAAACACATAAAAATTTCACTAGGGAGGCTAAATCAGCTAATAACTTCGGCAGTACTCAAACCGTACTATATTTTGATTTCTATTTCAACACTGCCTACGCAGCACACTACTTTTAAATTTCCGTAGGCACTTTAAAGAGCAAGAGAAAAAACAGATATAGAAGCTACGCAATTTTCCCTTTCGTAAACGGTCGTTGCCATGCACCATTTACAAACCCAATATCTTTGCGTTCCCCAAGTGTACCTTCTGCACCCTGACTGAATTCCAGTCCAATACATTTTTTTTTTTCATATGTCTATATTATATTGCAAGGGACTTGGTGATATCGGTTCATATTATATATATTAGACAATGTTGTATGTTTATAAATTCAACATTAAGACTATTGGGTACTAATATACAACATAGAAATGGGGTCATAAATGGTCTTTTGTTTGTGCTTTTTATTACCTGATTTCTTAATTATTCAGTTTGTGCAACCTTTACCGGGTTCCAAAACTCGTGCACATAACCAAATATTTTTCTCTGATTGGCTAATTTGCTCATGAATTAACAAGACGCCTGCTCAGGCGTTCACTCGGGCTACTGATTTCTGAAAGCTTCGCGTAGCCTGTGCGTACTCCAGCAAGACTATATGGCAATGGCAATGCATAATTGCATAGATTTTCACAAATAGAATCTATGGTCTTCAGTATATGAACTGCTGCGGTGCAGGAAGCGCCGAACGTTTGCTAATTAATAGTATAAATGTAAACAAGGCCGTTTTTCTGAAAATTAAACAACGGATCTAATATATTTAGTAGACAAAACCTATAGTGTCGGATTCGGCAGATTCATGCGATCATTTTGATATAGAATTTATTTAAATTCGGACAAACAGAAAATATTTAAACATGTTTTACTTAAAACACACGTTTCCAAATGTAATACGACACGCGATATCTAGACATGCACTGAACATGTTCAACATATTGATATCTTACATTTTGTAGTTGTCGGACTGTTCTGAAATAGCTCGTCATCTTTTATGTACTAGGTCTACAGCGATCGCCGGCGTGTGGCAGTTGTAAACATTGTAAAGCCTTTGTAAGCATGTATATAACTCGGTCACTCGCAAAGCTATTCAAACAAGTAAACAACTGAGAAACAGTGAAATGTCTTGCAAATATTAAAAAACATCGATAAAATGGCAATAAAAGCATAAAAAGCTTCGTTCAAAAGAGAGAACCACTGATCATCCGGAGACAACTCGGCCAAACCTCGGTTTCGCAATTCGTCCTTCACTCCTTCAGTTTAAAGTTTCCAATTATTTTTAATACACCTTGATTCGCTGACAGTCCGACTACTCTGACATCTTTGTTTGAGACGACTGCTGGGTAGTGTGCCAAGAAATGTCGTGGAAATATTCCAAAACATCGATAAAATGGCAAGAAAAGCTTCGTTCAAGAGACGACTCGCCATGAAAGTGAAATCTCGGTTTCGCAAAGCCTGCTGGGGCAATATCGCGACATGAAAAAAACAATACCAATAATAACACGACCGAAACCTAGACTCGTCTACCACAGGTAGCCCGAGTAATTATTAATGAGTACGAGAAGTAAATCTATCAAACCTGAGATGGTTTCAAGTGATAATAAAATTTACAATTACAATATAGTGAGTCATTTTCTGGTGATGTACATGTATCTCTAACAGCTATAATAATCAAATATGTTTGCTTACGTACTGTTGGTGTTTAATAGCTATACTGTAGCAATATTTAGACATTTCCCAAAGTATTCAAAAGTTTTTACTCTTCCTAAGAGGTTTTGCGCGAAATGCCTTGTTTATCGAGAACTTGTATTCCATCAATAGTATAGAAAACTTGGTAAAATATTTTAAATTTACTTTAATTGTGTTCTCCTAAGGACATAATTTTTACCTTTTAAAATGAAAGGAGTCAAATGTAATCTGATACATTTTACAGGAGTGCAGGTTGAGTACTTCCTGTTTCTTGTGTGTTGTAAATATCAACTGAAGTCTTGTTAGCAGCATATACAATATCTTATATCTGTGCATGACATTTTTTAATCAATTACTATTTTTGCCTGACATTTTACCAACACAAATACTGTGCACAAATGTGCAATATGGATTATCAAAGTAGCAAACAAAGTAAACTAGAATTAGATAGTTATACTACCATATTAATAACCTGGGTGCATGAGAGAAAATTACTATTGATTTTCACTATAGAGCAGCTATTGATAGTAATTTCAGAAGTATTGAGAAGAACATTTTACATAAGCACATTTACAGTTAGTCTTAAAGCACCCGTGTTTTATGATTAAACACATTAAATACTGGTGCTGGAGTAAGTACTTCTTGTTTTAGTTTGCTTACTAATCCCGGAGCCCGGTGAGGGTGCTAATCTCGACATGCGTGTAGTCCACTTTACACGCGTGTAGAAAAGGCGAGGGAGACAAAATCTGGGAAATAGTGTATATATATATATATATATATATATATATATATATATATATATATATATATATATATATATATATATATATATATACTATAAGTGGGCTTACCTCAAATGTTGATGGTCGCTACTGTCAGTTTCACGCTGGGCGATCTTCAGGCGGCTGAAGATCGCCCCAGCGTGAAAACTGACAGTAGCGACTATCAACATTTCAGGTATAAGCCCACTTATAGTATATTCGCTCTATCTTTACGGTATTGAGCACTTTTCGACATTTCACGAACAACACTTTGTTTGTTTGAATATATATATATATATATATATATATGTTTGGTATGGTGTCACGCGGTAAGAATAGTTGGACACTGGTCACTAGCGACGAAGAAAACTATAAACTCTCAAACAAATAGTATTTTGCTTTCGTTTATTTAAACGAAACGAAATGGAGCACGAAGAAAAGAAGGATACAAACAACCCGTTTAATATATCTTGAAGAGAAACCAGAGAACTTGAAGAAACCAAACGCC
Source organism: Paragorgia papillata (assembly GCA_035771165.1). Classification (NCBI taxonomy): domain Eukaryota; kingdom Metazoa; phylum Cnidaria; class Anthozoa; order Scleralcyonacea; family Coralliidae; genus Paragorgia; species Paragorgia papillata. Next base: position 254,634 of record JAWNZC010000211.1, on the reverse strand, counting down.
GTATGGTAAACAAAAACTCGATCTGCAGTGTTTGTAGTCACTCCGTGGTCAAATCATTTAAAAGTTAACGGTATAGGATTCTTGTTGTTTTCAAGTTTTCGCTTAACCTAAACTATGTACAGCTTCACGTTTTCGTGCTTTCCTTTTGCTCGTCCAAACCGTAAATCAGCTTAACTAAAGCTAACTTTAAACACTACCTTTATAAGCTTATGTAGACGTGATGTTTTTCATTGGCATTGCATGCACTTTTAACCTTTTATTATTAAATACTCATGGACTTTGGCGATTTTTTTGGCTGTATTTCCAAATTTTTTACTGAAACGTTGTCTAATACTTCTTTCTAGAATCCGATTCTACCGAATTGTTTTTATCCCGGACTCTATTATAAATGTAATTTTTGAGCTGGTGACTTTTAATTCTGCCTTTGCAAAACATGTACGCATAGGGAAGCTTAAAGCTTGTTAAAAATAATCCCTTTTGAAACATCCTAAAAACATATTTTGTACAACCAGAATTTAATAATGAAATCTAAGTTTTGCTTTGATATGTTAAATCAGTTTAGTCATCTTATCCATATTAAAATTTTAAAATTATCTTGAGGATTATCATTTTGTTTTTATATCTGTTTATATTTGGCTGTATATCAAGAGTGCTTATTTTAATAAAAGCGGGCGAGGGGTTGTTGCATTCATGTATTTTAAAATTATATAATTATGTGTTCTCTTTGTCTTTCGTGCATATTGTGTTACTTGCAGTAAAGGAATTTCAGTGAAGTTATCAGCATGCAGTAGACACACGTACGCACTGCGCACCTATTTTTTATATGGCAACCAGATTGTGTAGAATCTCTTGTAATTTCAATATAAATATTTGATATACTGTACACAAATAATTGCCTCTACACTGATCATAGATTTATATAGTTTTAGTGAGTACAGCTCAGACTTTTATCAATAACAGTAACAGTTATCAACCAGTGTAGACTACATGCACTGCAGTTCCAGTATTGACTGACAAATGTTTTCCTCTTAAGGTGGTTTGCAGGGTCATTTCAGTAAAGCGCTCTCAATTCGTCAGAATTTATGCCACAAAAATAAAATAGATATCGTTAGAAAGCTATTAATTTGTAGAATACAATGTTGTCTTTGATTATCAATAATAGTTGTTAATTTTTTAATCAAAATCAGAGGGCTTCACTCAGAGCGACTCAAGTAAAAAACGCTTTATTTTGTTCAAAATCCTTTTTTGCAGTTTAATTCCGAGATAAATTTCCAGCAAAACGGTGTGAGCGCGACTTTTGCTGATTTTATTGACGACCAAAGTTGAAAATGCTGTTTTTCGACCAACATTCGGACAAAATAAGTCATAAAATCGAAACCAGGCAATAAATAAATCGGAATCGAACTGCGAAAATTTTTTTTGAATAAAATGAAACGCTTTGTTCTTAAGTCGCCCCGAGTGAAGCCCTGTGGTTTTACTTGAAAAATTTGCAAATATTATTGGCTTGTCTTTATCGCAAAATTAAATACAACACTACAAATTAATAGCTTTCTAACGATATCTATTTTATTTTTGTGGCATAAATTCTGACGAAAGCACTTTACGGAAATCACCTTGCAAACCTTAATGAAGACTTCAAAAAAATAAGAACCTATTTAAGAACCTAAATAGCTTATATTCTCAGTTGACACCAAATATATAAGAACCTTTTTAGGCTGACTTGGAAAAACTTAAAATCTTGGGCAAAAGTAGCTGTAACACTCAACCACGCACCACCCACCACCCAATTCAATGTTGTCATTTGAAAGCGCGCGCCAACATTAATTAGGGGAAGCAGGGCTGTTACAACATTGATTTGAGGGGGATGGGGGGGGGGGGGGGGGTGTTACAACATTATTATCCAATATTGTAGGTTCTTGTATGTGGGGTTTTACTGTATGCCACCAACACCCTAAGGCTAATATAAGTCTGCTTATGGGCCGACTGGCACTGCGGCCTATATGTCGAACCGAATTATTCCCAATTTATCGCACTCGAGGCCATGTTTTTACGTATACTATAAAGAGAACTAGTTTGAATTCTCACCAGCAGTTACTGAGCCTTGTAGTGTTCCAACGATATTGGCCACAATATCATTTAACTGAACCATGAGCATGTGTCCATTTGTAAGCAGCACAGCAATACTACCACACAGCGCTGGGTTCCAAGCGATGTCTCTAACTTTAACGTCTAAAACAAAACCAAAGAGAAAAAAAGGAAAGTGCTTGATGAATTAATGAAGTAAAAAAAAGGTAGAAAAAATCCACTACCGGAGAGTGTCCCCGTACATGTCAGTCAAACAATAAAGCTCAGATTTGTGAGAAACTTTTTTTAAAGCGAAACTTCAGACAAAGAAAGAATTACTATTAAAATGCCTATGAAAGGACAATTAAGTTTGTCTTATTTGAAAGAACACTTAAAATGACAAAGTAATTTTTTTTTCTAAAGCGGCTCAATTTTGATGTACAGCGGAATTTTCTTTTCAATTTTAATGACGTCATAGCGTCAAAGTCAGGTCAAAATCGCCGATATGAGTAGATATGACGTCAAAGTTGAAAAGAAAATGCCGCTGTACATCAAAACTGAGCCTTTATTCAAACACAAAACGATGCATAAAATTCCAGAACGATCTCATTTCTCGAGTACGAGAACAGATATCGTTAAACTATCTATATTTCCGACATTTAACAGACTTTCATAGTTACTCGGGCTACCTTTGGTAGACGAGTCTAGGTTTTTGTTTTTTGGGGTCGCGATATTGTCCCAGTAGGCTCTGCGAAACCGAGATTTCACTTTCATGGCGAGTTGTCTCTTGAACGAAGCTTTTCTTGCCATTTTATCGATGTTTTTGAATATTTCCACATTTCTTGGCACACTACACAGCAGTCGTCTCAAACAAAGATGTCAGAGTAGTCGGACTGTCACCGAATCAAGGTGTATTAAAAATAATTGGAAACTTTAAATTGAAGGAGTGAAAGACGTCAGAGAACAGTCATGTTTAATAATTGCGAAACCGAGGTTTGGCCGAGTTGTCTCCAGATGATCAGTGGTTGTCTCTTTTGAACGAAGCTTTTATTGCCATTTTATCGATGTTTTTTAATATTTGCAAGACATTTCACTGTTTCTCAGTTGTTTACTTGTTTGAATAGCTTTGCAAGTGACCGAGTTATAGTTGATTAGTAGTAATGCGGCTGACAATTGGCTTCAATTCATCATAAACATGCTTATAAAGGCTTTACAATGTTTACAACTGCACACGCCGGCGATCAGACCTTTACGTAAAAGATGACGGGCTATTTCAAAACAGGTTGGTCCTGGCCTTGCTGCTTTATAGTCCGACAACTACAAAATGCAAGTATAATAATAAGCACCGAATAGAGCAAATACCGGTAAGATATCAATATGTTGAACATGTTCAGTGCATGTCTAGATATCGCGTGTCGTATTACATTTGGAAACGTGTGTTTTAAAACATGTTTAAATATTTTCTGTTTGTTCGAATTTAAATAAATTCTATATCAAAATGATCGCTTGAATATGCCGAATCCGACACTATAGGTTTTGTCTACTAAATATGTTAGATCCGTTGTTTAATTTTCAGAAAAACGGCCTTGTTTATATTTATACTAATTAGCAAACCTTCGGCGCTTCCTGCACCGCAGCAGTTCATATAAGACCATAGATTCTATTTGTGAAAATCTATGCAATTATCCATTGCCATTGTCATGTAGTCTTGCTAGAGTGAACGCCTGAACGCCTGCGTGCAGACTTCCCCCGTTTCCGTTCCCCGGAGGGTAAAGTCTGCGCAACGGCGCCCGAAAGCTTGTTATGGGCAGTAAATTGGATTAAATTTCTTATTGTTTCTCGCCCAATGAAATGTTGTTCCAAGTTTTTTTTGGATCGTTCATCTATTGGCTAACAACAGCGCCGGAAATAAACACACGTTGACTGCGTTGCTGTATTCAAAAATGGCGTTTGCGTTCGGAGGTCTCAGTGGTTTGAATGAATTCTTCAGTGAAGAAAACTTCCAGGAAGCATTAAAACTGGCATGCTATTACTTCAATGTTGATAAGATGTACCCAGAGCAAGTCCAGGCGTTGCGTAATTTCTTTCAGGGGAAGAATATTTACTTTAGCGCACCGACAGGCTAATATGGGAAATCGCTTGTGTTTCAAATCACTTTCAATCAATCCCAATCATCGCCGATGTTCTACTAGAAAAAGCTTCAGGGACAAGCATTTTGCTAGTGATTAGCCCATTACAATCGCTAATGTTTGATCAAGTTAAATACTTGAACGAACGTGGGATCAACGCAGCTGCAATTTACAAGGAACAGGACGAAGCTGTGTTGAATACATTGTGTAAATTGGAGTGGCTGTTGATGAAGCGCATTGCTTAAGCACTTTTTATATAAATGGTGGGTAATGAGACTTTCACTGGCGTTGTGCGAGGACTAATTTGGAGCATAATACTTTGTGTTCCACCACAGCAGCTACAACGCACTGTTATTAGTGGTATGTTTCACAAATTTGCCATTTTTTTCCGCTCATTTTTGACCACAGCAGTCAAGTTTCACGTGAAGTGTCTAGTTTCAGTCGATAGGTCATAAAATATGCCTGCGGTTTGATGTATGTTTGGGAGAAGAATGAAGCGTGGAAGGATTTATGTATGTTGTTCTGCTTTATATGTAAACGTTTATTTGTTTCTGTCCTTTTGAATGGGATATATGTATCCCAAAAAATCCTTTTCTCAAGCCTTTTTATCAAGAACAAATTATGTTGTTGAAGTTTCTTTGTCAAGAATAGATTTTGTTCCCAGTGCCCCACAGTCCTTACCGCGCAAGTGCACGTACCATGCATAGAAATAAATAAATAAATATTCAGATCACAGAAATTTGTTCGCAAATCACGCTTGTCCACGCGTGTAAAATGACTCCACGCGTGTCGAGATTAGCACCCTCACTGGGCGTGGGGCCAATCAGGTAGAGAGAGGTGTTTTGTTAACCCTTTCGCTGCCAGAGTTCTCCCCTTCACGAGTAAAATCGTCTGGCGTTAGACAGAGTAAAATAATTCAACTTTGGTCGACTTTGGCGGTGAAAGAGTTCATTTTGTTTTGCTAGCTCGCGCTGTACACAAGCTGTCGTTATGCCGGTCTGCTATCTGAGTTCTCAATGGTTATAGAGCGTCTGGCCAGCATTCAGGAGGTTGTGGGTTTGAGTCCTGTCCAGAGCTAGGAATTTTTCTATGAGTGTAACTTACGTCAGCTTGTACAGCAAGAACTAACATTACAAGCTCCGAAGTAAAAGTACTATACTAACGTAGAAAAATATTTAACTAGAAATTAAACGACACAAAGCGACTTAGAGCACAACAAGTTCATATTTATTTTAATAACTTTGCCATACACATTACAAACATAAATACAGACATTAAGACAATAGGCTGGGTAACCGCAACAGCTAGTGCCAATTACTGCGGCCCCAAAACAAGTTCGATTTAACTGTCACTTTAAAAATACATAACGATATACAACATATATTAAATACATTAAATTTACTACGATATCTACTAAAAGCAACACGATGGTAGGTTCATAAGGCTTCGAGCTGTGTTGCATTTTAAACATGTGCTTTTCCATGTTCGTGGGTCGCCTACGTCATATGTGTTGTTAAGTGCGTTAATATAGTAGTTAAATAGTAACTTCTTGAAGTTTGAGAGTGTGATGTTTTTTGTTGTAATCGTTTTTGGTAGTATGTTCCATGTTCTTGTTGTCCGAACTGTGTATGATTTTTGGTATGTCGAAGTATTACATTTTTTGGTTTGATATTTGTCGCAGTCAGGGTTGGATGATCTTGTTTGTTTGTGATGTTGAGGAGTTGGTAGGGTGGTCTTGTTGAGGATGTTGATGCCGTGGTTAGTTTTGTAGAAAAATACAATGTCTAGGTATTCATGCCAGTACGTTAAAGGAAGGAGTTTAGTCGTAAGTAGTGTTCGTATTTAATGTCACAAAGGAAGGGTATAGATCCAGAATGAATTTCGAAGCCCGTCGTTGAACACGTTCAATTCTAGATATTAATTCGACTGACTGCGGAGCCCATACTTGAGATTCATAACCCAGCTGTGAACGGACTAGTGAAAGGTAAAGTTTTCGTCGTATTGGAAACGACTTAATGTTCTTGGTAGATCTTCTGATATACCCCAGCAGTTTGTTGGCTGTGCTGGTTTGCTGTGCCACTTGCTTAGACCAAGTCAGGTTTCCTGTCGTCCATACTCCCAGGTCACGTTCACAATCTGTATTCTCCAACATGGTATCTTTTAATTGGTATGGATACTCAATTCTGGTAATTTTTCTAGTTATATGAATGGTTTTGTATTTAGATATGTTTAGATGGAGACCGGCTTTAGAAGAAGAGATTTCGAAGTTTGAGAGGTCATTTTGCAGGGATGCTGCGTCTGCTTCTAAGTTGATTTCTTTGAAGATCTTGGTGTCATCGGCGAATGCTGCTTGGTTAGAGTTTACGACAGAGTTGGATAGATTATATATATATTATGTATAATAAAAAAAGTAACGGTCCAAGAATGGAACCTTGAGGTACCCCAGAAGTCACAGGTAGCGGTGTAGATGTTGCACCAAGTACGGTAGTTTGTTGACGACGATCTTTTAAGTAAGAGCCGAACCACGTCAGAATGCTACCTCCGAAACCAAAGTCGCGAAGACGAAGTAGAAGGCGCCGATGACTAACCTTGTCAAACGCCTTTGCAATATCGAGGTAAATCACATCAATCTGTTTCCCAAGATCTAACTGACTGCCTATGTTATTTAGAACCTCAATAAGTTGGGTGACACAAGATTTACCGGTGATAAAGCCATGTTGAGAAGGGTTAATTTGGTTGAAAACATGATCTTTAATGATGTCAAATACTAAACGTTCCAGTAGTTTGGAAATAAGAGAAAGAAGGGAAATCGGCCGATAGTTTTCTGCATGTTCTTTGTTTCCTTTCTTGTGTATGGGAACAACATTAGCAAGTTTCCAATCACGTGGTAGTATTCCAGTTTGTAATAAGGACTTGTTGAACAGAGTGCAGAGCGATGGAGTAATCTGAATTGCGGTTTCTTTCAGTAGACGCGCTGAAATTTGGTCTTCTCCATGGGCTTTGTTGTTATCGAGGTTCCTAGGTGCTGATAAAACTGTTTCTTCAGTCAGAATAATTTCATTTAAAAATGGTTCGCATGGTTGTTCCACAGTGTTAGTGTTTTCATTAATATTCGAATCAGTGGTAAAGATTGATGTAAAATATCTGTTGAAAAGAGTTGCTATCTCGGTAGCATTCTCTGCATGCGAACGAACGTTTTCGTTTAATTTTACTGATATTTTCTCAGGAACATTGCGACACTTGGATTTCAATTTGAACAACGACCAGAAACGTTTAGGGTTGTGTCCAACATCATTGCAGATAGAGTTAATGTAGTCAGATCGATGTTCATTGATCATCTGCTTGATTGTAGTTCTAAGTGTTTTGAACTTTTGTCGGAGGTGATCACTTGACACACGTACGATTCAACTCAGGTATAAATATCGTAAACAACCTTAACCTGACATCTGAGTTCTAGTGGCACAATGCTTAGAGCGTCTGGCTAGTACTCGGAAGGTTGTGGGTTCGAGTCTCGTCTTGAGCTCAGAGTTTGCCGAGTTTAACAAGACCTTTTCGATAATTACGTCACGCTTCATGAAAACGAGGCTCCAGGGCCAAGTTTCACAATTTTGATCATCATAGTAATCCCGCCATATTTGTTTATGGAAGAAGATGGTTAATACCGTCCAAACTACATATGGTAGAAATACATCGTGTACGTATTGTTGTTAGGCATTTCATTTGATGTATAGTTTAAGTTTCTGTGTTGTGTGTAACTTCTTAAAATGGTCAAAATGTTCGCACCATTGCTTGTCAAGTAATAATGATATGGATTTCTCACAACTGTTGTAGAATTTCGGATACCGTTTTTAAAATATTTAACGCAAACTTTGAAATGTATATCAAACAGAAGATACTGTAAAATGCGGTAGAACTTTCAAGTTTCTAGCTTAACACTTTGAAGCCTGACGACGAGTCTTTAGTCTTTAGACGATTTTAGTCAGCACAGGGAGAAGTCCAGGCCTCAACGTGTTAAGGGGAAGTATTTTAAGAATGAGAAAACGTACTATTATCTTGGTCTGATGGATAAATTTGTTAAGTTTGTTTTGTTTTGTTTACAACTCAGACTAAGATAATAGTACGTGTTCCCATTTTTAAAATACTTTCTCTTAAACTAGAAACTTGAATTTCTACAGCAAATAGCATTTTACAGTATCTTCTGTTTAATGTATGTTTCAAAGTTGTGCGTTATGTATTTTAAAAACAATATCCGAAATTCTACAAAAGTTGTGAGAAGCCCATTACTATATTATTACTTGACGAGCAATGGTGCGAACATTTTGGGCATTTAAAAAAGTTACACACAACACAGAAACTTAAAGGTCAACTATACATTTTGAGGTTATTATATTTTCTGTTAAATTCGAAAACGTTTATTCCAAAAACGAAGAAAAATTTAAAATCGGTCACTCGGTTCTGTTTTTATGTTCTGTGAAAGTTCGAGTTTTGGTCATTTTTCTGAACCATATTTAAACAACGACCGCGTTAAAAGGCAGTCTGGCACTAGCAAACTTGTGACGTCATACCGGTAAAAACAGAGCTCGCTTCGGCAAAAGGCTACAATTACATTGTCAACATGCTAACCAGGAGAGTTTTTCGAAATGATACCCGGCCACAAGTTCGCAGACTCCACGACTTATCAAGAATGGCTATGATATTTTAGCTTACCAAACGGTACAGCAGTACAACGGGTTTTCGCAAGAAAAAACACTACGCCTAGTATGGAGGGGAAGAAGGGTACGATTCATTTTTGTCTTAATAAGACAAAACTATTGAGTTTTAAACTATTGTATATTGTTAGTTCTAACTATTGATTTGACAGAAGCCTGGATATATATATACATTGTTCGTCAGAACTGTATAGTTTTGCTTTTGCGAAATTGGATCTGCTGCCGTAGCTTCATCTATATCACCTTCTACTTTAAATATCGCAAAACTCACTCAAATACAATTAAGAAGACTCGTTGACAGAGTGTGAAGAAGATATACCTTAAAATGCCCCAAAATAATGCTAATATACGTATTTGCATGAGTATAAATAGGTGGCAAACCAAAGCTCGAACATTGGAATATTTCTGCGGTAATTAGGCAACTTACCGGTATGACGTCACCGAATATGTAGTACACATTCTTCTAAACAACTCGGTCGTGCATCAAGAGGTACTTAGAATCTCCCCCCAGTAAGTCATGCGCTTTTACTCCAAATTCATTTTTTCTTCAATTTTGCGAAATTAGATGATAACTGCTTTGAAAATATATATAACCTCAAAAGGTATAGTTGACCTTTAAACTATATACCAAATGAAAGCTTATGAAATGCCTAACAAGATAAGTACACGATGTATTTCTACCGTATGTAGTTTGGATGTTAGTAGCCATCTTCGTCCACACACAAATGTGGCGGGATTACCATGATAATCAAAATTGTGAAACTTGGCCCTGGAGCCTCGTTTTCATGTAGCGTGACGTAATTATCGAAAAGGTCTATTTACGACAGCTTGTGCAGCAAAAACTAACAAAATGTTACAAACTCTGCTGAAAGTGTACCATATTAAGGTACAAAAATATCAGTTTATATTACTTTTTTTTAAAAAGGGTTAAATCTCTAAGGGGGGGGGGGGCGGAACAGAGAGGCCAGGAGGGCTATAGCCCCCCCCCCCCTCCAATATTTCTTAAGGTGCATGGGGGTTAAGAAAGACATAAGATCTGCTGGGGGAAGAGCAAAATACACTCTTTGTCGTTCTATTGACGAATTAGCCCCTCCAATATGAAACTTCTTCCGCCGCCACTTGAAAGCAGCCGCTCAAATCCGATCCTATCCGAAAAAATTTAAACACCAGATATATGTGGCAATAGTTGCGTAAACTTCCCAAGAAGAAAACCAATGAACAACTAAATTTAAGAAAAGTAATACAACAGCCGCTAAAAAGCCGACGTTTTCAAATGGCCGTGCCAAAAGACGGTTAGACGGATGGCTGGCTAAGACAATTTCTACTATTAACCAAAAAAAAAATCCAGCCTAAATCATCTGGTATACCCTCACCATTGTCTGAAGATAGAACAACTTCACAAAACATACTCTTCGGTGATTTCTATAAATAAACAAGAAAACATTCAATCAATACTAATACGACTTGGTTTGACGTCAGTTTAGGTAGTATTAACCCTTTTAGTATCAAGCACGTACTTTAGAAAGCACTGTAGTACTTTACTCTGGCTAACGCCAGACGATTTTACTCGTCAATAGGGAAACCCCTGGTACTCTTATCAATTATAGACCTGGAGCGAGGTATATTCCACAAAAAAATTACCCCCAGACCGAAGGGTCTATAATTGATATATTTGATCGTTAGGCCAATTTTTAAAAAATTCTGTAAATCCAAAAAAAATTTATTACGAATAATCACGTTTTTTTGTTTTGAAAAATTTTGGATCTACAGAATTTTTTTTAAATTGGCCTAATGATTACTCATACTAGACAAAAACTTTTAATAAAATAAAAAACGGGGGTCACCGAGGTTTTTTGCGAATTAAACTAGTTTAAACGCAAATTAGCAGCCATTTTGAAAAGTCATTGTTGCCATAGCAACCACGGGCTGCGCACTTTTTCGTTACAATTTCTAATTCTCAAAATGCTGTTCTATACAAGACATTTAGTTTCATTGTCCTAACACAATATCAATTGACAAGATTTTGGGTCTGAAACATGTGTTTTTCACTTTTCAAGAAACTGTATGGAGCCAACCTTAAAAGCGTAGATGTTCCCTTCTTTTATATCTAAATGTTCATACCTTAAATCAACTAAATTTGAAGTTTCCAGGTGGGAACTGGCTTAGAGTGACCCGCACACGTGCTATACCTAACCTATACACTCGTTTCCCGTCATGTACTACACCGCCCACGTGATGCTCATGTGCCGCCTAAAAATTCATTTCTGTCTACTTCATTCCATTCATACGACAGAAATTGAACAAAGTACATGTAGACATTGAGTTAACACTTTTGAAGCCTGACGACGAGTCTTTAAGGTTTATTCTGGCTAACGCCAGACGATTTTATTCAGCACGGGGAGAGGTCCAGGCCTCAAAGTGTTAAAAGGATAAGCCAAGTTAGATAACGATTTGAGTAAAATTAGTGCCAGATGTCTACACGTTTGCGGTTGATTGACACCTGAACGTATAAAAACCCCGGAACTTGGTGTACACTCATTCGCTGTAGGCCTGACCAGAAGTAAATTGTGCTAAAATGCAAATTCGTGACATCCAAAAAAAGCGAGCCGAAAACCTATTGTATAGACTTGGCTACAATAGGTACCCGAGTAATCAAATTCCACTTACGGCAGAGAAGAATGCCCTGACATCGTAGAAACCAAGAATGGACGAACCATCACGTTGAAAACAGATAGCCAAGGTGAGATCATCACAGGATAAAGCAATGTGAGAAAACGGACAACCAACGTCAATTGGGTCGAAAGGGAAATTCTCCTCTGCAATTGTATAAATACATAATTATTAGAAGCAAACTACAGTAGAACATTCCTAAACACATGATATACAAACGCCAGATCTATCTAACTCTCTATCTATAACGCCAGATCTTTTCACTCTGTTTAACGCAAGATCTTTTTACTCTGGCCAACGCCAGATCTTTTTACTCTGTCTAACGCCAGACGATTTTACTCCGTCTAACTCCAGATCTTTTTACTCTGTTTAACGCCAGATCTTTTTACTCTGTCTAACGCCAGATCTTTTTACTCTGTCTAACACCAGATCTTTTTACTCTGTCTAACGCCAGACGAATTTTACTCCGTCTAACTCCAGATCTTTTTACTCTGTTTAACGCAGATCTTTTTACTCTGTTTAACTCTTTCCTGTCCGAATCGGTCTTTGATATTTTATTCTGGCAAACGCCAGACGATTCACCTCAGGGGAAGCACTCGGACATGCAGGGAATGAGTTAACGCCAGATATTTTTACTCTGCCTAACCCCAGACGATTTTACTCTGTCTAACGCCAGATCTTTTTACTCTGTCTATAAACGCCAGATCTTTCTACTCTGTCTAACGCCAGACTATTTTACTCTGTCTAACGCCACACTATTTTTACTCTAGCTAACGCCGCACTATTTTACTCTGTCTAACGCCAGACTATTTTACTCTGTCTAACGCCACACTATTTTACTCTGGCTAACGCCGCACTATTTTACTTTGTCTAACGCCAGACTATTTTACTCTGTCTAACGCCACACTATTTTACTCTAGCTAACGCCGCACTATTTTACTCTGTCTAACGCCAGACTATTTTACTCTAGCTAACGCCGCACTATTTTACTCTGTCTAACGCCAGACTATTTTACTCTGTCTAACGCCTAACTATTTTACTGTCTAACGCCACAATATTTTACTCTAGCTAGCGCCGCACTATTTTACTCTGTCTAACGCCAGACTGTTTTACTGTCTAACGCCACACTATTTTACTCTAGCTAGCGCCGCACTATTTTACTCTGTCTAACGCCAGACTATTTTACTGTCTAACGTCACACTATTTTACTCTGTGTAACGCCAGATATTTTTACTCTGTCGAACGCCAAGGGGCCAGTTGTATAAAAAAGGTATTAACTGTATACACTGCAAAACCTGCAATTCTTGTCAAGATAATTTTTCTTGTTTTGAGATTTTATTTCTTCTTTTAAGATATTTAATCTTGTTTTAAGATAAAATATCTTGTCAAGAAACCACAGTAAGAAGATTATCTTGCAAACGGGACAAGAAAATCTTAAAACAAGTATTTTTTTCTTAAAACAAGTTTTTGGGAATTTGCAGTGTAGTCAGAGCTTAACTCTAGTTAAAGTGCATATACGAGAATTTTCATTTTTTTTCTAAAAATCGGCCGTATTGAGACGATTCTAACGATATATAATACTCCTTTGAACGGATGAAAACTGCCCGAGATATTTGGTTCTAAACATGGCGAAAATAGGTTTTTCCAAAACATGGCCGGGAGAAAAGAGTCTGAGTCCGAATAAGGCTGATGACGTCAAATCGGGACAAGCTGTATTTGCGACTACAGTTGTTTAGTATACAATTGAAGACGAAATACCTTCGCGGTGTGTTGTACTCGGATATTTCAACAAGCCAGACCCTAAAAACGGTACAATACTTCATAGGAAAGTTTACGATGAAGATTTAATACCAGAAGCAATAGAATGATGCCAATGTTAGGATGTTAAGTGCGAACGCAAAGATACAGTATGGCGCACTGTATGGTCTAAGCATTTCAACTGGCCAGACGGTTTCTTCGGAAACATTGTTTTCAAGACAAGAGAAGCCCTATATCCCGTGGCTAAAAAGGGCTGATATATTAGAGAAACCTTCTACCCACCATATTTACTGGAAACAAACGTGAAGGAAAGCTTTGAATTGAGAGTCAAGCGCGACAAGAGGATTCAACGCAACATGAGCAATAATCAACAAACTCGTTGCATGTTTTGATGCAATTATTTTAACAAACACGGACTCCAGGTAAAATAACTTTTTTAGATATTTAGAATTAGAAAGAAGTGCTGCTGAAAAACCACAACCTTGCAGATCATCTGAATACATCGAGCATGAAAATATAATGAAAACAAAACAAGCATATGTCGTTATGTCGAACATCTTGTCAGCTGCCTTAATTCTCGCGTTACATGAACCACTGACTTTTTTCTCGAGCTTTACAGCTATTTACTGTGGTTGGTATGATTAGGGTTTTCTGCGTATTCATATCTATAGATTAAAGCTACAGTTTGGAAGATCATTAAAATTGTATTCCTGATATGCCAATAAATATTATAATTTATCAATGGCAAAAGTGTTTTACCTGTCGGTCCTGTCAGACCGCAAATTAGCTAAAACATAAACAGACTCTGGAAATTACAGAAACGGAGATAAATACAGAGTTGCCTACGGATGAGGCTAGAGATGAATATGTTATAAAGGGCTTAAGGCCCAATTATCCTCAGCTGTAACAGATTTACGTAAAAGCTGTAAAGAGAAAAATATCAGTGGTCCCTGCGAGAAGACATGCAGCTGACTAGGTGCTTGACAGGACGATATCAGACTGCTTGTTTTGTTTTGTTTTCATTAAATATTCAAGAGTAGATGTATTTCAAGGATATGGAATATTGGGATTTTTCAGTGGTATTTGACTCTTCTTCGTATTTCCTAAATATCTAAAAAGTTATTATACCGAGGGTCCATGTTTGTGGGAAAAATGCATTAAATTACAATATACAACGGGTTTGTTGATTTCTCACTGCGTGATTCGGATCGCTCGCCCTGAAAGCGCCTCTTGGTGGTCGTGTGGAGCAGATGGGTGGGTAGGACGTTACCCTAATACCATCCATTTCTATACACGAGATATAGAGCTTATCTTGTACTGGAAAAACTACTCTTCCAGCGAAACCGACGTACTTGGGAATCGAAATATAGTAACTTAGGTTAGATATACTGCCGAAACAGAACGTAGGAATCTAACGTTTCGAGCGAAGGCCCTGACGAAGGCCTGACGAAGGGCCTTCGCTCGAAACGTTAGATTCCTACGTTCTCTGTTTCAGCAGTATATCTAACCTAAGTTACTATATTTCGATTGTGGTTTCTACACTGCCTACGCAGCACGATACTTTTATTTCAGTACTTGGGAATCGACTGGCTTACACTTTGTGTGCGTTTGCGCTTAACAAGTTAACAACGCAAAGTTGGCGTCTTTCTCTTGCCTCCAATCTTAAAAACCTTTAGTGTAAGCCTTCCTGTGAAGTGTTAAACCATTCTCTGAGTTTATGCCATTAACTGGTTTGTTGAAACACTCGAATAAAGCACACCGCGAAGGTATTTTGTCCGCAATTGTAAAGTAAACAACTGTAGTTGAAATTACAGCTTGTCCCGATTTGACGTCATCAACCATACTCGTACTCAGACTCTTTTCTCCCGGCCATGTTTTGAAAAACTCATGTTTGGAACCAAATATCTCGGGCAGTTTTCATCCGTTGAAGGAGTGTTATATATCGTTAGAATCGTCTCAATACGGCCGATTTTTAGAAAAAAAATGAAAATTCTCGTATATGCACTTTAATCAGGAGCGTCATCTGACGTCACGGCGGCCATATTGGTGTACCGAAACAATGAAAGGGTGGACATATTGGTGCAACATCTTTATCCTATGGGAATTTAGCTCTATTCTTATTCAAAAAATTCGTATTGTTTCACCACCCCAATGAGGCCACCGATCACGTGAGTGAAAACGATCATAGCCAGGGTTGAACAATTGGGTGGGTACCAAGTGACATTTCTACAGAAGGGGGAGCTTGCCCCGAAAATATTTTGAAATTTAGGGGTTTTGAAATGCCATTTCCTGCATTTTAGGGAAAGAATTTAAAGAATACTGAAGATTATAAAATACGAAAATTAAATATTTACATTATTTTTTGGAGGATTGCGACAAACTTTTCAGTCAGTTTGATTATGTATGCATTGTGCATACAAGTATATGTTAGTGAAAATAGCGTGCGGTATAGATTATTTAGTCACACGGACACAAATCACGCATGGAAAACGCGTGGCCACGGACTAGTGTTGGAGATTAGTGGAATAATGAATTAGTGGAATAGCGAATCGGCCGGGCTTGAGCTACGCCACTGTTTATACAACATGGGCCCTAGATTATTTTACTCAATCTAAAGGGCGGATTTCCAGTCCTCGCACGAAGCAGCTCGCTGCGAGTATTTTAGCGCTCGTGGCAGATAGTTGGAAATTTCGAACTATTTTTTACTCGCGGCTAGTACTCGCGGTAAATAAACCAATCAAAATCAAACTTGTTAGTAATTCATGAGGGAAAACTGCACAAAGGAAATCATTACCGTGTCGATGGTTAATTTGCATGGATGTTGAAGGAAGAAATTACATAAATTAATCGATTTCACCTGAGATGCTATATCAAACACTCAGAAGAGTGCTTCATCAGGATATCCAAACACCACGAAGTTTGTTAAAAAAACTCGGCTATCACTTCATCAGCCGCGAGTTATCGCAACGAGCTTAGTTTGGTGGAAATACAGTGGAAACCGTGCGAGTACTCGCAGCGAGCTGCTTCGTGCGAGGACTGGAAATCCCCCTCAACGCCAGACGATTTCACTCCGTCAAGGACTTCTCGGAAAGCCATGCATGCAGTCCCTCCGGAGTGGTCGACTTGTGGCAAGTCTATGCATGCAGCAAAAGGGTTAAATACACTGTCGATTAACCCCTTCGGGCGCATTGTTGTTGTGGGACAACTTTATCTTTTTACTATTCTTTACTATTTTTAAGTGTAATAGGGACTTTACTTTCTACGACGTCAACCTCAACGACGACGTACTCTAAACAAAAGAATACTTTTTGCAAAACAAAGAAAATGAATAATTTTTAGTCCCAAGAGTAATCTCAACACCGTCCTTGTTCTCTATACAACGCCGCTTAGAGCATTTTCACGTCTTCAGGACGACGTCGACGGCCAGAGAACTGTTGCTTGAGATTGGCTTCAATACGGACACGAAACAATCATTTTAGCAATACTGGGACGTTTTGGAAGTCATTAAACTAGCTTTCAAATATCAAATATGATAGTTAGTTAACCGTGACTTAAAATTTAATTATAAAAATTATCTTGCGTTTTAACCGCCATCGTCGTCCTAGCATCTTAAAGTCCCTAATTTGTCCAGATACACAAATGCTGGAAGTGTAAAATTTTTGAATTATCAGCGCTAACATGGGGCTACACAAGGCACTAGAATCTACACTGAAAAACGTTTTAGGAAAAAATATATAATTTTTCATAACTTTTTCCTATCAAGCCACCCTAACTTTATCAGTCAATTAAAATATCCACTTTAAAATATTAGCTTTTTTTTCAAATTTTAGACGCAAACATTCAAATCTCATAGAGATCCGTACAAGCTCTCCTCCGCTTCCTCTTCCTACCTTCGAAGAGCAGGCTCGCAGGCTCCCAAATTACGAGGCTGCTTTGGCAGGCTATATATAGAATGCTGTGGAGAATTAATATGCTTATTCATTTACCTTCCACCTGCAAACTTCCTTGGACTTCAACAAATACCCTTTCCAGTGTCTCAACTTTAATTGCTTTTATAGCTGCAAAAGAATGATCATTACAATTACTATAGTTTTAAGTTGTAACATTACAGCACTAGAAATAGTTTACACTAAAATTACCCCCGCTTGCTGCATGAGAAGGTATTAACTTTCAGTGATATATAGGTATTCATAATTTGTGTTGCTGTTAATCTGTATAACATTCGTCGGCAACGCAATGTTGATAAAATCGTTGCGTTACCGCCGCGAGGAGGAAATTGCTCGTCAATCATATATTCCTCGCACGAGCAACGGAAAGCTTCCCGCAATCGTTGCCGAGAGTTCAATGTTTTGAATTGCGGTTTGCGTTGCTGTCGCAAGGCATGATAGACGAGAAATTCTCTCCTCGCGACGGTATATAAACGCAACGATTTTATCACCATTGCGTTGCCGCGCGAGACGAATATTGCCCGTGTATCCGTAGCTTTACTTTGATCTTTCTGTGTTGATTTGTTGTTCAACCGTCTTTAAAGGACTGATATATTATAAACGATTTGAACATCTTTGAACCCACGGCTCTTCTGGATTAGACAATTTATATTGCTGTCCAGAAGAGCCGTGAGTTCAAAGATGTTCAATTGTTTATAATATATCAGTCATTTAACCTCTTGACTACCAGGGCTATTCCCTTGACGAGTTAAACAACAAACCAAGACACTGTAACAGACGTTAACCAAGACAATAACATAGAAAGATCAAAGTAAGCCTTTAATTTAATTTTACCCTATAATTTTACCTTTAAAATTAGCGATTTCAATCAAACGTTTTAAGATTAACAATGTTTATGTAAAAGTCGTTGAAAAACAAATACATACTTTGTGCTACTGTGGCGAACCACATGGAGAAAAACAGTGTTAAGGCTGTGAGCATCACACGGTTCCATTGGAACCTCAATCCATCCCCGATACCTCCTTGGGCTTTGGCTCCCTGTGGCCAAATTCGTCAATAGAATGATAAAGCGTGTATTCTGACCACCAACCCACCCCCTCCCAGCAAATTTTAAGTCTTCGGTAGCCCCACCTTATAATGGTAAATAATTCACTATGTAAAATGAATAGATGAAAGCCGAAATATTTTTTGATTTGAACTTTTATTTATTGTTATATTGAGGTTTGTATTTCCAAAATGGTAATAAGGATGACGTCTACGTAGGCATAATTTGCATACACAATGCCCTGATACAGTAGAAATATTACCCAATCTACATGTTAATGGCATACTTATACATGTTTTCATGTTTCTTTTCAAGTCATGAAGATACTTCTTTATATTAATAGGGTAATAATACCCCGCTGTGACGTAGACGCGCGGGGTATTCGAGCTGGTGATGTACAGTACGCAAGCCGGGTATTCGAGTTTTGAATACCCCGGTGACATAGGCAAGTGGGGTATTCGAGTTTCGAATATCCCGGTGACATAGGCAAGTGGGGTATTCGAGTTTCGAATACCCCGCTGACGTACAGTAGGCAAGCGGGGTATTCGAAACTCAAAGTGAAGTAGACAAGCGGGGTATTCGAGTTTCGAACACCCCGGTGACATACAGTACGCTAGCGGGGAATTCGAGGTCTGGTATTGCTATATATTCGTCAGAAAATGCCATTGTGACGTGGTACAAATCTAACTCTTATTATTATACATATAATATACTCATTATCACATGATCAGCTATAGTATACAAATATCAACTTACTAGTATTATCTCCAGCAACGTAAATAAACTCCATACTGATTAGAAACAGCTACCAGTGACGCCCTTGCAGTGATCAAGTCAGATGGAGACTTGAATGCACGCAACTTTCGCATCTGCTTGAAAAAGAAATCCTGTCAAAAAATAAACCAATGAGCAGTCAGTATTTTACTCCCCTTTACAGCCATTACTTTTGGTAATATTTAACAATTACTCACCATAATCAAGGTGACTATCGACAATTATTATACCCTTGCAATTAATCGTCCAATCAAATGTCTCAGTTCAGAATGAACCGAACGAACGAACGAACGAACGAACGAACGAACGAACGAACGAACGAACGAACGAACGAACGAACGAACGAACGAACGAACGAACGAACGAACGAACGAACGAACGAACGAACGAACGAACGAACGGCCTTTATTTTCATTAGGGTAGTCCCATTAGTAAAGGTAGTCCCATTACATATTAAAAATACAGAATACATATTAAATATACAAATATTCAAAATTAAGACTAATTTACAACCTAAGAATAATTATACGTATTGGATACAAATACATTATTTAAAATCTTAAGAGTTAAGTCGATTAAAAACAATACAGCCATTATAACAGAATGAAACGTTGGACTGCCTCTGTTCTTACTCTTGGTAAGTGTAATTTTGGAAAACTCTGTCTCGTTGATCGTGGAACAATTATATCTTTATTAAAAGTAAAGTAGTTTTTAAAGAATTGAAGGCATTGACCACCCAGAAACGTTCACGTATACTTTCAAGAGTATTCCACTTTAGATTAGATAGAGCAATATCGCTGCTATCACATTTAGTTACAATCCTCGCGGCACGTCTTTGTAATTTCTCCATCGATCTGTTGAGCATTTCCTTTCCCACAACAAGCCCAGACAGTATGACAGTAATCGATCACAGGACGGATGAGCGAGGTGTATTACAATATTTGCAGGCGTTTTCGGTAGTGGGAGGGGCGAGCTGAGGAAACGCCTGCAGTCACGCTATTCAGAAAAAAATATATATGTTCATTCACGAACGCAGCGATTTCATTGGCTAATGTTAACAAATTCTCTTCCGGCGAGCTGTAGCCTGACATTTAGCTTGAGACGAACGCTCCTCTATAAAGTTTTGTTCTTAATTTTAGTCCTGCTTGGTAATCTGTTTTAAAACAGAAACACTCCAGTCGCAAGGTAAATATGTTTCATACGTAGCACTATTGTTGCATTTAATTCAGATAAACTTCGTTTACTTCAAGCCGTTGTATAGCCAGGATGGTCAAACTATATTTATGGGTCAAACGCCTACTACATCAAATTGAATACATATCTTAGTGCTTTTACAATTAATTAACCTTAGTAGCGTGTTGTTTTGTCGGTGTGGGAAAATCCTCGCTTGTTTTATGTATATAGACGCCGTGTTGTGGTTTGCCGTCGCCAAAGTCTAGCCGCTGGCAGCAAACGCGGTTTAAAGATATGAATTTGGAATCAAGGACGATTTTATAGATTTTTATACAGTTTCGATTGGTAATATGTTGTGACTCAATCAAAATTACGTAAAGTGTTAGGAGTGCTCTTAAATGTAGTTCCTTGCTTTCCGTGTTATAAAATTTCGTCATACTCCATGTGATTATTTTTTCCCGCGGCTGCGCTCATTTTGTTCAACGAGTTTTGTTGTCGCAAACCCGTTCTTATTAGGTCTAAACTCTAGATCACACAGATGTCAACCAACATTACCACATTCTCTGTTTAATTCTGTGAAGGGTTCGCTATCTATATTCCATAGTGATTTTATGACATTCGCAACAAATTAGTTGACAGGAAGTAAACATTTTGTATAGGTGATTGGTCATGTCATAATTGAGAAAACGGGGTGTAATTTTTTTCTGAGTAGCATGGTGGTAGGCGTTTCCTTCCCTCGTTTCGCAGGCTCTCTCCCTCCCCCCCCCCCCCCCCCCCCCAACTGAAACGCCTGTGCGCAATTGTTATTTCTCAACCGTCCTAACATCCCTATCCTTTCACCAGACTTCGATATTACTGACTATAGTGTTGGATGACATGGGATGGTGTTGGATCGCATTGGATAGTGTCGGATAGCATAGGTTGGTGTTGGATGGCATAGGATGGTGTTGGATGGAATAGGACAGTGCATAGGCAGGCCTTGCCAACACCGCTGCCAAACGTTTGCGCATGCGTGAATTCGCTAGAATAAATGTCAAGAGAAGCGGTGGCGACAACAACCAGACAGCGAAGACTAAGTCGGACTCGACTATTCATTTGTGTTTTTAAAAAAGGGTAAAGAAAATTACGAAGGGGTAATTTCAGAATATGTTACAATATTGACAAAGAAGCCATGCACAAATTACATACCTTATCTTTTCGATAGTATGCTTATAATTTTAACTTTTGTGTCGGACTCTCGGACCAGTCCAAATATTTCAGTGTTTTCCCGCTCTTTTTCTGAGGACGAGCTCGGACGTCGCGCATGCGCAAAAACGTTTGGCAGCGGTGTTGGCCTTGCCTGGAGACGCGCTCGATCGAGCGCACATGCGCATTTATTAAATGCACGCGTGCGATCAATGGCGTGCCATACGTATTTTGATGCACTAGTCGCTATGTAGCGAGTGCATCAAAATACGTATGGCACCAACCTCGTACCCAGGGCCATTTGTAGGGAACTGGGCCAAGATGGCGAATAAATACAAAATGGCGGGAATAAATGGCCCTGGTGGAGGCTAGCTCAAAATGCACAGTATATTGCGCATTTTATTAACTAGAACTCAGTCCTTTACACAATAATGATATCTAATTACACCTAATTATTGCATGGTTTAAAATATAATTTCCCGCGCCGTGGACAAGGTCAAAATACGATTTTTTTAAAAAAATACAAAATCAAACCATCTAATTTATGCAATCAGTTTCTTGACCAATCAGAGGACTGAGATAGCCTACAATCTTGGAGTCTTGGACAATGTTGTTGTAACACCCCCCCCCCCCCCCAAAAATCAAGGTTGTAACAGCCCCCTTGCCCCCACTCAATGTTGGCGCAAGCTTTCAAACGGCAACATTGAATTGGGGGTGGGGGATTGAGTGTTACAACTAATTTTGTCCAAGATTGTCTGGGGTGCAAATTTTTTAAATTTATAGTAAATAACTATTTTTTTATATTTCAGAAGCTATAAGCACTAAAAATAATATTTTCCATAGGCGGATTTTCGGGGGGGGGGGGGGTGCAGGGGGGTGCGCACACACACCCCTGCAGTCTCCAGCACCCCCCCTGAGAAAGTCAGCATTGACAAAGTAGACAGGCAAACTATTGATCACTTTCCGCATGGTTCTTTCCGTGATGAATGATGATTGGCAAATTCAACAGGTAGACGGTCTAGTTACTAACTTTAATTTTCGAATAGCAATATGAAACGACAAGCAACGCTTATAAGCTTTATACGAAAGAAAACGAAACGTACGTTACTTGCAAACAATCCCGGAGAGAATGAGGGGGATGACGAGTATGTCTATAGTGCTATCCAGGCAGAAACAGCTGCTGGGCTGTACCATAAACTGATGTCAGGGAAGTTCATTGTCTGTCTGACAACACTTCGTAAGTATCTCTCCGAGCTATACTTCCTTAACAAAGAGCTGCAGTCAGAAGACATTAATTGGACTGACGTCCAACACGAGCTGACCCGAACTCGGAACTCTGTCAATAATATAAAGGATGAGGACATATTCACCCATTCAAAAGAGATATCAGTAAAGATAGGAAATCCCTTAGCTCTCAGGAACACCATGCCTATCCACAACACCAGAGCTGGAGCAGCCACGACCGGTGATGATCAGGAGCTTCTGCTAAAAGAATTGATAAACTCAACACAGAGCTGAAGAAGAAACTCAACGATGAGTTCAATATCAGATTCGATTCCAAGAACATAGAAGTTCTTAGAGCGATCAATGCTCTCAATGCAGGTTCGGATACCTACATGTACTTGGACCTAGATGAGCTAGATGTTCTACTGGATACGTTCAGCTGTCTCAACATTGACAGAGCCATCCTCAAAGTAGAAATTGAACGAGCAACAGCAGATCACCGTCTTGGTCTACCAATTAATCCAAAGAGGCTTCCAAACTTGACCACTTTAATAGCAGTTAAAAACACCATTTCAATATCAACCGCTTCAGTTGAAAAGAGCATTCTCCAGCATGAATTACCGCATCTGCACTAAGCTGAGATCCACACTTCTTCCAGAACGACTAAGTGACCTGCTATGCATTTCTCTAAATAGAGACGTTGCAGAGTCTCTAGATTTGGATGAAGTCGTTACTGCATGGGGGAACATGCACAATAGAAGGGTCAAAGTTTAACTTAGAACTTGGATTAATTTTGAACTAGGATTTTACAATTTTCCCATTCCTAGCATTAGCAAGCCAGCAACATTTTTATTGTTTACTACACTGTATACAGTTACTGTATGTAACATTTTATATTTATGTCGGTTTCTATGATTCTATCAATATTCAATGTATCAACTAAGCTGTATATATATATATATATGTAGTAAAATTTTAAAATTTTCAATTAGCCTTGCCTGATATACTTCCACCATTTTACATTGTCCAGATTACATCTGTGAACACATAATTTCAAAACATTTTTCAGGTGCTCCACCGCACCACCCTTGGACCAGACTCCAGTCTCACTGACACACCACCCCCCTGGGAGATCTGCACCTCCCCTGCCAGATGAGGTCTGGATCCGCCCTTGATATTTTCTGCTAACTTTTAAAATTGTT
Source organism: Paragorgia papillata (assembly GCA_035771165.1). NCBI lineage: Eukaryota > Metazoa > Cnidaria > Anthozoa > Scleralcyonacea > Coralliidae > Paragorgia > Paragorgia papillata. The sequence goes on along the minus strand of JAWNZC010000211.1, from coordinate 230,754 downwards.
TTAGAAAAATGGGCAGAAATAGGAGGCATTGTAGTTGTCGGCGTTACTCGCCCCAGTCTCCTTTGTGGGAGTGCCTTCGTCACCAAATTAAATAAGATTTTTTTTCTTCGTAGTCTCTGATAAAATATTTTCTAAGCACGTCCGGTTTGAATTAATAGAGAAAAAATGTTATCACTTTTGTTTTGGTAGAATTCATGCAGGGGTAATTCATTTGATAACAAGACGCCTGCTTAGGCGTTCACTAGGGCTACTGATAGCTAGCAATGCAGCTTGGCATAGCGCATAGCCTATGCACGAAAAAGCGTGCACATATTGCAATAAGCGTTTGTTAAAATGTACAGAAAACCTAGTGCTAGATTCGGTAGATTCAAGCAATCATTAGACAACTATTAAGTTGGCTGCCAGTTAATATAGTGAAAAAGCTGGATTGAACGAGCTACAAGACCGGCGCATTGGTGCAGCGGCGAACTGCAGCGTTTATAATCTGGACGTGCAAACAGTTCGACATTGTACATGTTTATCAGTATTTTTTGCATTATTTGGTGCTACTCAGTAAGCAGTATATTACCTAGATGATTGGAACTATTAAAACTATGCACACGCTGAAAACACTAATGAAATTATATTAAGCTTAAAGCTAGCAAAGCAGTTGAATCACATCGAGTTTATCATTAGCTTTAAAAAGCACAAAAAAAATCACCAAGCTACTTAGAGTAACATGCATGCATAATTTATAGTAGGCCCAGCTTATAAGTAGATGAAGCAGTCTCTAAAAGAGATTGAAACCACTGAAGAAATAAAGCGTTAAGCCTCTTACAGAACTTCATTCGAACCAGCTGTATTCATAAACTGCTATTTTAGTTTCCTTTTCACAATGATTTAGCATATACATGTACAACGATCAACCACGGTCTTCCAAAGATTTCAAAGACAACTGTATACATATTAATTTATTATAAAGTATTGGTAGGCCGTGGTAGACCGTCGTAGACCGTTGGTACATAGTGCAGATGATTAATTATTGTGTAAATTACAAGAAATACAGAAAATTCAGATTTAAATTTAATAGAAATTTTACTTTCCAATCATCTAGTGAGGATTATTACATGTCAATACTTAATTTTTAGCGGTTTTTTCCTTTAATATTTGTTATTCGTTTCCCATAGAAGAGATCATTTTTTCAATAATTCGTTTCTCAAAATTCTGCAAGGTATTTTAAGGTACTATATCTAAAATTCGACTTTCAAAACCTTATAGTTTTCGAACATTTAATGTTACGATCAATGGTGTCATCATTAAGTCTATTTTTGACTAAGTGAAAAACATTTTTAATCAAGAAATGTCTAGTGCGGCGGTATATAATTATTTCTCCGATTGGTTAAAAGTCCCCACTGGTGTACCTCAGGGAACGCGGCTTGGGCCATGGTTGTTTCTAACAATGATAAACGAACTTACTTTGCCAGAATCTTCATCCATGTGGAAATTTGCCGACGACACTACTATTTCTGAAGTTGTACTAAAATCAGGAGAAAGTGTGCTACAAGAAGATGTTAACCGCATTTCTAAATGGTCAAGAGAAAACCTCTTCCAACTTAATAAGTGTAAAGAGTTAGGTGTTACTTCCTTTACAAGAACTCCGCCAACTCATAACCCGGTTAGCGTAAGCGGCCAACCCCTTGAGAGAGTAGTTACTGCCAAATTACTGGGTGTTACAATCAGAAACGACCTGAAATGGAACAATCATGTCGACCTTATTACTACCAAAGCTGCAAAGCGTCTTTATCTACTGAGACAGCTAAAGCGTGCCGATGTGGCCACGGCTAACTTAGTTAATTTTTATTGTAGTTGTATTAGATCTGTCCTAGAGTATGCATGCCAACTGTTTCATAGTAGTCTCCCACAATCTCTCTCAGATGACATTGAACGTATTCAAAAATGAGCAATGCGCATAATCTTCCCTAATGTCTCTTACACTGATGCTATTGAAAAAGCTGGCCTTCACACGTTGTACAATAGACGAGAATCCTTATCTTGCAAACTTTTCAACAATATTGTTTCAGATAAAGATCACAAGCTTGCAGAACTTCTACCACCTAGGACAAGCTCTACTACTGCACGACTATGTAAAAGGAGAACTTTTGAAATTCCACGCCTATGTACAAACCGCTTTAAAAACTTGTTTATCATACATTACGCGAAGAACCATTGTAAATAGTTTCCTTTTTCTTTTTTTTTTAAATAGTTGTCTGTCAGAATATAATTTGGAATTGTGAATGCCCATCTGTTTCAACTTTCAAACTGTAAAAAATAAGATTTAGCCAACGGATAATGGTGATGCAAGTTTGTTTTCATAATCTCATTCTCATTGGCTGGTGATTTAATTTTCTCACATATGATTGGCTCTCTGAGCATCGGATGATGCAAGCTCACTACTTCCTGTTTTTAGCCTCGAAGCTTTGAACTTTATTTACAAGCTTTCGAAAGAAACACTTTGAACCTCAAAGGTTTTTTGAACAAACAGAACTTGACCTACAAAGATTAAAATAATTGGAAATACAAACAGGGTTGTAACACTCAGCTACAGGCAGTTTTATATTCAAATTTGAAAATCGCTTGAGAAGATCTTTGCAGTGAACTGCCGTGGCCGTGGGAGACACAGTTTTTAAGGATATATTGAGCTAAGTTCTTTTTTTGTGGTTATAAACCCAAAAATATGCCTTTTGTGAAATTGAACAAAAGATTGAAGTGATAAATTGTGCATTATAATCCTATTAACATTTGTATATCTTCGATAAATCGATATTTTTCAAAATTATGCAAGAAGAATTAGTGATGTCTCAACATGCCTGGCTGCTATGGCTGTATTTGTAGTATGTTGTAAAATATGGTACATAAACTGACTAGATCGTGTTTGAATGTCATGTCTTTAATTCTCCTGAACATTTATTAATAATAGTTTAAATGAATAGCAAAAACTATAGTTTAGCTGCGATTGTTTTTTCATTATTGTTTTTTCACGGTTGTTCTTTTCTTTGTTTCAAACACTTTTCTGTTCACGAAAAACGTTTTGAATTTTTACCCACACAAGGGTGCATAAACACTAAACTTGAAATAAACATTTTCTCTCTCTGCTTCAAGTGAACTGCTATTATATTATGTTGTTCATTTTCTGTATACAGTATTTCAATACAGTATTGATATAAAAAAACAAACGTGCTATCACACAACAAACTTGTATCAGGAAATTATCATGTATCAGGAAATTATCATGTATCAGTAGAGCGGTTTCTCTTTTTATTTATACCAGGCTTGTTGCAGCTTGTTGTGCCAATCCAAGTACCAATTGTTTGTAACAAGTCTGTCATCGTTGTTATCAGCTTAGTATAGACTTGCAATAACAACTGGCACCAAGTCTGTTGGGACAAGTTGTAGCAGCATTGTTGATTGCATCAGACTTGCTGCAATTTGTCTTATCAAGCTTGTTATTCTTTGTCATCAATAAGCTTGTTGCGGAATGTTTCAACAAATTGCTACACCTCTGTGGGTGACAAGTTGCAACAGGTCTGTTGCCGCTGGCCTGATAAAGCCTGATGAGATCAACAGGGTTGCTGCAACATGCATGATTGGAAATGGCAGCTGTCGAGGCTCGCGAAATACGGGCTGACCCGTATTAGCTACGCATGCGTAGAATGAATATCTTGCGTGTAAACGTCATCAATACACGGCCAACAACTCACTTGAGCCAACACGCACGTGGACTGCGAACTGCCCCATGAAAGTGGCCGATTTTCTATGCGATTTCCGATCGTGTTAACAACCTGCAGCAAACCTGCACATCCTGCAAATTGTAACAAGCCTGTGAGATTTCTGGCTGTGTATGTTCTCTGTTTTGGCAGTATACCTAACCTTACTATATTTCGATTAAAATACTAAAGACCGGATTCAGACAAGAAAGAGTTAAATGCAACACAATTTGCTGCTGACCACCTGGAATTTTTTTTAAATTTCTACCCCTGTAAAGCATAAACAAGTTTAGCTTGCTGCTGCTCTATCCTTTAATACAAAAATTAGTAAACGAAAACAAGCAAACGATGTACTTGCCTTCACCTCGATTTCCGGCTCCTCGCCGCCATTCTCAGACATGTTTATGTTGAACAATTAGAGACTCTAAGTACAGTAGTTCTACTTTAGCTGTGATTCAATCTGTGTCTTTACAGTTTCACTTTGACACGCATCGACAAGACCAGAGCCTGCATTCCTTATGACCACATGCTACGTCTGCCTGGTTAGTACTTCATCTTATAGAAAATATAATAAAACTTGCGGGATGAATTAATTTTAATATATTTAAAAGCACGAATGCAGTTAACAGCGAACTTTCCGTGTCGTATTGTGTTCTGTAATCTCCGAAGGTTGTCGTGTTACTTCTTGATTACGGACCCGTACTCCCCGTTCATTCCGCTGAATCACGTGATGAAGGAGTATTTCGGGGGGGGGGGGGGCAAAACTGACTCTTGCAGTGTTCCACAGTTCTTTAATGCGTCGCTCGCACAGATAATCCCACCCCCTTTATTGATTAGCATTGTTTGTTGTTTTAACTGCTGGATAGTCAGGTGTCTTTAGGGCTCTAAGGGGCTGTTTATATGATCCCTGGATCATCCCGGACCGGGATGTCCCGGTTGCCCAGTCAAAAAGCGCGGGGATTTAAAGTACCTATGTCATCCTCAGGGACTTTACATATTTATGCTAATTGGAACATTCTGAGAAGATTTGTAATATATCTCCTCAGGCGAAAATTTCATCTTCATGGATTTTTTTGCCGTTAAAGTTGACGGAAGTGACGTCGAAAGAGGAATTTGTCTATATGAAAACCACTTTACAGATTCCTCTTTTGACGTCACTTCCGTCACCTTTAACGTCACCGGGGGAGCATGCCCCTGGGCAACCTTTCGATTTAACAAGCTTAAGTCTGTCAATGTAAGGACTATACCCACCCTCTATGTAGCAGGCCACTGACCCCACAATTTGTGCGTACGACTGACCTAGCAATGTTCTATGCGTATCAGCCTATTATAATCTGGAGTCAAAACTATTGTGTAGTGGGGATACTACGTTGGTCGACGTTTTCTCGCTTCTCCTCCTCGACTAATTAGTGCAAAAACGTGTTTGCGAAATTTCGAGCCGCAAACACCATATAGCAAGTCACCATTGACGTCAAGAATAATTATAGTACTAGAAGTAACTATCGCAAGTGAAGTGCTGCCTCGAATGGGACAAAAATCCTGATTAGTTTCCTGATGTTTTACAAAATTCCTAAAATAAGTCCTTTAATTTTAAGTGCAACAGACAGAGAATATTTACACGTTTATTTTTAATTTATAAGATTTAAGATTATATACACAGGGTTCTGCCCAGGAGCATGTGAGTGCCGGGTACCTACAGGCCCAGGGGCTCACACCCCCCACACACCCCCCCCCCCTCCCCCGAGAATATGTGAAAATTAGTAATCTGAAAATGATATTTTCAAAATAGTGTGCAAGTGAAATTCATAATCCTTTACATCATGTGTCTCACAACTTTGTGAGACTAAATATTACTATTAAGTATTTATGTGCATGGATAATATAAATATTAATAAAACCGCAATGCAGTAACTGAAAGGAGAGACATGTTTGAGAATACTACATGTTTAATGATAGGACCTGGTGGAACACTTGTTGGATATATTGGGAAAATCTAGTCTATTAAGTAATATTTAAAACACGAGCAGGAGTGTTTTATCAGATTTAAAACCACGAGGGCGCAGCCTGAGTGTTTTAGATCTGATAAAACACGTGATGCGAGTGTTTTGAATGGCTTCAAAAACGATTCGTTATTGGATGTTATGTTCATTAGTATTCTTTATATAAAATTGTTTGTTCATTAGTATTCTTTCTGACATCAAGAAGTTTTATCAGGTATAAAACCACGGACATGGTACTGATTTCCTTTGTGTTTTCCTCATGAATTATTAATGAGTTTTTGAAGTAGCTATAGCCTCTATCTATTTACTGGCTTTTGCACCCAGACAGAGCACTTGTTGGAATTCCCTTGGGAAATTTCTTTGTCGAATGACTCACGCTGACGCGTACAAATGCTTGATTACAACACACAACCACACTCTACTTAAACAATGAACATTTAAGCTATATTTATATACATGCTAGGGCATGCTAGAATATACAGTATGACGAATTATCTACGTACATGTAAAGCTAGGGTAAGGTTTCCTGCATATGTTCTACGACTACCAACGCTGGTGTATCATCTTACAGGCATTAATAAACAACGTGCGAAGTGATTAGCTCCTTACCCAAGTATCAGACAATCCAATCTGGCTTTGAAGGAATATCGTATTTCACCGAATCACACGTCTGGTAGCTAATATTGTGTGCGTTGTGGTGCTGAATTTCACCAAATAATATTGTTTAAATAAAAAAAAATTCACCGAAGACAATACAAAATGATGTATATTAATTAAAAGATATATAAAAAATAAACACATGAGGTTTTCTCATTGCATATTTCGAGTGCTGGGCGGAAGGGTCCGTTTTGACGTGAGTACCGGGCGGCACTGCTGAGTGCCGGGCGCTATATATTACTATAAAACTTATCTCTTAGTATAATTGGCAAGGGTTTTGACGGGATAAACACTATACATGTATTGATATAGTATACAAATAATAGATCACTATGTCTCTTGCTGTGGCAAAGCTGTTAACGCAATTCAAAGTGTTTCGTGTTATGATAAATCTATAGCTGAAAAATTATACAGCAATATACCAACTTCGGATTATTTTGGAGAATTTGTATAACTAAAAGAATTATAATAAATTCGAAGCTGTGCATGCTAGCATTTTAGAGTTGCGCATTGTTTATAATCTCTGATTTTGATAAGTTCTTGGTAAAAATAGACCACTTTCAAAGCGATTTACTAGTCTATTATGGTCATTGATGACAATCCATTACTTTCAAGACTCTCACTCTCTGCATAATTATTGTGTTGCAATCCATCATTGAAACATAATTTATTTTCTAAGAGAACATGTAATACTGTATTTACTTTTCAGAAAACATGATTATCCAGGAGTAGGACTGACTAATACTTCTGTTATAAGTGAATCATACTTTTCTTTTTTTGAGTGAAATGATAATCCAGTTTCTTCTCAGACTTCAATGTACAGTCACTGCATCACATGTTAGTTTATTACAGTCTACAGAAAGATGCAGTGTATCCAGATACTGTTCAGTTTTTGTGCGGAAACCCATCATTGAAACCAAATGTTATATTCTGAAATCAGATGTACTGTATGGAATAGCATCTTGTATAGATATACAGCAGTTCCAAAGGTCCGCAAAGAGATCGATGGTATTTTGTATACTTCAATCCCCAATGGTAGTCAACAGTTAACAGGTCCATAGGTTACAGTTGATCGAGGGGTGATTAATAGTTTTTACTATATAAGAGATAAAGACTTACAATTGACCTTGCCAATCATCTTAATAATTTTAATTATAATACAAAAATAAAAATGAATTAAAGTAGATCTAATTTATGAGTTAAACCTGAAATGGATAAACATTTCATGCAGTACATGTCGATCTAACTGAGATACACAATCGACTAATACTCTGATGGTATTATTCAACCTCAATGGTTTGATGAGTTAAATGCAATACATGTGATCTGTGCCTGTTTTCTTCTTCAAGCCTGAACTGTAAATTTGCTGATGACTTCAAGCTTGTCAATCTTTCATAAGTCATAGGTTCAATAACACATGGACGACAGTGTTTTTGCTCTGCTGATGGCAACATAAGAGACTCCAGCAGTTCTCTCAGATTTAACCAATATCTATATCCAAGCCTTTGGTAGAGTGAGTCCTTGGCTCTTGTGTATTGTTAGAGCCCAAGCAAGTCTAAGAGGTAGTGTTGCCTCTCATGGAAAACATGTTCTGTCTGTGATGAAACAGTGATTGGACATATTGGGACACACGATGGTTGGAATGAAGGTATATGCAACTATAGCTAATCTTGACTGTGTTTCTGTTAAAAAGTTGTGTTTTGACATTTTTGTTTAATGGAGGGTTAAACCAGATGATATTGCGGTGTCTATAGAAATAGACACCGCAATATCATCTGGTTTAACCCTCCATTTAACAAAAATGTCAAAACAAACATAGGACGCAATTAACTTTCTTTGCCTTATTGACAAGCACTTTCCACCAGGACACAAGCTTCACAAACTTTTTAACAGAAACACAGTCAAGATTAGCTATAGTTGCATGAACAACGTCAAGTCTATTATCACGAAACATAATTCACGCACAATCAGGAAAAGCAAGCCACGAAGCATAGTTACAAGCAGTTGCAATTGCAGGATTAAGGACAATTGCCCCCTACGTGGGCAATGCATGACAAACAACATAGTATACAAGGCATCTATTTCCATAAGCAACACGAACATCACTAAGCAATACATTGGCATGACAGCAAGTACATTTAAAGAGCGATATCGTAACCATACTAAATCTTTCCAGAATAAAAAGTATTCAAATGAGACGGAACTTTCGAAATACATTTGGAATCTAAAAGAAAAAAACCAAAGTTTCGACATAACCTGGTCTATACTAAAACACTCAATTTCTTACACGGGAGGATAAAAAAGATGCAATTTATGTTTGGACGAAAAACTTTTCATCATGAAGGCAGACAAACAACTCTTACTAAACAAAAGATCAGAAATAGTTTCGACGTGTCGGCACAAAAATAGATTTCGGATCATCAACCTAAACAATCAAAGGAATGCGCGCAACGTTTCGACGCCCACACCCACGCTCCAAATGAATGCGCCGGACGTTTCGACGCCCACACCCACGCCCCAACTAACGCATTTAAGCAGCCCCACTAACCGATATTTTTCAGTCGCCTGATGATCCCGTTTAGGGTGAAACCTCTGGTAGCGAAGACTTTAAGGTAAAACTATACTTCATACTTTGTATATATATATATATATATATAGTATAGACAAGAGCCAGCTTTCGTCAAACAGTTCCAGACGAGAACATAAAATCAGCAAAACGATAATTACTCGGGCTACCTGTGGTAGACGAGTCTAGGTTTCGGCTCCGTTGTGAAATTCGTTACTTTGATAATGATACCAGGCCTATACATTCGTCCATTTGTTCCATTTGTCCACTCGTAACACGATATTCTATTGCTGCATTATTCGTTCTACATAGAAACCACGCAGTAAATGAATGTCATTCATTCTTCCCTCGTTCTACTTCCAAACCGCGCACTCAATGAATATCATATATTCTTCCTTCGTTCTACTTAAAACCTCGTACTTTGAAACCTCGTAGTAAATATATATTCTTCCCTCTTCTACTCCCAAACCACACAGTAAATGAAACTTCGTTCTACTTAGAAACCTCATAATACAACCCGCTTCACGAATATCACGACTCGACAAATTGGACGAATCGATCCATCCGACGGATTTTTAGGGTACCTGTTCCAACAGGTGTATACACCTTATCTATAAGTCTATGCACCTCACAAATATCACAAGTCGGCACGACTCGACAAATTCGCCCAATCGATCCATTCGACGGATTTTTTTATTTTACCTCTTCCACCTAAATACCTTATCTATACTCTAATCAATCGTCTTCAATCAATCGTCTTTATTCTTCATAGGAAAAAGATACATTTCCTATGTTACAAAGATTATTTTTAATTTTTTTTAACATAATATACAAAGTTGTAATACAATGATTATATTATACACTGTAATACATAAATAAGAGCTAAAATTATATAAGAGAATACGAACTTATATTTGAAAATTCATCTTTTTATGTAGGAATTCTTATAGCGCTCAGTGTTAAGTTTAGGGTGTGTACTGCTGGCACTCTCAATTTCGGAGATTGGAGGTTTCGGGGGTCGTCGGAGATGCTCGGAGGCGTCAGCTGGACATAAGTAGTGCGGGCGAAACTAGTCTGACGGAAAATTACATTTAGCTTCTGCCAGATTTCTGTCGGTTTCTTGCACAAGATGACGGTTTCTTGCATGACTTACTAATTCACGGATAACTAAGCCATCCACGTCTATATTAGTAACATATTTGTTGGTAAGTGATTATGACATGTTTTATAATATGTCTTTCTTGTAAAAAAGACAAAATATACTCAGTTTTGCCGTTTACTAAAATATATCAGACGAAGACCAGTGACGAACCAGAGGATAACATACTTACATCGACCGACGTGTATATAGCTCACATTGAAACAACGAACTTTCCTAGTTTGTCCACACATTCAATTAAATGTGATCGTGTAACCTTCTGCTATATTGGACATGTTTTCTACAACCCGCAGTTCCAAAAGTTATTGACCCAAATTCACCCAAAGAAACGCATTATATTTACGTTCATTTTCGGGTGTTTTGCATGCGCATGCTGACACAATAAAACTTCTCGATTAATATCATATTATATATAATTTTTTTGGCCAAATTAGCAACCAGCTTGTGTGCGGTAAAAACCCTATATAGAGAGCCACTTTGAGATCTTTCACGACCCAAGTTAGCGTTTGTTTAATTATTATAATTGCACATGCAGTATATTTTCGCCTGCATGTACCTATTAAAGTCTTTATCATACTGAGGGGCTGAATTGGTTACCTTGCTTGCTTCTTGGACTTTATTGGTGGTTAGATTTGGCGTCGTGCTCGGTCAAAACACAATACATGGCTAGAAATCCAGGACACTCAGCGGCAGTGGCCTGTGGGCTCATATTTAGATGGTAATATTAATTTGAAAATTCTGATGGCTAAATATCGATAATTTCGGCTATAAACAGAAGTCTATAGCAATAAATTAAAGTAGAGTTATTCGCTAAAATGTCTTATTGACCCATTTCTTACCCAAATATCAAATTACAAAAGGCCTTTAATCGTCTAGACAGGCCTGTACACTCATACTCACAAAAATTGCCGCATAAATTTCGGTTATTATTTCTGCATCCACAGTCACATTTAATAATAATAACAGTGGTTAAGACCCTGGCAACCTAGCAACAGCTCCATAAGAAATGGCGGACAAGAACCCGAAATTATCGAGGAATGCATTGCTTCTTCACGCCGAGTTCAGTATTTATCTCGGCGCTTGATGGATTAAATTACAACGACTCGGCTGCAATAAATCGTACATTTTAAGGTCTTTGGGAACCTATTAAACAACGAAAAAGTGGAACGAACAACTCCGCAAAACAAAGTAACGTTCATCCCGAGCAAATTCAGGACGTTCGCATCGTGGACAAACAACACAGAAGCAGCCAAAATTGGAGCTCCAAAGTAAGTGATATAGCAGATAAATAGACTTTAAACAGCGAATAAGAGGTATGTTTGTGAGGGGCTTCACAAGCGTCAGATGTGAAGAAACTGTCGCTGGATGGTGGAAGAGTGTCGCTGGCGGCTGGAAGAATATCGCTGGATGCTGGAAGAGTATCATCGCTGGATGCTGGCATATTAATATATTATATTTGGTTGTTGCTGTTGTAGCTCTTTCGGAATTGACGGGCGTTGTTTGGGATGGCTCTGGCTTCATATGAAGATGTTGGGTGTCCAGAGTGATAAAAACACTATTTCTATAAGCGCTTTGCGTTTTCTGCCACGCATAGCAGGAACAACTTGGCTCGTTGATGTTGATGAAATGTTTATGTCCGACCGGAAAGCATGTGCCCATCGGAAAGCGCAGGGAAACCATATTCTTTCCACGTACTCTTTGACATTAGCGTGTTTTCGATATAGACGCGATTCTCTGAATTCCTTCAAAACTGCTTTGTATTCTGTTTCTGATCTAACGTATGCTAGCTTCTTCATGCAGGAAAGAAAGGTTTCCTGTTCTGCTGGTGACAATCCGTTTTTGCTTGCATCCGATGGAAATCGCAGATGTACACTACAACACCGGGAAAACACTTCTCTATGGCACTTATCTCCGCGAGAGAGTAGTCAACCATAAAGTATTTCGGATTCCATGTCGGGTTCCAAAGCTTGATCACGGCTATAGAGCTTCTTCTATGGCAGCTTGCTCCTCGAACTGGCACATGAATTCCGCCACAACTTTGTAACCAACGTTTGTGTGAACGCACACAAAGAAGAGAGGGATTGCATATTTGGTTGTTTTGTAAGTAGCATCCATGAAGGACAACTCTCCGCCATACCGGTCAAGTAGTCTCTGTTGCCACGGTTCTTGGTGAACAAAGAGAAATTTCTTTTCATCTTTACCTGCGTTGGTGGCATCATCTCTTGTTCGAAAAAAAACTTGCTTTCTGGTGATTCTTTTTGCCAGTCCACAATTTTCATTCGAAGAGATTCTTGGTCATCGTCGCAGTACTTGAATGAGCTAATTGCTTTCGCTACGTAGTTTCGCACATCCTTTCGACTGGGATAATAACGCTTGTTTGTTTTTCTTGGCTTCGCACTTTTACAGTCACTAGGAAAAAGAGTTTCCTCGACGTACTGATCAAGAGAGCGTTTTACCTCAGGGATTCTAGTGACATTACGCTTTACCAAATCATAAATCTTTTCAACGAGTCGTGGATCCATTTGCTGTCCCACTGACGCGGAGGCACCAATCGCGTGGTTTGAATGTGCGTTGTTTAGAGGGATCCTCAAGTAGTAACGATCGGTAACATGAAACTGATGACCGGAATCGCTTTCAGCCTTTGCTTTAATATCTCTAAATACTTGTTTCTTTGCCATTGTTAGACTATTCTGTGGGAAAAAATTTGTTCCGTCGATGGAATAATCTTCGTAAACTTTTACGTGCCGTATTTGCAAAGTTGCGCGACAATCTAACTTTTTTGTATCCTGCAAACGTATGCGCGTCTTGGTTGCGTAGTCGTGCTCCTATGATTTATTTGCTTTACAGGTACCCCTTGAGTCCTATTTTTTAAAAAGTTAGAAGATGAATGTACGCAAAACTAAAAGCATTTCATTTTACACTTAGCTTGAAATTTCAGCATTTATTATACATTTTTTCACCTTTGTAGATCCGTGTAGACAATGTCTTGTTTTGTTGCTCACAAGAGAAAACGGTTTTCCGAAAAACTGTATTGGAATATCGCCTTTCTTGCTTTCGAACACGGGCGGAGCTATATAGAAAATATGAAACGACTGTGTAAGCACGAATGCTTAATTAAACACTACAATTAAATTAAATTTTCTTGGTGACCGGAGTTATTGCAATAAAATTGAAAGGAAATACAGTTCTTTTGTTTGATTGATTTTTATAGCCTGACTTTTTAGGAGCCGTGAAACTACTAACGATTTTAGCTCCTATATAGGCTATTTGCACGATAGCCTATATTTAGAGCTTGTTTAAGGTTACAGAATACCCTATAGTAAGCCATTTCACGAAATTTGTTACCGCCCGTGCATTTTTTCTCCGATTTGTCTTATATTTGCATAGAGTTAAGTATGTGAAGGACAGTCGTATATTATGGAATAAATAAAAAATACATTATTGTTCCAGACATACTCATCAGTTTAAAATCACAGCACCTTCGTGTCGCGGTTTAAATTGGTCTTTTTTTTTAACCAAAACCTGCCAATTTCGTTTCTTCCCATTCCCAGTGGCATTTCAATTTCATTCCCAGTGATGAAGATTTCTAAAAATTCCCGTCCCCAGGGCTGAAAATAACTACTTCCCAGGTACCATTTACCCTTCAGAACGAATGTTCTTAAGATGTAGTTATTTAATTTCCTTTACATGTTGTGTGAGCGGGCAAATGTAGCAGACGTGAGATCAATACTTGATTCACGTCACTACAACACGTGTTCCAAACCGGTCTGACAATTAAGGCAACTTATAATTATTGTCTATATAGATAAGAATTAAATGGTGAATGTAGAGCATTTCAAACTTTTTGGGTTACCTGAACTAGAAAATCGGCGGTGGTTCTTCTGTTTAGAATGATTTTCTGCTCGCACAAAAGACGTCGAACTAATAACCTAAAATTAATAGAATTTTTGAACGTTTTTATGCCAGTACGGTCATTGTTGGGTTTTTTTTCTATTAATAGTGCTAACCGAATGATTGAAATACGCGAGCAATAAATGGAAGGGCGCCAGTGAGGAGGTCCAGTGGTGTACCCCCTGAAAGAAATTTTTTAATTTTGAGTCTGAAACGGCATTTCATGCCATGGTTGAAGTACGTCATTACAGTTAATACACACTGTCGAATATTGATTTTCAGAATGGTTGACCACGCCAGCAGTTTTTCATCGGATTTGGTTGAATCTGGAAACCATTCTGAAAATAAATTGGGGGCTGCAGCGCCTTTCTCGCCCCCCCCCCTTGCCGGCACCACTGAAGGGCGGATAACTCTTCAGAAAGGTGTACGAGATTTTTTTTGATAAAAAGTAGTGACTTCTATTTCTAAATTTTTTTTGTGATCTTTTTAGTAATTTTTAATTTCTTTGTGATTTTTCTGATTTTGTTTTATTTTTAATAATTTCTGATTTTTTTATTTACCGTCAGTCTTTTTTGTTTACTGCTAACGTCAGCTCCGGTTGAAGCTGAAACATCGTAGGAAAATTGTGGAAATTTGAGAGGCCAGGGGCCATCGCGCGCTCTACGCTAGTTTTCATTTCTGATAGAAAAGTTATAGTCTCACAAGGGTTTGATATGATAAATTTTTCATGTGCCAGCGCGACATAATAACTCTAGTCTTGCATAACAAAGTGGGGGAAGCGTCTGGGCCAGCGCGCTCGCTTCATATATATTAGCTAATTAATATTATATACACTAACCTGGAATTTTTCAAGCACTTCTTCGACATCTTCTGCCTTTCCATCGATATAACCGGTGCAGTATCCATCTAATTGAAGAAATCCTGCAAGTTTTTCCTTTAAAAAGCTTAACTCTGGTTGTAGTAATTCATGGCTTCCAGTCGACTTCGAGTTCGCCATTGCGAAATTAAAATCGCGCGCCAATTAGACATGTCAACACGTCTTATGTATTTAGCGTATTTAAATCCTTTTATTTATTTATTTTTTGCATTGAGGTGGGGGGTGGGGGGGGGGGGGGGGGGGGGTGTATAAATCTAATTTGACTTGTTTATATATTATTCAGACGTCCATTGGGATTACTAGGTTAATTTTTAATAGACTGGGAGTTATTATCGCAAAGAATTTAATTTGCTTTTTGTTTAAAATTTCAAAGCCGGTCGAAGGCCATTTTCAAGGCTGGGCGACTGGGCGTTTATTGGATGTTAACGTTAACGGTGTACCATATAAAATATAATCGGTCGGTACATGGCGTTTTCAGAAAAAAAAGAAGTAAATGTAATACTCTTGTTCGACTAATTCGAGAGTGTAAATAAGTAGAGTGCTGCGTGGCTTCAGAAGGTGGTGAACTGCCGAGGTTAGTTATTAACAAAAACCAGTTACTGTTGGTTTTGACGTTTCAAGCAGAGTTCCCCATCAGAGTGAAACGTTTGAAACCTAATATTGTCTTTACTCGTTAAGAAAGGTCAATACTTTTGGTCCGCTGTGTAATTAAAATTAAAAACCGGGTAATAAAGCAAAAACGAACTATCGGATTTTCAGTCTTTTGATTGAGGCTAACGTGGCTAATTGGTCGTTTGATGACTGCTGACCAAAAAGATTTCATGTTCATCCTCGATCATCGCCCGGGTTAAGGCAAACCCCCCCCCCCCCCGACATAGCCGATCTCCGAAAGAACCTCTGCGGAGGAGAGAGTACTGCTGGTTCTTCGAAGACAACATTTATTTGATTTAGTTTTGGGGACGATTTTGTAACAATTTAAGCTTTTCAAAAATAGAATTATCCTGTTTCATAAGTTCCTGTCGCACAGTAATACAGTATGAAATATAGTGTCGTTTATAGCATCTGTCTAAAAACCATTGAATTATGATAAGATCAGAATCAGATGCCCCGAAAACTGCTAAGCCATATGTAATATTCGGAAGTACTATACTACACAACAGATAGTCTATCTCTGCTTGATTGTAGCCTTCTTTACGTAATGTTCGCAGAATAAGCAAGCATTTGCCTTTATCAACTTATTCAACTTAAGATAAGCTGTAACCTCTTCCTCCTATACAGCTTATATACTCTTATTTACATCTTATCTTAAGTCTATGCACTTCACGAATATCACGACTCGGTCGACTGGAATCTATGCGACAGTATTGGACAGCCTTCCATCCGGATTAAAAAAAAATTTCTCGTTCTCCCAAACTTACACTCGTGTTTCTACAACGCTATGTAAACACGGAAAATGTTTTCTATTTCTTAAATGTAACACAAGTAAATGCAAGAAAATACAAAACGATACAGTATATTTGATATTATGCCATGTATTAAAATGGCTCTACCTAAAAGCCTTTTCAATTTCTAGTATTCACATTACATTATGATGCTACAATACAGTTATGCTATGCTACGAAACAGTTCTGGAAGCATCGCGCTATTTCTGTACATAACACACGAGTTCAAACAGTCATTGCATGGTAGCCTTCGGGTTAGTTTTCACCAATTTCATCAATACCATCAGCTTCACTTACAAGAGCTCTCTCAAGAATAACCCTGCCTTCCTATATAAATAGTAAACGCAAACACAAAAAAAAATCAGTTTTCGTAGTAGCATATACCAAAAATATCTAAGTACTTGTTGGGCTATACAAGTCGCATTGTGTCAGTTAAATGTTTTTCCGCGTCAGTAGTGTTTTCAGTCTGAAGTCAGCTGTCATAAGTAGTTGAACACAGGAAACTCTTATCTGTCCGTCTGAGTTCTAGGCCATGTCCACACGTATCCGTTTTCGTTTGAAAACGCAACCTTATTTTATCCGTTTTTACAAAACGAGAACAGAAAAACGGCGTTTTCAAAAGGTTCCACTTTGGAGACCGTCTTCGAAAACTTCCGTTTTTGATAACCGCTTACGTGTAAACGGAAGCCAATCCGTAACAAAAAGGTTGCGTTTTCAAAAAAATCCGGATAAGTGTAGACGGGCTCCTAGTGGCTCAATGGTTAGAGCGTCTGGCTATAGTACTCGGAAGCTTGTGGGTTCGAGTCACATCTGGAGCTCAGATTTTTCTAAGTTTTCTGCTTACGACAGTTTGTACAGCAAAAACAACTGAAATTTGAACAACTTCAAGCAGAAAACAATATACTTAGACCAGGGCGCATATATACTGGGCAGCGCAGCGCAACGCCAGTCAATTCGCTGATCGACGTGTGATGCGGAAGTAGACTGGCACGAGCAAGTTTTGAAGAAAATTCGAGCAAAAGCAGCAATTCGTGTATCGGTAGATTATCACTATTTTTTCGTTAAGTTTTTCACGTGAGAAGAAAATTGATTGGATTTACAGATAAAATATTACTTCTATTACTGCAGCAGTATGTATTTTGTGTAGAAACTAGTGTCAAAGATAATTTATTTTGGATAATGTCCATGCCTTTTAATGCCTTTCATGGAGGCTAAACTCACCACGAGCGCATTGTATGTTCTACTACCAACGGCTAGAGATTCAGGTATGTTGAAGTTTATTATCTTACTCTTGTTTCTTAAAATTCTTGTTAAAATCGGAGATGATCATTTTGAGATATCGTGGCTGAAACTCGACCCTTATCAATGCTTGATTTCTAGCGGTTTAACCTTTCAAATTTTGTAAGAAATATAAACAAGACGTGTTGTTTGGACATACGGCGATTCTCTTTAACCGTGTCATTGTATTCCTTAAGTTTCCGGACTATTGAAACAAAATGATTGTAATTTCTAAACAGATTCATTTCTTTATTCGATTTATTATAATATGAGTTTTTGGAAGTATAGTCGGCGCATTGTGTGTTAAAATGTTGCCAACACCGTGAGATTTTACTGTGACATAGGTAAGAAGTATCATTTTCATATTTGGTAGAAATAAAACAATTTGTGATTGATCAATTTTTTATTTTGACCCTGAAACATGGTGTACTGTGTGGAAGCAAGAGGTTTCTTCTATCGAACATTGATCTGTGCTTATGCATGGCATTTGCAAGCTTAAAAAAATATGTCGCGTCAGGATTGTAATGTCGTAAGCAAGTTTCAACAATTTTCAAGAGTAAAAGAGAACTAACCTTGTCACATATTCTTCCACGTATATAAAACGAGCTAAATCCTCAAAAGAACTTATTTCTTCAATTGGTCAAAGCACGGCCTTATCTATCTTATACAATACCAGCAATTCAATTTATAAGAATCAATTGTACTTGCTCATCTGTTTCTGTTAAAAACAACCTAGGTCGAGCTGTTATCTGAAAGCAATCAACCTGCAGCATTTGTTGAATCTATACCAACCAATCTTCAACAGAAGTCTAGAAGATTATTAGATTTACAATCTGTAACATATGTTAATTCAAGGTGCTGTATGTTGAATCATTACATGATAACTATCAAATCCTAAATCCAAGAAATGAGTACCAGTTCTAAGCATACTCGATATGATTATTATGCCTTATTGCCTCTTTATCACTGTCAACTGTCTATCAAGTGGTTGAGTAATTACTCTCTGACAAGCATATATCTTTTCATTTTTACAGTCTCTAGGAATGTTTACTTCCAGTTGACCAAAAATGCAGCAGAATTTGCTGGAGGATAGTTTTTTAGTGAAAAACAGTCAGTTCTAAAGAATTTGTGGTATTGGTGGAAAAATGATTTGTTCCCATGAGTGGTTTGTTTTTGCAAAAGTTTTCTTCAAGCCAACTGCTTTCTTCTTAAACTTCATGAAAACAAGCTTGAAAGTCTTGAAATAACTCTGAGATGTACCATTCACAAATTCTTATTTTAAACCAAATTTTAGTGGAATCCAATGCTGGTGCTAGTGCCAATGTAATAATTTTTTATTTATTTATCTGCTTTGTGTAAAAATAGTTGCCAGAGTTTGTAAACAGTTATTACATTTTTATTAAAAAAATACTGAAGTTTGTATTCTCAATGTTGAATGTTTTGATACCTTATCTTCACTATTAGTGTCATCCAACTCAAACTTGAAATATTTTTTAAATCCCCTTTGCTAGCCATATTTATGGTTTTGTTTTAATTTTATTTTAATGTTACCGCTTTATCAACAATTTTTTTGCTTATGAATCGATATAAGGAAAAGAGTCATGTTATCAACCATTGTAACAACTGCTGAACGGTGAATATCAATTACTCGTTGCCAGGCCCCGCATCACACGTCGATCAGCTCTCCCATTGCCGTTGCACCATGTTCATACGATGCTGTTACAAGTTGAAAACGGTACGAAAAAGTCACAAACATGCAGCCGTCGCGTTCACAAGGTGCCAGACCGGAAATGTGCGAAAACCGTCACTTTAACCGGAGTGATTTGAAAAATAAGCGGTGTGAGATGAGAAAGGAACGCTTGGCGTATCGTGTGAATACCGATGCCGTTAATTATTTCGTTTCACTTTAGTGTACGTTGCTATATTTTCTTGACGTTGGCGGTATTTAGCCATCTTGTTTACTTGGAAAGATCGCGTTTGGTCATTTGAAACGCTCTGTGAAAACTATCACTCAATAAAAATAGTAAATTCATGCCGTCTTCAGTTTGAGGTTCACTTAAATTTTTCTCTTTCAAATACAATTTTCTCTTTCAAATACTGCTTTAAACTCTAACAGCTGTCTTTGTAGCTCGCTTGGTTTTTCTTTGTGGTTTTGGCGTCAACAAAACGTGCAAAATCCGCCGGATTAATCCGCTTCAGATCTTCACTCCTAAGGACGGCCGCCATGGGTTTGTTTTTTTGTTTAAACCGCTGGCCAGCTCGTCATTCGAAAATCTACCGTTAATTCTGGCTGTTTTGTAACTGCAGTATAACATCCAGAATTAACTGTAGGCTTTTAGCCAATCAAAGTCGAGATTGTATCAGTATTGTATAATAATAATAGTTGTCTGTCCGAATGCGAAATTAAGCTGTGTTGTTCTATCCTGCAAATTTACCTTATAACGCTGGGATTCCTCTACAGCAAATTCCTAATAAAGAAAGAGGTGCAAGCAGTTATTAACTGTGACCCAAGACTTTAACGCAACGACCTATCATCTACGTGCATGTGAAGAGCACCATGCAAAAGGCTGTTTTCTTCTCTGAAAACAATAAGATTCTACTTTGTCGGAAAATGCGTGCCGAACCGGTCATGAGATTGCGTGGGATGATTCAAAAGTTACCACGAGGTACCATCAAAGACGTCGTTTGGAAGCTCGGCATATTAATAGCGCTCACGCTCCTTTAAACCGCGATGTCGGCGGTCTATTACTAGTAGCCATTTCCATCTTGTTGATTGATAACGTCATCATTGGTTCTATGAAATGTAAATATGGGAACTTTCTTCACAACGATCACCCCTGATGAAGACACTAGATCGGAGTGTTGAAACGTTGGATCATGTATGAACAAAAAAAGTATACTGTTCAATAAACGAGCAGGAGTGTTTTATCAAGGTTTAAAAAACTCATTAATAATTCATGAGGAAAACACAAAAGAAATCAATACCGTAGCAGAGGTTGTAAATCGGATACAGAATCGTCCTGATTTACATAAACTTTAGCTTCGATTTTCTCGGCTAAAATAGAGTATATCGCTAAAATAGTTGGTGAACTTGATTACTTAGATGCATTTGTATTTTAAGAAAGATACAGCATTCGCAGCCGATCTGTATCTGATTTACTACGGCTCGCTTTCGGCTCGCCTTGTAAATCAGATACAGATCGGCTGCTCATGCTGTATCTATTACATAACGCGATAGCTGAGTGTTTTATGCCTGATATAAAGCACAAACTGCAAGTGTATCAAAGACTTAAAAAACACATCATTTCGTAAATTCGTTGACGTAAAAATTTTGACCTTGTGTAAAACCCAGCAAGAAATTTATCAAAAAACGACAAACGCATGTCTCTAGCACATATACGCCGAGGTGGTATTGATTTCCTTTATGTTTTCTTCTTGAATTAGTTTAATAAGTTTTTGAAGTAATATATACAAGACAAGTCAGCGTTCTTTCTCCGATTTCTAAATACAGCTAAGCAGGTTGAAAATACGAGACAAAGCCGAGCTTTTTTAAACCGCTTGGCTGTAGTTAGACATCGAAGGACAAACAGTGACGAATATGTTGGATAGAGCTTCTCAAACGAATCTCTATTTTAAGGGAAAATCGATCTAAAAGTTTGGTAAATCTTCCACCAATTTCTAAATATTGATTGATTGATATACCGATTGACCGACTGAGCGATTGACCGATTGTTTGATTGATTGAAACTTTATTTAAACACGAAAAAAAAATCATCAGGCTATTATGTATTTACATATAAAAACTAATACAAAACTAAAGATGAAATATTAAAACATAGGTAAAGTGGCATAACATAAGTTACAAACATTAAGACCATAAACAATAACTGTAAACTAACTATATTATTACGTTCTATTATAATTAATATTTACGCCTGCTTTCCATGAATGCCGTGTGTCAACTACAACCGGGAGTGAGAATCAAGCAGTCGACGAAAATTAGGAAATGACTCTGCTTGCCTTAAATTTAAGGACAGTCCGTGCCAGAGAGTGGCTTCGCTATAACTAAAGCTATTTTTAGGTAATTGGTTCGAGGCAAAGCAAGAGCAAGTTTATTAGCAGAGTCTTTATATATAAATATCTAAATATATAATACTTAACCCTGCTAGGATTAGGATTTTTTCATTTTATTAAATATTTCTTCTTTTTCTTTAATTTCCCTCATGAATTATTAATAAGTTTGAGAAGAAACATTCAATATCCTTTTCAATGAAAAACTAATAAATAATGTTCACTAGTAAGTCAATCAGAACTTTTTTAGAAAGCTGGATTTTACTTACATACATCCACCCCAATTTGGCATCACACTTTTTACAAGAAACATCTCGAACTCTATGTCTTCCTGTCAACTATATAGTAAAATAAAATCTTTGTAAAAACCATCTGTTGAGTATTAAATAGTGTAATTCTTTGGCCAAACAAAAATACTTAGTTTCAGGTTTCCGAGCGACCTGTTAAAAATATCGCCGACCATAAACATTTTATTGCCATAACTAAAAAAAAAGAAACTTTTCCTTGCGATCCATCTTTTCTTAAATAACCAGAAACATGGTTTCTGTTCAATATTTTGATTGTTTTCATCATAAGATTATCTACTTAAGATTATCTAGTTTTAAATAAATTACAGTGGAATAATAAAATAGATACAATGTATATACACGTACGCGTTTGTCAAGCGCATTTGTTATCGATCATTTCGTCGCCTTCACGCCGCTTTAAGCGGTTCTTAATAAGAACCTGGAAACGAAAATGCTCTTAGAAAAAAGCTTGGCGACGCAAGCTACGTCGTTTTTGCCGTTTCAAAATGTAATCATGAAAGTTCTGCTGTTTTATTAAATATTCAGTTGATGTTTCTTTTTCCTTTACAAGTCAAGTTTTTTAATTTATATTTATATACAGTATATGGTGCAACAGTTGTTCTCCTCTCTTTCTTCTGAACGAATATCTGTATTAATCTGCAGCTAGAGTACGCTTAACTTTGAAAATGGACACATGCACTTCCCTTATCAAGCACAAAAATAAATTATTTTTTTTAAATAAAATGTTTTCCCGACCCACCTACCCAATATAAAACATGGCTATGAAACCTGAAACCAAAGATTTATTTTATTTTTTTGCCTTAGTGCATTGAAAACATTTATTTACATATTACCATCACTCGGTCTTGAACATCACTAAAAGTTATATTTACCCTAGAAAAATTAATTAAAAAAAATGTTATTAAAAATGTTTCACAATGTATAAAATCGACCCACATAGCGTAATAAACGTTTACTCATAAACTATAAATTGTGTTATAACACACACTGCTAGGTGTAATATAACGGCGTTTCTGATTGGCTACCGTGCCTGTTTTGTGTCTGATTCTCT
This sequence comes from Paragorgia papillata, assembly GCA_035771165.1. Lineage (NCBI taxonomy): Eukaryota > Metazoa > Cnidaria > Anthozoa > Scleralcyonacea > Coralliidae > Paragorgia > Paragorgia papillata. The sequence goes on along the minus strand of JAWNZC010000211.1, from coordinate 207,711 downwards.
GTTATAAAATAAATGGTTCATGGTTTAGCAAGCTCCATTGAGTTATGGGATCCACTTGGTAAGTTAGGAGGGCACTAAAAAATCTAGAATCTCTTACGCTTTTTTCGTGTTCTCCCAACTTTCCGCGTGCATCCATAAAGCCGGTTTTCCACTAGGCGACTTTTTTCGCGCGAAGCGACTTTTTCTTTTGTCTCATGAGCTCTGAGCTGGAACTAATCGCGCGAAAAAAATCGCCTAGTACTGGAAAACCGGCTTAACCATTTCTTAATTTACATATAAACCCTTTTAATAAGTGCAGAGTACGTCATTTTCCGCACTCGACGTCATTTTTAGCCTTTTGAATTATATTAGAAAGATACAAAAGCTAAGAAAATAAACGAAATTAAAAAGAATTCAAAAGAAAAATTGAAAAGAATTTGAAAGTATTCTATACTTATTAAAAAGGTCTATAGATCCCGATCCCCTGCCACTTCTAGTTATATGTGCTGTAATTTGTTGAATATATATATTGTGTGTATAAGTTATCACGTTAATAGTGAATGAACAGATCTATTTCCTGGATAAAGAAAATAAAGAAGAATGGATAAAGAGAATAAAGAAAAGTCAGTGAGATTATTCAAAGATATATACGTACTACGCCAATTCTTTTGCGCCATGGCGTCGTCGCTGCCCACGTTTCCTCCTTTCGACGTCCATGCTGAGACATCTTCTACGGCCGTTCGATGGAAAAAGTAGTTGCGCAGGTTTGAAAACACGGTAACTTGCCTGAACATCAAAGATGACATGAAGCGAAAGCGTGCTCTAGGAATTGACATATTTGTCACCTTGCCAAACACTGGCGAAGACACCGACTACAAAGCAGCCATTGACGCTTTAAATTCACATTTTACTCACTCAACGAACTCGGAATTTTCAATATATTGCTTCCGTCAAGCGAAACAGCAGCAAGATGAGTCGTTGGACACCTACCACACTAGATTACAGCACTTAGCAACGCCGTGTGAATTCGACCACAAAGACAAATAAATCAAAACACAAATAATTCAATCATGCATATTGCGCAAGCTTCGCCGTCGTGCATTACAACATTCCAACTGGTCGCTCAAAGATCTTTTGGATGCTGGGACGGCGATGGAACTGGCAAACAAGCAAGCCACGGATATCGAACAACCACTCCAAAATAACGACGATGTGGTCAATCGTGTACAAGACAGAAAGTCTCAACATGACGACCGACGCCGCCGTGAATCATTCAAACGTAAACCAAATGCAACATGTTATTTTTGTGGAGGATCATATCCCCATACCACCACTTGTCCAGCCAAAGGTAAGAAATGTGGAAATTGTGGGAAGCTTGATCATTTCGCCCGTGTTTGTAAATCAAAGCCGCAAGAGAAAAGTGTGCAACAAGTCACGGAGTCTCGCCAAACTACATCTCGTTGCGAGCATTGTTTACCCTCTACAGAGCCATTGGATATTTCCGGTGATTCATCAGACGACAGTTATGTTTTCAGTCTCAACCAAGCAGCTTCTAACAACAATGAAAACCTGCCAACTACCACTATTCTCCTCCGCGGGACTTCCCTTAAGGTTTTAGTCGATTCTGGAGCTAGCGTTAACATTCTTGATGAACATGATTTCAACAAAATCAAGAAAACTCCAACGTTAAAACGCGATACAACAACCATCAAAGCTTATGGAAGTGACAAGCCTCTTCACCTCCTTGGAATGTTTACAGCGGAAGTTGAATCTAAGACCAAGATTACAGTAGCGGACTTTCACGTAGTTTGTGGCAGCACTGGTTCCTTACTTAGCTATCAAACAGCTCGTGAACGTGGCCTCATTCAAATAGCAAATACCATCAGTCCAGTGCCATCTGTAGCTGATACACTTGTACATCAATATGATCGTCTCTTTCATGGCATTGGAAAGGTCAAAGACAAAACAGTCAAACTGCATATCGATGAAACCATCCCTCCACTTGCTCAACAACATCGCCAATCCCATCTCATCAACGGAAGCAGGTTGAGCAAGAGTTAGTACGTCTAGAACAGTTAGATATTATTGAAGAAGTGGAAGGTCCGACACCATGGGTGTCTCCAGTCGTTGTTGTTCCCAAACCCAAAACACCCACCAAGATAAGACTTTGTGTGGATATGAGAGCACCAAACAAGGCTATTCGACGAGAGCGGCACATCACACCAACTGTGGATGACATAATTGCACAACTCAATGGCTCGACTGTCTTTTCCACACTCGATTTAAATCAGGGATACCATCAACTTGAATTGTCTCCAGAGTCAAGATACATTACAACCTTTTCCACACACGTTGGCTTGAGACGCTACAAGAGATTAAGTTTTGGAATATCTTCCGCTGCTGAAATTTTTCAGAATGTTGTCCGAGAAGTTCTTCAAAACATCCCTGGAGCCTTGAATATCTCAGATGACATTCTTGTACATGGTGCTACTCAGGAGCAACACGATGAAAATCTCACGCAAGTCTTCCAAGCACTTGATGAAAGAAACATTACTCTTAACCGAGAGAAATGCCAATTCAACCGAGATTCTGTTGAATTCTTTGGCCATGTATTTTCAAAAGATGGAATCCAAAGAAAGTGAGTGCCATCAAGAATACCACAGCACCCAAAGATAAGAAAGAATTATCCAGTCTTCTTGGTCTAGCCAACTATTGTTCGCGCTATATTCCCAACTTTGCTACGATTGTTGCCCCTCTTCGTAAGCTGACTCATCAAGATGTACCATGGCACTGGGGAGAAGAGGAGGACAAATCACTCACCATGCTGAAGACTGCTTTGTGTTCCGATGTTGTCACCACCTACTACAACACCTCTCAAGCACGTGAACTGATCGTTGATGCTAGCCCGGTTGGCCTAGGTACTATTCTTGTTCAGAAGGGCAAGGTAGTCGCCTATGCTAGCAAGTCCTTGAATGCTGTTGAACAACGTTATTCACAGACAGAACGAGAGGCACTAGCTATCGCTTGGGGATGTATCCACTTCCGTCTCTATCTCCTCGGAACTAAATTCACCCTCATCACAGATCATAAACCACTGGTATCCATCTTCAACAAGCCACGATCAAGTCCACCTGCAAGAATTGCAAATTGGGTGTTTAAGCTGCAAAATTATGATTACACTGTAATTTATCGAGAAGGAAAGAGTAATCAGACTACATGTCTCGTCACACAGCTGAATGTTCGACAAGCAATGACAAAGCATCCTCTTCCGCCGAATGTTATGTCCATTTTCTCGCAACACATGCAGTTCCAAAATTTCTCACACTGGATGCAATAAAAGAAGCAACCAAAGCTGACAGCACGTTACAAGCCTTAGCCAAACTCATCCGTACCCAGCAGTAGTATAAGCTTGCCAGTCGAGACGGCACAAGCGACCTCCGAGCTCTCAAGATTTTCAAATCCGTACAACATGAACTCACCGTGTCGAACAGTGATGATCTCATACTCCGAGGAACAAGGCTTGTTATTCCGTCCCGACTTCAAACACAAGTTATCAACCTAGCACACGAAGGCCACCAAGGCCTTGTTAAAACGAAAGCTCTGCTCAGGGAAAAAGTCTGGTTTCCACTAATCGATGAGTTGACTGAACGGCTAGTTAAGAGCTGTATCCCATGCCAATCAGTCATACACCAACACCACCGAGAACCACTCAAGATGACAAGACGTCCTGACGGACCATGGCAAGAAGTAAGTGTTGACTTTTGTGACGTTGGCTCCCATCATCTTCTTGTTGTTATACATTCTTCACTCCACCACTGCCAAGGCTGTTATCCCACATCTGGACCAAATATTCCCAACCTTTGGAGTTCCTCACTTACTCAGATCGGACAACGGACCGCCTTTTAACAGTGCAGATTTCAAACAGTTCGCTGCTCACCTTGGCTTTACCCATCGCATGGCCAGAAATCGAGGACAACATGGCGGCAAAGCATGAGCACTGAATCCCTTTTTAATTAATTCAATATGGCGTCCTTCAATAGATTTCTTAAGGAAATATAAAGAACAATCATTTTCGGTTATTTACTATTGTAAATTCCGACATGCGAACGTCCAAAACTTCACCAAATTGAACAATCGTTGAGCCCTACAATTTCTATTAAGTTTGGAGCGTCCTAAATAGGTTCCCGAGCACTTCGTAAGCATACCTCTTATTCGCTGTTTAAAGTCTATTAATCTGCTATAGCACTTATTTTGGAGCTCCAATTTTGGCTGCTTCTGTGTTGTTTGTCCACGATGCGAACGTCTGAATTTGCTCGGGATGAACGTTACTTTGTTTTGCGGAGTTGTTCGTTCCACTTTTTCGTTGTTTAATAGGTTCCCAAACACCTTAAAATGTACGATTTATTGCAGCCGAGTCGTTGTAATTTAATCCATTAAACGCCGAGATAAATACTGAACTCGGCGTGAAGAAGCAATGCATTCCTCGATAATTTCGGGTTCTTGTCCGCCATTTCTTATCGAGCTGTTGCTAGGTTGCCAGGGTCTTAACCGCTGTTATTATTATTAAATGTGACTGTGGATTCAGAAATAATAACCGAAATTTATGCGGCAATTTTTGTGAGTATGAGTGTACAGGCCTGTCTAGACGATTGAACCTTTTGTAATTTGATATTTATGTAAGAAATGGGTCAATAAGACATTTTGGCGAATAACTCTACTTTAATTTATTGTTATAGACTTCTGTTTATAGCCGAAATTATCGATATTTAGCCATCAGAATTTTCAAATTAATATTCCATCTAAATATGAGCCCACAGGCCACTGCCGCTGAGTGTCCTGGATTTCTAGCCATGTAAAGTTACACCCTACTGGCCTGAAGCGAATGGGGAAGTGGAACGCTTTATGCGCACTCTCAAGAAAGCCCTTCGTACTGCTGTTTCCTGGAAACAAGATTTATACTGTTTTCTGCGTAATTATCGTGCCACACCGCATTCAACAACTGGCATACCGCCAGCCACTGCCTTGTTTGGAAGACCAATAAGAACACGATTACCCCAAAGCCAGCTCAGTGATACCCACGCATCACCACTTGACAAAGAAGCTATGCGGAAGAAAGATCAAACAGCCAAAGAGAAAATGAAGGCATATGCTGAGAAAACTCGAAAAGTTGCTGACTGCATCATTCAACCAGGAGACACAGTCTTAGTCCAGGATAAAGCCAAAGGAAAACTCAAGACACCTTATGATCGACACCCATTGGTTGTAAAGAAAAGAAAAGGATCAATGATCACTGCTTCAAATGATGAAACAGAAGTCACACGAAACAGCAGCCATTTTAAACTCCTAACTCCTCAAGATATACCTGAGGAACACTTATCATCACCTTCTCAGGATAATGCTCAACCCTGTTCTCCAGGTGATGATCAAGTACAACATGAAACACCCAAGAGATACCCAACAAGAAGCAGGCAACCGCCAAGTCGTTATACTGACACAGAACATCAGACGTGAGAAAAGAACAAACATTGTTCAAACAGAAACATTGTTCGCGAACTATTATTACTGATTCATATTACTGCTTAAAACAAAATAAAATAAAAGAAGGGGAGTGATGTAGTGTATGCATGACGTCATACACCCACCCAAGTGATGTAAATATGTTAGAGGCGTGGTCTAATAAAGACAGTATAATTTTGTGTGTGTTCAAGTGTAGACGTGTTAAGCTATCAAACATTACAATTGCGAGACAAGTTGCTGAAGGGGTGTTACATGGTGCAACGCTGAAACAAATTGCTGCAATCGTTGCAGAAAGTAGAACCTGATTCTACTTTGTGCGACGATTGCTGCAACTTGCCTTGCAACGATTTTGATCATTGCACAGCATGTTACACGGTGCAATAGTTCATGCAACTTGTCTTGCAGCGGCATTGCGAGACAAGTTGCATGAAAAATTGCACCGTGTAATAGCCTTAAGGGCTATATACGAATACTAAAATGTAAAATATTCAATGTTTTCCTATGTAGACATAAATAAAATGTTCTCAGCGAGGATTTAACTTCTCCCTTTTGATGTTTACCAGCAACGGATTCCATAGTTTTATACCAGATACAGTGAATGATGGATGACCGTCCCGCCTTCGTTTCATGCTTATGGCGCGGGCATACAAGATTTAAAGCACCATATCTTGTAGATCTTGAATGCACATCGCTATTTCTTAGTAACACAAATCTTTCATATAGTCAGGGCATTCACCATGAAGTCGCCGATAAGTTAAAGTACATTTAACCAATTTGACTTCATCATAAAATGTAAGCCAACTTAATTGTTTGAATAATTTAACACTATTAGCATTGTTTAATGCTCATCTAGAATCACTCGTGCAGCCGGTTTCTGTAATTTAAGCCTCTAGTCAAGTTTCCTTTTGAGCATGTTGTTCATACCACACTTCCATACATGATTATCGGTTTAATAATCATAATAAAGCTTTCGTTCTGCTATTGGCAAGCATTTTCTGATCTTACGTAATAAACCAATACGTTGTGCGAGCTTCTTTTCAAGGTCATGCATCTACTGTACATGGGATTCAAAACTGAGCTTATCATCAATTGTTAAACCAAATAACTTGCGACTTTCTACTTTCTGGAGCGGTTTACATTGAGGTTGATATTTAAAGAAATATCCTCAAAATGTTTTGATAGGTGCCTTCCTGAGATAAGCATTTGTTTGGTCTTTAACTCATTCAAAACCATGCTATTTTTAAGTGACCAATCGCTTAACTTGTTTACATCAACCTGTAAGTTGTTCTTTAGTTGAGAAGGTGCATCCAGATAGTAACATGATTGACTCAGAGTTGTATCATCAGCATAAATATCAGCTACAGAATTAGTGAGAGAATTTGACAGATCATTCATAAAGATTAAGAAGAGTATTGGTCCCAGCACCGATCCCTGAGGTACTCCAAGCTCAAGAAGTAAAGGTGAAGACTCACATCCACCGACAGAAACAAACTGCGAGCGATCAGTTAGATAATCTCTTATTAACTTGTGTTCTGATTCATCGACTCCATACGATCTCAATTTAAGTAGAAGAAATTCATGATTAATTAAATCAAACGCCTTCTTAAAATCGACACACTAACTTTATTCTCATCAAGATCAAATAATAGGCGGTCAACTAAGGGGTGGAAAACTTACATAATTCAATGGGACTTTGCAGTTGTTGTCAAACTGTGAAGACTGACCAACTTGATAAAAGAACACAAACCTGGGGAGGGGAACCTTAAGGCCTATAAATAGAGAATATTACATGGTGGTGCAAATTAAGATATGGATATTTTTATGTTTGAGTGGTGAAAGCAATATTTTACAAATGAGTAAAATATTGTTTTCACCATGAGAAGATAAAATTTATATCTCCAAGCCACCATGTAATTATCTTTTTATTACAGTGTATAGTACATAGACTCAATGCAAAAAAAACAGTAAATGACATAATTGATATCTTCACTAAATGTAGTGAAGATATCGATTATTATTATATAGCATGCTATCGGATATGAGCTTTTGCGTAATCTGATTGGTTCCCTACTACCAGGCTATCAGCTCATATCCTGCTAGTAGAGGAAAAACAAGATGGCGGCATGTTTTTTTAAACTGCCGAAAAGAGTTGAAATTGACGGGTTTTAATACAGAAAAACATCAACACCCTCAAACCAATGTATAAAAAAACAACAATGTGTAAAAATACATTAACAAATACACAATTTAGCATGTCAAATGGTAAAATTCACCTAACAATTACGGTCTTTTTACTTCAAAAACACAACTAAATTAGCGGGTTGATATTAATTTGTTGCCAAACAAAGAAACTCACGGTTTAAATCAAGCTTACAACACACATTTCGTAGGAGATCACCAGTATGGTCCAGTAAAGGGGCTTTTTTTATTTAGATAAGCATTTGGAGTAGTAAAAAGCATGTTCTTTTTCAAAAACAACCCGAACTAAGTAATTTAGTTTCACTGTCGAAGGTGTTTCAGTTTCATTTTTGCATGAAATCAAAACCTTTTTCACGACAGCAATGCTAATATAAATAACTGACCCACCTTTTGACATCATAAAGGTACCTTTTAATCTTTTTTGTCGATCTACTTAACACATTTTTTGCCTCTCGAGCAACATTTATGCAACATTTCAAAGCTTGTGGCGGAAGTATTAGTTGCCTATGCCGGAAGTTTGTCGTTTGAAACATTTCACTGTAATTTTGTCTCTTGTACAGTGGTTGGCTATATAATAAAACAGTTATACCATTCGCTCTCGTCATATACGAACTAATAGCCAACTCGGCGAAGCGCCTCATTGGCTATGAGCTCATATACGACTCGAGCTCATGGTATAACTGTTAAATATTGTCATTTACAGTAGCCAACTCGAAAGCTAACGTTACTTAATTTGGCTGCTGTGCACATTTCAACAAATATAGAAAATTGTTATATAAATCTAGCTGTAAATTAACTCCTAAATTAGTAATTCAACTCTTGTATTTTATAAAATATTGTGCAAAATAAATTTGAAACCTTGAAACCATTTACTGTTTTTTGTATTTTTTGATATCTTCACTAGTGAGGATATGGAAAATATGTCACTAGATATTTGTATCGGTAATAGCATGGTTTTGAGTGCAATAATCTTTCCAATCAAACTGAACAGGAAGAGCTTTTTTTCTAGTCAAAAATGATTTTTGTACAAATTTAAAAATATATTATTGCTCTCAGCCAATCAGAATTGAGAAATTTTTTCATGTATATTATCCAGTAAAACACTCACATAGATTTTAAGCAAAGGTGAAAAATTCCTCTTGCTTCTCAGCAGCCCTAGTTTGGCTGGTTAATTGTACTAATACTTTTACATGTAAAAATACATATATCGTGTTCTTACATGTGTTTAAATCTGATTTTTCTCAGTGGCTAAAAATTGTATCAGGCTTTGTGGTGTATTTTGCAGGCTAAAATGGAGAATTCAGTCTGATCTGAGCATATCAGTTTTAACAGTTCTAATTATCACTATTGGTTTGTTCTTTACGGAATTGTATACTTTTCTTATCAATTTACTTTGAAGCAAAGATTGTTTTGATGACAAATGTTGCGTTTCTTTCTGCCAAGTTACAAACATGTAAGTTATGATCGAGTTATGCAGTAGCGTAGCCAAGGGGGGTGGGAGGGAGGGCAGTCACCCCCCCTCCCCAATGGTCTCCAAGACCGTTCTTGTGAAAAGTTTAAATCCATGGAGAAACTTGTAGGGAGTGAGTAGACAGTGATGTGTTATATATATTGCAGGCATGTATAATTGCATAATAGCTATAAATTACAATAGTAAGGGTCTATACAAAATGCCTCCAACCTGTTTTATACATTTACAACTTGTTTATAAATAAATCTATTAAAGATATTCTGACGTGTATAATTCTATGTTCTGGTTTGACTTCATCAAAATTATGTATTTATGGCTTTCAGATTACTCTTAAATACTTGCCTCAAAATGCAGGAAATAGTGTTTGAGAGACCCTAGAAATCGAAAATTTTCCAGACCCCCCTAGGAGATCAAGGTTTTTGCGACACCAAACCCAAGACCCTGGCTACGCCACTGGAGTTATTTAAATATTTAATGCAACGAAATACCAGTCAATGCAAAGGTGGCACTGTTCAAGATACGTACTATTTACCCTATAATGTCTTTGATTTTCTTCTAAATTTCAGCTCAGGCTAAAATGAGCCGGAGTTGGGCCAAAGACATATTTATGCCCATGCACATGCATATATGGGACTTCTTATTATTCACTTCTTCGAACTTGAAACTTATCAAAATGCCAGACTAGTGTAGATGAATACTGAAATGTACTTTCAAAACATTCGTCAACATTCATTTCAGTTATATTTCTCATTTTGAGGCAATAAAAGTTTGTTTAAAACTGTGTTTTAAGAATTTTATGTTTGTTTCCAATTGCAGGGTATGAACAATTTTCATAATGCCCATGGGCATTACAGACAAATCATGCCATGTCAGCAACCAATCACAGTGTGAGATTTTATCGGTAGTAACCTGTGCCATATAACAAAAAATAAATATCCACTACCGTATACGAGTTTTACATTAGCTGAATATTAACTACAATTTTTTCATCTATTTATTTCTTTACTCACACTTTATGGAAAAGAAAAGCCCGTCCAGTTGCACCAGTAAACCTCTAAATCGAAACAAATTGAACTCATCTCAAAAACTAAACGTAATAACGAAATTTTATGCAATTTTAAGAAACTACAATATAGCATAAAACAACAACAAGGCCTATGAAATACGCGACCTACCATTGAAATAAGTTGAGATTTGTTTGTAAGGACTGTGTCACATTTGGCACAGGAATAAAGCCGTGAGCCACCGGGATGTTCCAAAAATGTTCGACCCATTTCTGAGTTAAAAAATGAACGCTAGATCATAAACATTAGCTTAATTTCTCTTGATAAACCTCTGTTGCTCTGCCCCTGATGTAAACATGGTTGACTGCGTTGAATATTTTTGTCTGTACTTCCGCTGACCAAATTAAGTTGATGGCGTGGGCCCAGACTCGAAAACTCTTCGGACATCCAAATTACTTCGGACATTTGTCAAAAAAAGAAAGATCACATGATCCATTTACTTCATGCGGAAAGGTCTGTTGGGGGCTACTGTCTTGGGTGTCTTATATCCATCATAACGTTACCTTGCGTTTCTTTATTTATGTTTTACTAGAAATATGTTAACACAACAACCCACGCCCTCTTTTACACGAATTTTTGTAAAATTTATATCCTTCGGATAACACCTTCGCGCTCTTTTTCATTGGGAGCCTGGAAATAGCCGTTGGAAAGGAAAAGAAAAAGGTAATAAATAACAAAGAAAATTTTCAAGACAATATTCAGAAAAAAATTGAGATGAAGAAAAATGCAGGTCCCATCCACGGTTTGAACTCGACCATTCTGCGTGCAAACTGACGATGTCACCACTGGGCTACTGAAGCAAGCGTCGAAACGTCGAAAGCGTCAAGCGTCGAAAAATATAGCCCTATTATTATATGGCTTTGTAATATCCTGACTTCTGATTGGTCAACGCACGGTCCGTAAAAATGCGTATCCGGACCACGGTCAACCTCGTACTCAGGGTCTTATCTCCGCCCACCGCTGCGAAAAGACCCTGGTTGGGGCTGGTCACGTGTCTCCCAGAATAGCGGAGATAACAAACTTTTCTTGTCAGGGTCGGGTGGTTATTTTGAAAATTTGTCGCAGTACCTTGAATGCAAGAATATTTACAATATCGAGGAAAAGCTCATTGCGCAAATTATTAAAACACTCCATGGATAACAATTTGGTATTATTGAAGGACAATTCTGAACATCTACAAAAGTCTGCCGTCGTTCAATCCGACGACCAGCGAATTTAAGGAGATTCTATATTCTTCGAATGGATTTCTACAGTCATCACTCATAGCGGATTTAAATTTCCTTACAATCAAGACCATGCGAAATTCACAAATTATTTTGCTTGACAATCGTTTGAACCTTCATTCGAAAGAAAGTGTGGAAATTATCTCACTGCATCACTTGGAACGATTCGCAGAATACATATACAGATTCAACACCTTGGGCTTGCAGTCAACAAGGCTTTACATTCTTATTCTGTGCTTTGGAAATTCCAAGAGCCAGGGGCGGATCTAGCGTTAGTCAAATAAGTCAGACGACTAAGGTAAAAAAAATAGCTACCTGACTAGCTATTTCTTCATTCAACAAATTTATGTGTGCATGCTGTCCATAGATTGCTATAGGAGTTGTAATTGTTCATCCTGTGACAGCAAGTTGTCTTGTGCATGAATTTTCACTCCACATTACCCCCATGACACACCATTTGTTGTTGTGAAATACAGAGATTTACTGAGTAATGGTACTGGTATATTTCATGTTTACAGGTTCATGCTCAATTTACAGAAAGTTTTCTGGAAACCTTCTTCATGAAAAACATTTCATACCAGGTCCCAACCACATGCAGGTTTCACAAATTAAAGAGTAGGGAAAGAAAGTGGATATTAAAGTTGCACAACAGAATTGCCTCGGTCACTTGAGTTTTATTTTGGGATCTTTTACATTACTTTAAAATACATTTTAAAGCTGTGTAGTACTCTTTGATTAATATTACAAAGATATTAAAGCTAGAAGTTTATGTAACAAAATGCATTGGTGATATAATTATCGAGAGGAGAATTGTATCACTATTGGGCGTGGTAGCTTTTTGCAAGAAATTATCAGAAGGGTATTTTTGATGAAAATGATTCAACTCCTTTCCCTCCTGTGCCACCCAAAATGCCCCCTTCATTATTTTACTCTAATGCCAGATGATTTTACTCATCAAGTTGGAACCTCTAGTTTTATGCTTACTGTATGTGACACTGACTACTACTAGTGTGTCACTGACTACTACTAGTGTGTCACTGACTGATATATGCTTGTGAAAGACTGAATAATATAACATGGCTTTTGGGGAACTAAATTTTAAGAGAAAAGTAAAGTTAATTATGTGGGAAGAAAGTGGGTCTTGAACTGAATTAAATTAAAATGTGTTGGTCCACTGGATTAATTATTTCTTCCCTGGGACTAATAAAGTCCATACATGTACAGTATCTTGATTTTCTGTTTAACCAATCAGACATGTTTTCCTGACCCACTTGTTTTTAAAGGTAAGAAACTGTATGCACGAGCATACCAACAGTTGTTTCTTGAAACAGTAGATAGACTTATTAACTTGAGGTAAAGCTAGTAGTCGTCAATGACAACATAATGAACTCATTTCAAAATGAACAAAACTATTGAACAAAAATATCAAATATACTCTGATTTAGATCACGTCAAAATCTAAGATCAAGACGGTTATTACTCGAGCGCATAAACAAAGCAATAAAAAGTATTGAAGTGTCAAATTAGAAACGCATTAATACTATTCAGAGACATGATGAGACAGCAATGTTGAATGTTGATATTAATATCCGATCCTCGAGCGACGAGCAGTCACCTTGATCAGAAAATCAGATGTAAATTCGTGAATAGCGGCAAATCAGGCGAAATAATAAACGTCGAAGTACTGCTAGGTTACAAAATAAATATAAATAACTTCATGCGAGTCCCAAACCAAAGTGTTCTGAGCACCACAAACGTTAACACTATTTTTCAAATCACGTTCACTCCTCGAAAGTTCATAATGAAGTGAAGCATTTCCGGTGCGAAATTGATAATATGGTTCAAGCGCAATGCATTGTGGGAAGAGCTTCGTTACCTCCTCTGAGTTTTACCGTAAGCTTAACCTTTTCAGTCTTTTTCTTCGTTGGTTTTTTCCTCTTTCGAGTTTCGGTGTGACGGTTTTTTTCTACTAAGGATGTTGTTCTGCTTTATACGCAGACGTTGATTTGTTTCTGTTCTTTCAAAAGTGATAAACGTTTCCCAAAAACTCCTTTCTCAAGTCTTTTTGTCAAGAATAAATTAAGTTGTTAGTTCAAATCTTTTTGTCAAGAACTATATTGTCCCCAGTGACCCACAATCTTAACCGCGTATGGTCCGTCCACACATATATATAAATAAATAAATATTCAGATCACAGAAATTCGTTCGCAAATCACGTTTGTCCACGAGTGTAAAATGACTCCACGCGTGTCGAGATTAACACCCTCACCGGGCTCCGGGCCTTCGGCCCTACGCCCGGGCTCGGGGACAACACTCGACATGCACTACCTTTACACATAACCTTCTGCTGTCTCACTTCACAACAACAACACTCAATCCCATCCCTCACACTCTCTTCTCACTGTTCCTTTGTACTAACTTATTAACTGCTTACACTCCTCCATCCCAGACTACAAAATAAATTAACAATCAACAACTATTAATTATTCTAATCAGTGTCCGTATCATCACTGTTCGATTGTCCTAAGGTTTCCGTTTGTTCTCCTCCTACTCCATACGTCAGACGAGCTGGTGGGTTCCTTATTCGTTGCGGTCGTTCTACTGGCTGTTGTCTCTGCTCGGGAACGTTATCCTCGCCTTCTTCGTCCGTTGTTATTTCCCAACAACTCTCTAGTCTCTCTTGTTCGTCATCAGAAATTATGGACTCAGTTGATATTTATTCATCTGTCTCGTAATCTGTGAGATGCTTTAATCGTTCGTTATGTCTCTTCAACCGTCTGTGATTGATTATTTTCGATCTTCCTTTTCCCGTGGTCGGACGAACCTTATATGTTGTTTCCCCTATTTTCTCCACGATCTTATACGGCCCTTTCCATCTATCCCCTACGAACTTTTTGGATAGCCCTTCTCCCCGTCGTGGGTTGAATGCCCACACCTTTTCTCCCACCGGGAAAGGATGGAATCTTGTTTTAGGCCGCTGTCGACTTGAGCATGTTCTTTGAGGATGCGTGCGCGCACTCTTTCACGTATCTTCTGAAGGCGGTCCAGTTTATCTGTCAATACTGCAGTTCCTATAGTCCCACCAGGTTTTGGCGTGTCAGGAACACAATCGATGGGGTGACGAGCGTGCATACCAAAGGCCAAAAGGAACGGAGATTCGTGAGTGGTTTTATGCACTGTTGTTCTCATCGCTGCATGTTTGTCGTCCCAATCTGTTTGATCCATCTCTTCGATGTCTACCGCAAGACGTTCTGCCAACGTACGGTTAGTCCTTTCTGCCAAACCATTTCCTTGTGGGTACGTTCAAAGGAAAAACTCTGCTTCTCTTAATATTGAATCCGCGACACAGCTCCGCCCAGGAGCGGCGCGGAGCGTAACTTTTTTGGTATTAGTTGTGGTACAAAGTAGGGTAATAGTATACAAAACGAAGTTTTGAATTTCATGTAACCGATTGTACGGCACTCGTCGGGCACTCTGTCGAATTGGTATTGCATCAGCCGTTGGAATTTCATTCTCGAGTTCCGCTGTCAAACCCGTTTCACCTGCAGTTGAGAATACAGTAGCGTTGTCATGTAACAATTTATACAGTCGGTGTTTCTGGTGTTCTGTGACTTCAGCTTTGTTGGACATTTCTCTAAGCATCTTGTCAACCTGAGCTGCTCTCACGCTTTGGTCTGTAGAAGAAGAGTTGATAACTGACCGATCGCGACGGACGTAGTAACGTCAGTAGAGAAGGTTGCGACGCAAACGCCTTTACCAATTTCACAGCTTTTCTCTCTTGGGTTGTCATATGCAGCAGAACTTTACCATCTTTACGCACGCTTTCTAGGACGCGGCCACACCCTATTCCCAGACGTTCCGATCCTTGGCCACCAATCGACTCTACAATGTTGCGTAATTCACTCCGCGATCGTGAACTCACGCTCTTCCCCTGATTCGGTTGCTCGAGAACAAACTGGGACTGTATCTTTCACAATCTGTGACTTCATTTATCTTTAGTTTCTTACATTTAACTACACGATTACCATACGACTACACACGTTGACGGTCTAACACACACTAAAATTACACATACTATAACACTAATATTGGCGCATAACGGAAACCGCACCTTACATTGTTCTTTGTTCCTATATATGAATTGTTTTTGACATTACATCATCTATACTAAATTTACGTACCTATAATTACACCATGCATAAATTAAGCAATAATTTGCGACACTCTCCCCTCCTTGACCCATTTGTGTGTCAAGCATCTCTCTATTTTTCCATTCTGCATCTAAAGCAGCAGCTCTTTTCGGCCTTACAACTTTTATTTCACTTTCTGTCTCCACGCTTTCCTCAGTTTCTCTTTCTATTCTCACTTTTAACGGATACAACTTTTGTAACGGTCTGCTCAGAACACTTGGCTTTCCCTTTTTTAACATTCTTACCTTTGCTCCTCGCACCTCACCATCTTTCCCTACTATCAATTCTTCAACCTCTGCCATTTTCCACTCTCCTCGCTTCACCTTGTTCTCGTACACAACCACAACATCACCCACTTGTACAATTTTACGACCCTGACCAGCCTTAAGGTGGTTCCATAGAGTTTCTAGAAAAATCGAAAATACAAGTTTGTACGGTGGCCCAAAAGTGCAACATCAATAATGAATCAAACACAAAGTTTAAATCTATGTTAATTTTACCAAATATGTTACATCGAATCTTAAATTCACCGCACCAAATTCATATTGCTCACATCAAATTCAAATCGCTCACATCAAATTTAAATTGCTCACATCAAATTCAAATCGCTCACATCAAATTCAAATCGCTCATCAACCGGTCAGCGGTAAATATTTTAGATATCGCTATACTTCATATAATGTACAGTTATAACCGTACTATTGGCTTGCATCCAGCACAACTCAAACCCGAAAAGATCCGATCAGAATTAGAATTGAATGAATGGTTTAATCCCGAATTTCTTCAGAACATGTAATTCCGCATCCAATAATCATTCAAAAAACAAAACATGGCGTGATGGCGTCTATATTGTGCTGCGAGGTATGTGGGGGAAATGTAGCTTTAGACGACAAATTTTGTTCTCGCTGTGGTGAAGAACTACCTACAGAGGCACTTCATTTGAAGTATTACTTTTCACAAGGGTATGAATACGATGTAATACTGGAATTTTTATATCCAGGTTTCATGGAGTAACAATGTGTTTACGAACACTGAAAAACCGTCTCAAGATGCTTGGGCTTGGAAGGAAGTCAACAGTATTCGACGAAGATCAGTAAGGGCCCGAATACGACAGGAGATAGATGGTCCCGGTTGCATGGCGGGCTATAGAAGCATGTGGCACACTCTTCGCTGTGAAGGCTATATGATTCCCAGGCATAAAGTCGAGAGTATACTCAGAGAGTTGGATCCTGATGGATGTGAAGAAAGACGTGCACACCGGCTTAAAAAAAGAGCGTATATTAATCCAGGAGCCAATTTCTGTTGGCACCTGGATGGATACGACAAAATAAAGCCCTATGGCTTTCCTATTCACGGTGGTATCGATGGTTTCAGCCGAAAAATGATGTGGTTAAAGCTGGCAAGATCAAACAATAACCCTGAAGTGATATTGAAGTTGTACCTAGATGCAGTCAGAGAAGCTGGTGGTTGCCCCAAGAAAGTACGTACTGATTATGGTACAGAGAATGGGTTAGTAGCAGCAGCACAATGCTGGTTTACCAGTGACATAGGTTCTCACATGTATGGTACATCACAACATAATCAGAGAATCGAGGCGTGGTGGTCTTTCTTTAGGCGTAGCAGAATGACATGGTGGATAAACTTTTTCAAAGATTTGGTTGAAACGTTCAATATGCACCATTGGGAACCAGCTCGAGATGGAATGTCTGTGGTTCTGCTTTGCCAGTCTTATTCAGCAAGAATTTAAACCACGTCAAAGATCACTGGGAATTCGCACTACATCCGTAGCTCACGTCACGAGACCGTCTCTGGGAGACCTAATGAACTATTCTACTTACCTGAGATACATGGTGCACAGAACTTTCTACAACCAGTCAATGCAAATCAATGTCAGCATGTAGAAGAAAACCACATCACTGCAGAAGAAACAAATGAGTTCCAAGAATACTTCAGTTATGTTATGGAGCAGTCCACCCTAAGTGCTTCTCAAACCTGGAGAGAGGGTTTGGATTTATATAATCACCTTTTATTTTATGCAAACGGACAGTGAAAGATCAATAAATCAAACCTGTCATAAACCTGCATGCCTTACAAGTCAACAGAAGTCAATAAGTATCTTTACAGCACATCCAGTCTAACCAAGGTCACTAAGAGTTTCATACTGTTTATACATGTAATCATTTGAGAGTGATAACAAGTTTCTCTTTGGTTGGATAATGAACCTACACTAACACTAGTGACCTTGGTTAGACTTGACATGCTGTAGTATACATGTAGTATACATGATATATACAAAAAGATATTCAATTTCAGTAGAACTGGACAAACAGTTTCATTGTCTAAAGAGAGCCAAATTTGACTTGAACATAGTAATAAAAATAAACATAAATTATCAAGCAATGTATTAAAACAACAACTTGTAATATAATTTATAGTGTTGTCAAACGTCACTTTTTTACAAACAGTTTTGTTGTTCTAACGAAAGCCAAGTTTTAACTGACATAGTAACAAAACATAAAAAACAAAATAACAAAACATAAAGAAGTATAAAATGTAAACAGAACTTTATACAAGAGTCTATAAAGTGTTGCTCTTGTCAAATTACTCAAATATCATGTTTTAGCAATTTACGCATTTGCAAAAGCACCTCCTTTGCAATAAGCAACCAGAAAAATATTGCGAAATTGGGTACTGCCGGTCATGTGAGCAACAGGAAACGCGATCACTCTGCCACAGGCTCTAACTGTTGGAAAACAAATAGTGTGGTCTGGGTTACGTGACATGCATTCATGATAAAATTCAATTGTAATATTGAGTGGGTTTCCATTCAGGGGCTTATGCTGTTGCCCTGTCAACCAACCAAGAACACCGGATGGTGTTATATTGGCAATCTCAAATTTAGCAGTGTCCTCGGGTGACTTAACTACATCATCGGGCAACTTCTGCTCTGCTGGGTCTTCCTCAGCCCATGCTATGGCCTCAGCGTAGCCAGTGATGGATTCATCTTCAAGGCTCATCAGGAAATCTTGAAGGTTATCCATGATCTGTTCCTCATGGGCCTTTTTAGAGGAACCTTCTAGTGAATACTCAGGGCACATCTGTGAAAAGACATAATTCGCATCCACCACATCCTCGTCTTCTCCTTTGACAAACAGGGGCTTGGTAATACCAGGATTGACCCTAATAGCTTCAATTACACCAAACAGCTTCATACCTTCTGCAAATTCTTTTAGATATAGTAACCTCTTTGCAATCATATTGACCATTATTGTGCCAGCAATATCTTCCTTATGTTCATCATCAATGACCCCTGTGTAGCCATTGTCAATGATGACATCTTGGTGTGCGGTTACATCATCCTTCACTCAGAAATATTCGCAAATTTGTTCATATATAATAATGAAATTCATCACCATAACACAAGAAACGCATTACAAGTCTTATAAAAGAACAAATTATGTAAAACATACTCTTTCTAACAAAGGAGTTGATGTTTGGAATGACCTAGAATCTAAATATAAAAATATTAATTCCTATAACATTTTTAAAATAAAAAATAAAAAACATCTCTTGCAAACACAACAGATGTAGTCAAAAAATATTTATAAGTAATAACATGACTTGAGGGAAATTAGCGATTAAATTTCCCCTTTGCCTCGGGAAGATTTGTGAAAGTCCTTGGGCCGCTAATTTCCCGAAAAGTCATTTTATTAGTTTGTAATATTATGATCGCCGAGGAAAACTTTGAGAATCTTACGGACAGGAAATTTACACGGTTGATCGGAGAAGTTGCATCTAATTTTCCCGTGCATGTTGATGAGGGAAAATATATGCAAGCGGGAAATTTAGAAGAAGACAAAAGATTTCTTTGTCTTCTAATTTTCCCTTATCAACATGCACGGGAAAATTAGAAGAAGACAAAGGATTTCTTTGTCTTCTAATTTTCCCTCATCAACATGCACGGGCAAATTAGAAGACAAAGGATAAATTTCCCTCTTGCATGAGCAATGAGGGAAATACGAGCTTTACATTCCCTTGGAGAACAAAAGAATCCGAGTATCATGGTATTACATGTAATTATAGCATAAAGCACTATACAAATTATTTTATAATGCAATGTTGTGTAATTGTGGTATGTATGCATATATATATATATATATATATATATATATATATATATATATATATATATATATATATATATATATATTGTATATTCACATATATATTATATATTTGTATATGTGTTTGTAGTTATATAAAATTCAAATGTTATATAAGTGTTATATATTCAATAATATGTAACAGATATATAAAATATCTCTTCTTCTTTTACTGTAAATAATACATTATATATTTCAGCTTGGGATATATGGTCAAAGCTTCAGTTGCATGCTAGTTTCATATATGCACATATCCTTTATATCTTTTAATATTATTATATCCTTTTATCTTTCTTTCTTCAAAATTCTGAACTGTCTAAATTTAGTTACTTAATGAACATGTAAAAAAAATAGGGGTCTTAATAAAAAGCCTAGTTGCAGGTTTCTAGCAGGCCTCTAGCCCTACACTGAACATTCAAGACTTAAAAAAAATGTAAATGAAATAACATATATGGGCGAAATAAAAAAATCAAATAAAAAAAAATGAATCGCGAGGTAAACGAAGCTATGCCGTTAGAAAGAACGGGACAATCTAGTTTAGTGTTAAAGAGAGAACAGAAAGATGCCATAACAGCCATCGTTCGACGTTCGCGGAGTCGAAGACATCACAGCTGTATTGCCAAGCGGATTTGGCAGATTCAATATTTATCAACTTCTTCCCCTGGTGTTTGACTATAGTCTACAATCTAAAACGAGGAACATCGGCCCACTCTGGGAAGAAAGTGTTGTTTTGGTCAACTCAGTTTTAAACGTACTCATCGAAGACCAACTAGTGGCGAAACGAAAGAATATGGGAATGGGATTGAAGGCTGTTGTTTTGAGAGACGATCGCAACATGATAAATATTAGTTTATAGTATTATATTTTCGAATTTAAATGTGGTGTATTGCTGTTATGAGATTGTCTTGAATCCTTCTTGAATCACCTTGATTCGGCTTGTTTTTGGAGCAACAAGAGGCAAGAGCAAGAACACTAGTACTAAACTATACGGTAATTTATATATAATATGTATATGTGTGTATGGATGTATATACTGTTTAAAACAAAAAATACATGTTAGAGCTCCCTGTGCACTGGCATGAGGTCATTCTTTCCCAGGTCAAAACTTTCTTTCCAACGTCAAACTTTTTTTTCCATGTCAAAACATTTTTCTCATGTCAAAACTTTCTTTCTCATGTCAAAACTTTCTTTCCCATGTCAAAACTTTCTTTCTCATGTCAAAACGTTTTTTTTCTCATGCCTGACATAACAAATATGGCGGTGCATGGGGGCGAACATTATTTATAGCATTACGAGAATCAGACGATGAATTGGATGATGAGGAAGGCTTAAATACGAAGAAATCAGACTCAGACTGTACAAATATCACGGGAAAGAATTTAGATGAATAAATAGCTGCGGACTGCATCGGCGACATCCTGAAATTCCTGATTACAATTTAGAAGTTGTAAGAGAGGCCGTAGCTATAGAGAACTGTGAAAATCAGGGAAAACTAGATCTTTCAGCCCGGGGAGCAGGGTATTTTAACAACTGAACGGTATTTTTGAGCCGGGTTTTTAAACTGCCTATGACACGAAAATTAAATTTGCCTTATTTGAAAGAACTATGAAAAAATTACAGAGTAACATCTTTTGAAGTTTTTCGTTTCCTTGCTTCGTTGTTGAGATATTTCAGTTTGTTTGATATGCAAATGACAATGGTGTGACGTACACGTGCATAATGAACTTATCGGAAAAAGTTATATATCTTTGCTATTATAAAACCAAATTTAATTTGAATGAAGCATGTGCGTGTGTATTTCCCACAACAGGAAACATGTAGAATTTCAAGTGTTTTTGTGTGATAATAACAAAGATGTATAACCTTCTCCGATAAGTCATTATGCACGTGTACGTCACACCATTGTCATTTGCATATTATAGAAACTGAAATATCTCAACAACGAAGTAAGGAAATGAAAAACTGCAAAAGATGTTACTCTGTCATTTTAAGTGTTCTTTCAAATAAGGCAAACTTAATTTTCATGTCATAGACACTTTAACACTGTCGAAGGGCCGGTGTTTCAATTGACTAGTGCGTAAGAACAGAGCACATAGCAATACCGTAAAGTTCCCAAATTAACGATGTCGTTACTTTCGGATTTAGCAGCCATTCATATCGCTACTTTCGGGGGGTCGCTAGTTTCGGATGGTAAAAATGCGTATCTGAAGTAAATCATGACAAATATTATGGTATTTACCGGACAACATCCTTAATTGTCTCAAATTGTATCGTCTGCAGTAGGAGTAAGAAGTCAGTTCCAGTTTCAATGTAATACATTTATTTCGTATCTTGTTAAAAAACAACAAGTTGACTTTTGTTTGAAATGGCAACTTTTGGGGGATCGTTACTTTCGAGGGTATCGTTACTTTCGGGATTTATTAGCAAACACTGGATTTTAACGTTACTTTCAGGGGAACTTTACAGTATATCAAAGGCAAAACAGGAAATGGCCAATTTAATTTGACAAAATAAATATTTAAAATAGTACTAGTATAGCATGTAAAAATTTGCTACTATGTATATGCACCTTATCTCATGACACACCCACATTTCATTGTTCTAACAAACCGGTTAAATCCTTTATTCATACTGATTAGCATGCAGATGAGTACACATAGTGGGATAACTAGTTACCCCACTCAGATATAAACCCCACTCGGATAATTAGCATTTTATACAGACCTGGAGCGAGGGGAATTCGATGAAATATTACCCCGAGGTATTCGCCCTCGGGATATATCATCTCGGGATATATCACCCCGAGGGGTAATATTTCATCGAATTCCCCGAGCGAAAGGTCTATAAATTATATATTATACCGAAACATATTAATCTTTCCAAAAAAAGCTTAAATAATGTTAATAAGGTTAGCTGTAATTCGTGGGCCGATATGTGTCGTATGATGGCTGCCTGAGTGCCTTTAATATGCCTTCGACTCGGCCATGTCAAAAACTATTGTAAGGCGCATTTGAAAACCTTAAAGTTGAATTTGCGCTGTATAAATAAATGTTATTATTATTATTAGTAACTCTTCTGAACAATCCAATACGTTGGCTAACTTTTGTTGAAATTTTATCCAAATGATCAGACCAGGAGAGATTTTCCAAAAAAGTTAGTCCTAAGTATTTAAAACTTCATTCACGGGCAAGTTGATGTCCGTTAATATGTATTGAGATGTCAGCAAATCCTTTCAAACAACTACTACTACCAAAAAGAAGGAACTTGGATTTTATGCAATTTAATGTGTTTTCTATCTTTAGACATTATTTGAAGTATTCTATGAGCATCCGTAACTTTAAAAGTAATTTTTCGTAAAATATTAAATTGACGACATTGTTGACGTCATTGTTCGGCCATCTTGAACTGATACCAGGAATTTTTTCTCTTTGTAACAACACTATCACCCCTATCTAACACCCCTTTCAGACGAAGATCTGCAGTAATTTTAATGGTATATGCTAGTAGTCTAAAGTCGTTTGCCAGTACTATATATATATATATATATATATATATATATATAAATGTGAGTTTTGGTTCACGAAATGTTAGAGAGTGCTCAATACCATATATAGATAGAGCAAAATACAAAGTATGAAGTACAGTTTTACCTTAAAGTCTTCGCTACCAGAGGTTTCACCCTAAACGGGATCATCAGCCGACTGAAAAATATCGGTTAGTGGGCTGCTTAAATGCGTTAGTTGGGGCGTGGGTGTGGGCGTCGAAACGTCCGGCGCCTTCGTTTGGAGCGTGGGCGTGGGCGTCGAAACGTTGCGCGCATTCCTTTGATTATTTAGGTTGTTGATCCGAAATCTGTTTTTGTGCCGACAGGTCGAAACTATTTCTGATCTTTTGGATGAAAAGTTTTTCGTCCAAACATAAATTGCATCTTTTTGATCCTCCCGTGTAAGAAATTGAGTGTTTTAGTATAGACCAGGTTATGTCGAAACTTTGGGTTTTTTCTTTTAGATTCCAAATGTATTTCGAAAGTTTCGTCTCATTTGAATACTTTTTATTCTGGAAAGATTTAGTATGGTTACGATATCGCTCTTTAAATGTACTTGCTGTCATGCCAATGTATTGCTTAGTTAGGTAGCTGTCTTAAAATGCTTGGTGGGTGGTTTGATTGCTTGTTTATGTATAATAAATTTATGTATAATAATTATACATAAACAAGCAATCAAACCACCCACCAAGCATTTTAAGACAGCTACCTACATCAATCAACAAGCGCATTTCCCTCCTCTCGTCTGACGAGCGGACATTCCATGAAACCGCACCAATTTACCAAAATGCATTAAGGCGCAGCAATTTCAACCATGAGCTAAACTACACACAAGAAGCACCACAGCAAACACGCAGAAATAGACACCGCAATATCATCTGGTTTAACCCTCCATTTAACAAAAATGTCAAAACAAACATAGGACGCAACTTTCTTAGCCTTATTGACAAGCACTTTCCACCAGGACACAAGCTTCACATACTTTTTAACAGAAACACAGTCAAGATTAGCTATAGTTGCATGAACAAACGTCAAGTCTATTATCACGAAACATAATTCACGCACAATCAGGAAAAGCAAGCCACGAAGCATAGTTACAAGCAGTTGCAATTGCAGGATTAAGGACAATTGCCCCCTACGTGGGCAATGCATGACAAACAACATAGTATACAAGGCATCTATTTCCATAAGCAACACGAACATCACTAAGCAATACATTGGCATGACAGCAAGTACATTTAAAGAGCGATATCGTAACCATACTAAATCTTTCCAGAATAAAAAGTATTCAAATGAGACGGAACTTTCGAAATACATTTGGAATCTAAAAGAAAAAAACCAAAGTTTCGACATAACCTGGTCTATACTAAAACACTCAATTTCTTACACGGGAGGATCAAAAAGATGGAATTTATGTTTGGACGAAAAACTTTTCATCATGAAGGCAGACAAACAACTCTTACTAAACAAAAGATCAGAAATAGTTTCGACCTGTCGGCACAAAAACAGATTTCGCATCAACAACCTAAATAATCAAAGGAATGCGTGCAACGTTTCGACGCCCACACCCACGCTCCAAACGAATGCGCCGGACGTTTCGACGCCCACACCCACGCCCCAACTAACGCATTTAAGCAGCCCACTAACCGATATTTTTCAGTTGCCTGATGATCCCGTTTAGGGTGAAACCTCTGGTAGCGAAGACTTTAAGGTAAAACTATACTTCATACTTTGTATATATATATATATATATATATATATATATATATATATATATATATATATATATATATATATATATATATATATATGTGGTACCTATGGTACCGTATGGTACCGTATATATGTGGTACCTATGGTACCGTATGGTACCGTATATATGTGGTACCTATGGTACCGTGGGTACCTATTAGCGATAATGCAACGCTCACTACCCTTTTTCAGTTGCCTGATGATCCCGTTTAGGGTGAAACCTCTGGTAGCAAAGACTTTAAGGTAAAACTATACTTCATACTTTGTATATATATATATATATATATATATATATATATATATATATATATATATATATATATATATATATGTGGTACCTATGGTACCGTATGGTACCGTATATATGTGGTACCTATGGTACCGTATGGTACCGTATATATGTGGTACCTATGGTACCGTGGGTACCTATTAGCGATAATGCAACGCTCACTACCCTTGTGGAACTTTGAGCACTCTGGGCCCATGCGCACTTCACGCTATCTGAATGTACTTCACCGATGCTGTCCCACATGCGGTTGTCACCGACGATCGCATGTGTATAAGTAATTGATTGATGAAATTCATTCAGATTGTTCCAAGCTACACTGATGAGCTGTTGTACAGCGAAACACCGTGTCTGTAGATTGAACTATATATATATATATATATCCAAGCTACACTGATGAGCTGTTGTACAGCGAAACACCGTGTCTGTAGATTGAACTATGTACGCTCCTTCACTTCGGTGTTGTTGAGCACTCTGTGAAGTTGCCGTGGGTACCTACTAGCGATAATGCAACGCTCACTACCCTTGTGGAAGTTTGAGCACTCTGGGCCCATGCGCACTTCACGCTATCTGAATGTACTTCATCGATGCTGTCCCACATGCGGTTGTCACCGACGATCGCATGTGTATAAGTAATTGATGAAATTCATTCAGATTGTTCCAAGCTACACTGATGTACAGCTAGACTGTTCCAAGCTACACTGATGTACAGCGAAACACCGTGTCTGTAGATTGAACTATATATATATATATATATATAACAAATAGATTCCATTTTGGCCGTTGTCTGTTCAGTTATGATGCACAGATGATGTCACAAGGAAAAAAGCAAGTTGGCTGACGTGATCTAACGTGATCCATGAGTCTGTCCCATAATAAATCACGGCCAACAACCAATGAAAACACGCATAGCAACCAGGGTATTGTATATTTAAGAAATAGGAAATGGCCACCCGTGTTTATATAGCCTGATGCAAACACGAGAGTGAGTTGGGAGAATTTGAAAGTTTATGTGAACCCGAACCGTAGGCGAGGGTTTACATAAGTACTTTCGAATTCTCCCAACTCACTCGAGTGTTTGCATCAGGTTATATAAACACAGGGCATCCATTTTCCATTTCTTTTATGAAATAAGGCTAAAAAATGTACCGTGACATCACAACCGTGTTTACATGGTAAGCACTAAATGCCATACCGTGAGGCCCCTTGAGCCCGCAATACTACGGTCATCTAGGCAAGTGTTGTAGTTAACATCACTGTGCTGTCGATGTCTCCCTTATTAACCTCTGTAGCAACCTATGTTTAAAATTTCACTTATTCGTGAGAAGGAAGTCCCGCTTGATGACTGGAAAATCGTTCGATTTCTATAAGAAATCTCCAATTTATCGCAAACCGAACTCGTTGTGAAAAGAATAGCTATCCGAAAGCTATAATTGGATTTGAGACAGAAACTGGGCATTCGCGTTGGTCAATTGGTGTGAGCGTCTGAGCCTTTATGCCAAAAAAAACAACATATATATGTTATTTACCGGCTGGGAGGTCCGTATAGAAAAATATTTTCCCAAGGTCTTAAAAAAGGCCGAGGCCGCAGGCCGAGGGACATTTTTGAGACCGAAGGCAAATATTTTTCTATACGGACCGACCAAAACGGTAAATAACATATTTATTTTTTTGTTACATAATTAGAAAAATTAACATAATTGAATTAAGTTGCGTAATCGAGATGACGTTCACGTGATATTCAAAAGTCCAAAGTTTATCGTTCGAGAGTAAACAACTGCCGACATGCAGTCTTACAGGGAAACTTGGAACCTTTTTTGTCATAAAAAACCATTCAAAACTCGAAGATCTAGTTACGAAGGGAAGTCAAAATGCAGTCCAAGTGTTTTTAAAGTTTAGTTGATAAAGATTCTTCGTCGTTCTTCTTCGTCGCTTGCTCGTTTTTGGCTGTTCGCTTGCATGGAAAGTCGCTTTCAATATTTGGTCCTCGAGTTTGAAGACGAAAATGCTCGTCAGTAAGCCATTTGTAATTTCAAGTTTCAAGGACATGAGACGATGAGGTTGGCATGTGGAAAATGTTTGGTTAAAAGGTAAAAGACTTAAAGCTTGTAGCGGTTTTGTTGAGTATAGCGGTTGGATAACAGAAGAAAGACAGTTTAGTGTCAAAAGGTTTCACTGAGCTTTTCTATCTTAATCTCGTGGTATGATTTTTTATATATATTTCTATATAGTTTCATTTAGTGATTCAAAATACTGTGTTCACAAGTTTATGTATGTTTTTCCTACCGTTTTAAACAGTTTTCTTTATAAATGTCAACTCGTAAATTTTGCTTTCAGTTTTCCCAGCGTTTTTTTTTAATTCGCTGTTTACACATGAAGTTGTCAAAACCATTTGGATAATAAAACTCATTTGCATCCCCGTAGCTCTCTGTTGAATTTATTTTTTCTGTGGCAAGCGAAAATAGTTATAAAAATCGGTCAATTTTAAATGAATTTTAAAATTAAATTTAGGATTCCGTGACCGTGGTCAGATATCGTAAAAAACTGCCCGCTCACGCAGCCAATCAAATTGCAGCATTACCTAGGATTCCGTCCGCTCACGATTGATAAAAAAATAAATGTATTTATTTTTTTACGATATCTGACCACGGTCACGGAATCCTAAATTTAATTTTAAAATTCATTTAAAATTGACCGATTTTCATAACTATTTCGCTTGCCACAGAAAAAATAAATTCAACAGAGAGCTACGGGGATGCAAATGAGTTTTGTTATCCAAATGGTTTTGACAACTTCATGTGTAAACAGCGAATTAAAAAAACCCGCTGGGAAAACTGAAAGCAAAATTTACGAGTTGACATTTATAAAGAAAACTGTTTAAAACGGTAGGAAAAACATACATAAACTTGTGAACACAGTATTTTGAATCACTAAATGAAACTATATAGAAATATATATAAAAAATCATACCACGAGATTAAGATAGAAAAGCTCAGTGAAACCTTTTGACACTAAACTGTCTTTCTTCTGTTATCCAACCGCTATACTCAACAAAACCGCTACAAGCTTTAAGTCTTTTACCTTTTAACCAAACATTTTCCACATGCCAACCTCATCGTCTCATGTCCTTGAAACTTGAAATTACAAATGGCTTACTGACAAGCATTTTCGTCTTCCGAAACTCGAGGACCAAATATTGAAAGCGACTTTCCATGCAAGCGAACAGCCAAAAACGAGCAAGCGACGAAGAAGAACGACGAAGAATCTTTATCAACTAAACTTTAAAAACACTTGGACTGCATTTTGACTTCCCTTCGTAACTAGATCTTCGAGTTTTGAATGTTTTTTTATGACAAAAAAGGTTCCAAGTTTCCCTGTAAGACTGCATGTCGGCAGTTGTTTACTCTCGAACGATAAACTTTGGACTTTTGAATATCACGTGAACGTCATCTCGATTACGCAACTTAATTCAATTATGTTAATTTTTCTAATTATGTAACAAAAAAATAAATATGTTATTTACCGTTTTGGTCGGTCCGTATAGAAAAATATTTGCCTATCGGTCTCAAAAATGTCCCTCGGCCTGCGGCCTCGGGCCTTTTTTAAGACCTTGGGCAAATATTTTTCTATACGGACCTCCCAGCCGGTAAATAACATATATATACATTATATACAAGAAAAAATAAAGTTAAATGTTAAACCAGCTAGTATAAAGTCATGGAAAAAGTGTATATGCATGAAGCCATAAACACGCAAATCATTTGCGTCTCAATTTCCAGATGCCTTGTAAACATTATGTTTACGGGATTTCTGAATGGCAAAATCATTAATTAAAGACGAAAATTCCATTTTCCGCAGAATCTCGTGTTCCACGCTGAGCAGGGTAAGGCTGTTTAGCCTCTTCTGTGTCGTGCACGATCGAACTTGGCTTTTTATTCGCTTCAGTGTAGAGAATGATCTTTCGCCGGAACAGTTCGAGATCATAAGACAAAGATAAATGCGAAATGCAATAAAGGTGTTCGGAAATAAAGTTTCCAGATTAATATTGTCCACAAGAAGCTTATACATTCGCAATTCCAGCGACTCCACGTTTAATCTGACGTCATCGTCATCTTTAGTTATTACAGCAACGCCATCAGGAGATTCCTCGGTCGTAGCTCGGGTTGAAGAAGTAGCAGCAGGGATTGCTGGAGAAGCAGTTGCACTTAATGCTTTCTTAACAAATTCTGTGTTAAGAAAACTTGAAAAATGTACTAATTCGTCTGGCAGACTGTCTTCAAGATCTGTGGGGTAAGCTTTTTCAAGGCTGTCCGCACTCTTGACCACTTGATCGTCTGGTAGGTCCTTAAGGTTTCGCACCCAAACTTCGCAGCAATATCTTCATACGCGCCAAGTCGTTTCTGCAATTCCCCATCTATACTGTCGACAATAACCAGGAAACGTGCGCGTGCGAAACTTGTCGGCTGGAGTCTGCGGTAATTCAGGCGCTGATCCTGGCTCATCATAACGCCGATTTCGTTGACGCACGCGTCTAACTTCTTCCGTGTAATTGTCACATTCACTGAGCTTCTTCCCTTTAGCCTCAAACTCTTCAAATCTTGTCCGCAGCTTACGGATAAATTCTACGAGAGACTCATAGATTGCAACAGCGGTATTGAGATCTTGGTCGGCTGATTGCAGGACTTGACTGCTGCCGTGAAAACGGATGCAGGATGTGGTACCACAAAGCAGCAAGTATGCCGGTTTCGAGGCGATTCATATAGGCGGCGAGTCCACGGGCCTCTTGGCGGCAGTCGGGTTTCTGGTCGACGTCGTCAGCGATTTCCTCCAAAGCAGCGTTAATTTCCTCATATCCTTTCACTACAGCTTCTGCGGCGTCTGCGCGTGCGGACCAGCGAGTGTCAGACATGCGTTTGACGGTTGGCAGACTTTTGCTCGAAAGTTGATTATGCAGAACTTTCCAACGATGCGTTGAAGCAGCAAAAAAGGAGTAGAGTCGCTGAAGAAAATCGAAGAATCCAACAGCTAGCTGGCAACAACCTGCTGCGGACTGACCAACCAGGTTGAGAGAATGTGCAGCGCAGGGTACATAGTCAGCCAACTCACAATGCTGCCGAATAATGGCTTGCATGCCATTATATTTCCCACTCATATTGCTTGCGTTATCGTATGACTGGCCACGGCAGTCAGCAACATCGATGCCATGGTTTGCCAAGAATGTGAGCAAGCTTTCTGCTAGTTCCTGTTCACTGTGACCTTGCATGTCCAGGAATGTTAAAAATCGTTCAACAGGACCCAATGGCAGAACGTACCGAAGAATACAAGTGAGCTGATCAACGTGAGAAATATCGGGTGTTGAATCTACAGAAACCGAAAAATATTTGGCTGACTTCACTTCCGTTATAATATTATCGAGCAAACGATTTCCCATCAAATGGATGAATTCTTCGCAAATTGTCTTAGATAGATAGGAAGTGTGACCCCGTCCTTTGTTTGCGTTATGATTAATATGCTGCGCTAGAAATGGATCAAACTTGGCCAACAGCTCCAAAATACCCAAATAGTTTCCGTTTCTGGATGAACCGACAACTTCATCTGAGCCACGAAATGCTAAACCGCGCTCAGATAGGAAACGAATAGTTTCTACCACCCGCTCTAGCACAGCACGCCAATAACTGCGCTCTGCGTTGGCCTGTCTAACCAGTTCCGCATCAACCCGACAGTTTGCATCACTGCGTTGTAATAGCTGAATCATGGCTTCTCGGTGCGCTGAACTGTTCTCATGACATGGAATTGATTGAGAAGCGCGTTTCCAGGCCTGCTTCCCAAAAACGGAGGAATTCGTCATCAGTTTACATGCAAAACAGTACACTGCATGTTCAGATGGCGAGTAACAGAGACAGGTACGAGGATGTTGTTGTTTTGTGAGCTGATGTGTGTATGTGAACAGGCTTTTCTGGCACTGTCGGTTGTACTTCTCTCCTTCGAATCTTGTAGAAGATGCGCTGAAATCTGCATCCGAATTGTTGCAGTCGCCACTTCCTTTCGCTGCCCAGTATTCCCTCATACTGTCCGAAACATCAGCAGGCCACAACCCCAAATCACAAGAATATGAAGTTGAAGTGGAAGGACCGTCAGATGTCGGAGATGTGGCAGTCAATTCAGGTAATTCATGTGCGGAATCTGCCTCTGTTGCCGGTATTGTTGCAGTCGACGTGCGCGACTCATCAGATTCAGAAGTAGCACCTTCACCATGTTGTTGAGGTTGCACAACCGCAAGCGAATCTATACTGCTACCAGTGTCACTAGTCTCATTACCAGTACCAGCGCTGCTCTTGGGAAAAAACAGCGTCGATATTTTCGGCACTTTAGCCAAAGCTTTGCTTTCTCGTGCGTCTCGTTCTTCCTTTGCTTTGCGTTTTGCTGCTCCAGAATGATATTGGCGATGCTTGTCCCGTTCGCGACCACCGCTACCTGTAGAACTCATAGCTCTACTGTAGCAAACATGGAAACTAAAACAGTTTAAAATATACTATAAATTAACCCTTTCACGGCGGGTTCAAAGGTAAATATAAATTTTAAAACGGCGGCATCAACAGTGCTGACAGATATTGCCACATGTCTTCCGAGTGTTCTTCCATAATCCATCTCAACAAAAACAATCAAAATTTTGCTTATCGGTTTATTCGGTTATTAGTGTACTATTTCATTAGCTATAGGGCTGTTTATATACGGGAGAGTTAGAGTTAGTAGAGTTACTAACCCATTTATACAGACAACTTTACGTCTAAGTTCTTAGTAACACTACTAACACAGTAACACACGGTTACCATCGTCATGCGAGCTGACCTATCTATAATAATTAATTATATATAAAGCGCAGTTTATCAGTTCTTTGAATTCGGATGAATCGGATCATTTCGGGAATCGCGAGCTTTGAAAGTTTATAAGATACAAACTTGACAAACCTTTACCGTTCATAGTCACAGTTAACAGTTTAAGATTTCATTTATAAATTATAATAAAACCCGTCCAGGCACATGACATGCTTTGATAAGCCATACAGGAAACTAAACGTTAACATTACTAGTAAAACTTACCAAATCCCAGTAAGTCCCTTGATCCCAGCTGCCTTTGTTTGCCTCCGTCCGATATATATTATATAGTCCGATATAAATTGAAATGATTCAAGTGAGGCAATGCTCAAAGCTCTTGATTTGACATTTTGACTGCGTCAGTGCGTCCGAATTCCGTGTGTTTACTTACAATATCATATGACATAATGACAGCTTTGTGATACCTTACCTATATGTAAGCTTTTCTTACTATAATAATTAAACATTAGCTAACTAGATTATAAAACAAATAATAACTTAATAGTAGTTACCTGTTGTGAAGTGTGAACGCCAAAATCCATAGACTTCTGCCGCCCTTGACAAAATTTAATTTTGAAACCCCGCAATCTTCGGGGCCCCGCGCTTTTGGGGCCCCGCGCTTTTGGGGCCCCGCGCTTTTGGGGGCCACGCGTGTTGGGGGGGGGGGGGGGGGGCGTTTTGGGGGGCCCCGCGCTTTTGGGGGCCTCGCGCTTTCTGGGGCCTATCGCTTTGTAGAAAGGAAGTGCAGAACAAAAAATTGCGCAATCAGAAAGCGCGGGGCCCCCGGCATATGCCGGTTCTGCCATGGGGTTAATCCGGGACTGTTGATATATACATATAAAAACATATATATTGAATATATATATATATATATATATATATATATATAATTTATTTATAGCCTGAAATAAACACGACCAATCACAGCGTGCGTAAGACGCACCCTATTTTATAAATATATATATATTTAGCATTTAATCTTTCCAAAAAAAGCTTAAATATATTAATAAAGTTCGCTTAGCTTAACTTTTGTCCGCTTTTCATTGTCTTTTTCCATTCTGTTGTCGTCTCAAGGCTTCTGGATGCATTGTTTGTTGCTTTCTTTGTATTCCCTGAATCCTTATTTTCTTGTAACCTAACAATTTTCTTGTCAACATCTGAGTGTTCAGGCGAAACGTTTTCTTATCTCGCCAAACTCCGCCATTGTTGACAGCTTCGTGAATCGTGCGTGACATTCACGCGTCGTACACGAACTCGAATATGACCCCGCTGTGGCGGGGTATTCGAGGTTATAACACGTACCCCGCTGTGGAGGGTAATTCTACGGATAAATTAACTGGTCACGTGGTACAAATCAAGCTCTCTGACTGGACAATTTACATTTGAGATATAATATCTATAGTTATCCCACTGTTTTGACTGCTTATCGCATGCTAATTAGTTCTTTCTAACTCTTGTTTCTTTCTCGGTAAGTTAAATAAAAAACAAAATGATTTCACTGCGAGAGAGTCATGAGATAAAATTGTTACTTGATGTTCACTCGTGTGATATAGGACTTAACATCGCTCGGGAAGCTTAACTGTCACTCGGGGCCGGCCCCCCCTGTTAAGCTTCACTCGCGCTGTTAAATCCCATATCACATTCGTGAACATCAATTAACCCATACATAAAGTTTACATATTGGTGCTCTAAACACTAAACAATATGAAAACGATTGGAAACGTTACCGTGTGCACGTAGTCTGAAGTCTGACACTAATGCATCAGTCAATTCCAGCTGCGATCATCCCCCCCCCCGGGACAACCCCCGGGCATTGGTAAATTTTCATTTTTTTCGTGCAAATGCCCGGGGGTAGGGCAAAAAAGAAGGAACAATGCCCCACCCTTGGGACGAAAAAGCAAAACAAATGCCCCACCCCCGGGCCGACAAATTAGTCAATTTCAAAGAATGTACTAAATTAATTACATGCGTTTTAACAATTTATATTTATACCTCTGTTCATTGTTCTTATGGGGATTTTTTTTTAAAAAAACAAGGAAAACTATCGTGTTCACTTCAGATGAAAACATCGACGAAAGGCTGTGACACACTTGCTAATATTGCAGAAAAACCTTTTATAAACCTTTATAAAAATAAGACAGCCTACCTTTAAATATGTCCACAAGTTTATCTAGGCCTTCTTTCTTCAGCCAAGACACAACAAAGCTCTCGTCCTTGCCGATAAAGTCGTCCATTTTGGCATATAACAAAGGAAACTCGTGACCGCGGTCTTTTCTCCGTGAGCGACAAATGCCCGGGGGGGTAATAACCCGATATTGACAAATACCCGGCCCCTGGGTGAACACGCAGCTGCAAATGCCCGGCCGTGGGGACAAGTAAGCGTGCAAATGCCCCACACTGTCCCGGGCGGGGGATGGTCGCAGCTGGAATTGACTGATGCATAATTCTTGGTTTTCATCTGACGTCACGGTGGCCATTGGTGCAAACGATCCATAGGGCGGCACCATAGCTGTCAGTAATCGAAGGGAACTCAGGATAGGAAACTTAAAACGATGTTACGAAACCGGAAACGGTGTTTGCACAACTTGCTATGGTAATTATACACTTATAAGGGGCCTATCGCTTTGTAGAAAGGAAGTGCAGAACAAAAAATTGCGCCTAACGGTTGGTCCCACATGACCAGGATCAGCTATTGCTGAAATTAAACAATAGTGTAATATCACTTAAGTTCAGCAGTGTCTGATTTTAGCCATGTGGGACCACCCGTTAGGTGCATTAGCCCCTTATAAGTGTATATAATTACCATAGCAAGTTGTGCAAACATCGTTTCCGGTTTCGTAAATTTTCTATCCAGTTCCCCTTCCATCATCTATGGCGGCACATACATAATATATACAGTGTGTATAAAAAAAATGTAAGCCTTAGAAAATGAATTTAAAACACTCATGAAGCCTTTATTTTGTTAATTGGGGTGTTCAAACGACCGCCACAGAAATTCTGACTGCCAACTTGCGATGACTTGCGTGCTCGTTTGATTACGGCTTTACACTGTATAGTAGAGGCAGTGGCACATGCCCCCCCCCCCCCCCTCCCCCGTTCGGGAGTGAAAAGCGTAGGACGCTGTCTGCCTGTTTCGATTTCCTATTTTGGGAACGACTTTCGATTTTGAATATCTGTATGTTTTATTGTTTATTAATTCCTTTTCCGCCGAGTTCAAACAAGCTTATGTAAATAATGCTTTTCCGAGTATTAATTTCACACCGCTAATCCTTTTTCAGTAAAGACCTACCTGTTGGGTTAGGTTATCTAAACCAATCAGAAGCCTTCTTAGTACAGGTAGATGATGACCCTCCTTTTTTGGGTAGGAAACACGAAATCGAAGGCGGAAACTCGACGATCTCGGGGGCGTTACCATGGCTTTTAGGCTGGTCGTCAAGTACCACCCATCTTCCACACCGTGATTTCTTTCATTCAAGACCGCAAGAAGGGATTATACCATCATGAACCATCAAGGTTAGTAAATCATTCAAGCTTTCCTATATCACATCGAGCCGTATCTGTTTTTGCCTATTAGAAGTACCCTTTCGTTCCTAGGTGGAAAAGCGTTCGGCCGACTGAAGTCTGATCAGGAAAAGGCGCTTGATGAGACCAACAAGGTATTTAGTCAATTTCTCGACCTTTTCCTCCAACGAACAACTATGGTCAGAGAGATGATCACTTAGAAGTGAGCATGTGTTGTCGTTTTACTTTTAATTACAGACCTTTATGGACTGCGGGGACTACGACGATGAAGAAGAATGGCCTGACCTGGCCGGGATGCTCGAATCGTACAAAAGTAAGTTTATGCGATATTAAAAGTAAACAATCATTACTAGACACAGCAGTTCCCAGTGAACATGACAGCGTGTAATTTATCGTTGTTCAAAATAATCCTGTATCAAGCGTCAAAGGCAAATACTCCATTCTCAAGTTCTGTATGTTTTCTTTTAATGAGTAATTTGTTGATTTTTACTAGATCAATTCATGGAGTTCGACGAAGACAATTCGGGTGATATCGGTAAGGGCGTTAATTTTTGCGCTGGCGCAGTCCATGTTTATTTACTCTTATAATTCAATATTTAATCCTTATTATTTACGGATTAAGTGAGTGTTTTTATAGCTCTTGGTTTAGATTGTTTGTTCGTGTTCACGTGTGTAGTGCGAGTGAATTGTAAGCTGAGATTAGACGAGAAGACATGACCGAACGGGTTATTAGTTGATACGATACATGTTAATTTTAATAACCTGTAAACAAGTTCAATTAATAATTAATAAACTATTGATTTATTGTTACACTTCGTATTGAACATCTCAAAAATAAATACATTACACTAATTGAAACAAAATACACGTTTCTGTCACAAATTGGGGTTATAGAAGTGTTGCGAATATATTGTTGCAATTCATTTCCTCAACCTGACCCTTTCATTTATTTAATTTTAATTAATTAATTGATAAATTATGGATACAATTGTTCCATTTCGTATTGAACATGTCAAAAAGAAATACATTACATTAATTGAAACAAAATACATGTTTCTGTTACAAATAGTGACCATAGAAGTGTTGTGAATATATTGTTGCAATTCATTTCCTCAACCTGACCCTTTAATTTATTTAATTTTAATTAATAATTGATAAATTATGGAAACAATTGTTCCATTTCGTATTGAACATCTCAAAAAGAAATATATTACATTAATTGAAACAAAATGCATGTTTGTGTCAAATAGTGGCCATATATTGTTGCAAGTTATATTATTGCGAATATATTGTTGCAATTAATTTCCTCAACTTGACCAATTCATTCAATTTTAATTAATAATTTTCTTAAACTATTGATACAATGTTACATTTTGTATTGAATATCCCAAAAAGAAATACATTACATTAATTGAAACAAAATATACTGTATATATCTGAGCAAATTAAGTCATGGCTATGTGAATATATTGTTGCAATTCATTTCCTCAATCTGACCCATTCATGCCCATTTGATGGAGTTTGTTGAATAACTTCCTGCTTTGAATTTGGTTGGTGTTTGACTTAATAATCCTATTTTCTATTAGTTGTTCAAAAACCAATCAAATTCAAAAGTTTAGTTTCCAACAACTTGGTCAGGCTGCAGAGCAACTGAATACTTGCAATTACATGGTTTTTAAAACACTCTGCCTTAGAAGATTTTGCTCAGTTAACTTGTATTGGATTTAGACCCATTTTGTTTCAGAGTTGAAGTAGGTAGAAAGGTAGATAGTTTAAGAAAATTACATGGCAGGGCTGAATTGCATAATTTACAGTCTCAGTAATTGTTCTTTACATAGGCGGTGGAACCGGGGGGGCTAGGGGGGCTAAAGCCCCCCCAACTTTGTAAAAGTGGGAAAAAGGGGGGGCTGAGCCCCCCTGCCTTTGCGCCGAAGGTAGCGGTTATTATACGTTGAATATTTATACATCTTTGATATACAGCATTTTGAAAATTCCATATCACTGCAGGGTGACAATCCTGGTGAAAATCGTACCGTGTGATAGCTCAAAACTCATTTCATGAAGTACTCCATGTATTAGCATTTGATGATTGCTGACCAGAAGTATTATGAATGAGCCATATCGAAATGCCAAGAATTAAGAAAGGCCGAAAAAAATGAAGAATAATGAAAAAATTGTTGTGGGTGGTAAAGGTTTTATAACGTTTAGGATTCTGTAAAATGTTCCCCCAAAACGCAGGAAATGCCATTTCAGAGACTCTAGATTTCAAAATTTTCTGGACCCCCCTAGAGGTTTCTTGCGCCTTTGGCGCTCGAAGTTCAGCCCCCCCCCAACCAAACCTATCTTCCGCCGCCTATGGTTCTTTACAATAACTTAAGATATATACTATATAAGTGATTATAAAACCTATAACAATACACGTACATATGAATACTGTAGTTATAAATATAAAAAAATTAGTGTAATAATATTGGCCTAGACATTAAAAATCTATACAAACAAACAGAATCTATACAGATTGCGCATTGCTGGAATAAACCTGTCAGTACGTGTTTTGGGCAGATTATACTGGTGACACTGGTGAGATTGTACTTTGTACTATTACTACTACTACTACTACTACTAAGTACTACTGCTACTGCTGCTGGCTACTGCTACTGCTCTACAGGTTTTTTTTTGTCCTTCACTTCAACATATTTGAGGGGACAACCTTCGACTGGTCAGGCAATGCCCCTGCATCTGTCGCACCTAAACTCTGCATCTTCCTTGACAACCTTCACAGAAGATGGAGTTACTGTATTACCAACACCTTTCCTGCACTCACTGCATGGATACTTGCCGGAATCCTTCAGATTGTTCACTAAAAATCTATGTAATGGACTGGAGATGGTCTTAAAACAATTTATCGCAAAATTTCCTGGCACCTACTGTGCAAGGTTGTTTCACTAAACCGATTTAAGTTAAAACTATACGTTTGTCCTGGAGAAATTATTGAAAGGGCTGTCACACAGATACTGAGGTAAAGCGTGGTGAAAGATGGGTGAACTATATTCAAGGACTGGTACTCATGTAGTAGAAGTTGATGATGTCATCTAATGGTACTGAAGAACAAGGGGGAAATTCAGGATATTTGGAAAGAAGAATTGCGAGGAAAAAAATACAGTCCACCAGCGCTAAATATTGGGTCTCATTATTTCTTGCAACTTATTGTGGAACAATCACATTACGGAACCTATAAAGAAGGCAAATAAGCGCCTGTATTTTCCGGTTTTGCTGAAACGAGCTGGTATAACTGGTTTTAAGAGTAAAGGGGCACTACAATCCATTTTGCGCATGCTCTTTGATTTTGTTGTTGAGGACTCCACTGGAAATCCGATATTCTCGTTCTCATTCTACGCGGCCAATAGTTGATGTTGACCTTGTTCTTAAACAAGATGGCTAAATCGTCAGTTACAATAGAAGCATACAACGCCCTCCTCAAGCACTGCAAATAACAGAAAACAATATTTAGCAACCAGAAATGCTTCTAAGGTATATTTATTTGAAACTTTTTGGCGATTGAGTGAAATTAAAAAAGAAAAGCACGTGCCTGATTTTTACGCTCACTTCGCCTGGTGGAAACCGGAGGATCTGTGATTGGTCCTTGAACTGATTTGCCCAAGACGTTTATTAAAAATGTAATGATTACTTTTTATCAAAATATTATCAAATTAATTTATATAAGGACTCAAACCAAAACGTAAACAATCCTATGGGCACGCAAAATTGACTGTGTAGTACTCCCCCTTTAGCAATTTTCTATTTTAATATATACTGTATTTTAATTTAACCAGTTGAGCACCCATCTTCAGGTAACCGCGCCCACCCCCGTTTTCGAGAAAAAAAGCATGTCCACAAGTGTATTATTAAAATTGAACTGACATTTTGCACTCGTGTCTTCACAGGGAACTTGCTTGTAAGCAATTAAACTTCCATATTTTTATGTTTTAAGCAATTATTTCTAAAGAGGAAATGAATTGTTTCATCTTCAAGATCTCCTGAAAGTGATAAAGAATGACTTTTACAGCTTTTTTCCATATTTCACTTCGTTTCACAAGTTATTTAGAATTGTTTTGATATGTAAATGAGCTCAGCTATGCATGTAAAGTTATGTGCAGATCATTGTAATTTATTGGAAAGTCAGGTATATCTTTGCGATTATTGAAGAAAATTATGTAAAACTTTGCAAGTATTTTGTTTAATAATGTCGAAGATATATATGATTTTCCATATAACTTACAATTATATGGACATAACTTTGCGTCAAAGTTTATCTCATTTAAATATCAAACAAATCTAAATAACTTGAGAACGAAGTGAGATATGGAAAAACTGTAAAAGCAATTCTTTATCATTTTCAAGAGTTCTTAAAGATGAAGAAAATTTAATTTTCATTTCATTTCTTCTTTAATAATAATGTGTGTGTGGTAATTGAAACGTTTTAGACGTCAGTAAAGCTCCCAACCCCTTTTGGTGAAAATTGGAGGTGGGTGCTTAAAGACACAGCGTCATGTATCAAATTACTGCTTAATAGTTTCGCACAAGACAAAAATGGTATTTGTGCTCATATCAGGGAAAAGGAATAATATTCTGAAAACCAATCCCGTACCCAGAGCCTGCGACCCTTTTGGTTATTACCAAGGAACGGAGGCTCTGCTAGCAAACAGCAGGGAATTTTGTCTGCGCTGTTACAAAATATCATCGTGTTTTGTATCGTCTGTGGCGAAATTTTGAAAATGTGGAGAAGGTATGACGACCAAGATATCTTCAAGATTTACTAACAATCTGTCGGTCAACCAGAGTTTTAACTTTTAAACTATGTTGTCCAATTAGTGGAGACACTGACGTTCTTCTGATAGGTGAAAGAAGACATTTAGCCAGGAAGGTGAATAAATATCGAAGATGAAGTGATGGTACGAAGAAGCCGCGTTGGAGTCAAATTGATAGCGAATGTTCGATGGACTATAACTCAAAATCTGCCTTCTTCCCCAAAATTTAAATGCTGGTTTCATTTTATTCCATTACTGCTTTTGATATCTCAGAGGTATTTCGTAATGGGGAAAGTGGGTAAATTATGTATTTATTCCTTTCATCCGACGACTTGTTTACTAGTTAGTGCTGTCTTTAAAACGTACTCAGATTCTGTCTTATGTCGAGCAAGACCTCTTAACTGCCACAACGTTGTGCTAAATTTATGTATAATTCCGTTCGTACATAGAAATATATAATCAGTTTTTTTGTCTCACTCAGATCTTACAATAAAGTTTGACATGCCTACGCCACTAATTTCATTGCAGCGACGACATGCAAATATTGTCAATTTCTGCAAAATCTGCCCAATTGCCTCAAAATGTTTTTTTACCGATTGTCAGTCTTTAGTTGATTCTCTTAAATTTTAACGACAATTTTTTGTTCTAAAAATTGTTGAGATGGGGCTTTGAGCCCAATTAAACTGCGTGCATTTGAAGCCACGGCATGTTGACCACAACGTACTCAAGTCGTCACCCAATTTAATATCGTACGATTCACTAAAATATCTATCTATTTCTTCACGTTGTGGGAGGCTGCTTCTGACTGTTCCCAGTGTCCTTTCACAAGCCGTTTTACAAACTATACACCTTTTTCTGGGGGAAATAAGGCCATAAGGGTTGTGGGGGGGGGGGGGGGGGGGGGGGGGGGGGGGGGGGGGGGGGGGGGGGGGAGGGGGGGATTTACCGCCATCTTTGTTTATGTTTTTTAAGTCCACAGACTCCCCACGACAACTCGCGCGACGCATGCGCAGACAAAATTCCCTGCTGTTGTAGCAGCAGGGAATTTTGTCTGCGCTGTTTAAAAAATATCGCGGGCTCATCGTGTTTTGTATCGTCTGTGGCGAAAATGTGGAGAAGGCACGACAACTCGCGCGATGCATGCGCAGACAAAATTCCCTGCTGCTAGGCTCTGGGTTACTCTGGGGAACTCCGATGAAAACATTTTTTGTTCCCAGTCCTCTGGTTCCCAGTTCTCTATAATTTGTTACTGTCATCGACGATCTTTAGCTTGTTCGAAGACCAGGG
The DNA here is from genome assembly GCA_035771165.1 of Paragorgia papillata. NCBI lineage: Eukaryota > Metazoa > Cnidaria > Anthozoa > Scleralcyonacea > Coralliidae > Paragorgia > Paragorgia papillata. Next base: position 165,831 of record JAWNZC010000211.1, on the reverse strand, counting down.
AAAATATTTGTTTACCGGTAAAGAATGGCCCAGTATGTTTTACAAAAGCTCTTGACAAAGCGTTGCAATACAAATGGTCTTTCTTAGCTTTTCTCTAAATCGTCAACCGGACGATTTGACTAGAGTGTTTTATATGTCCGCGTCGCCGTCGGCACTCGGCATTGATCGGCTCAGTCGCTCAGGTAAGGAAATTGCACTTTCTGTCAAGAAATTTGGCTATTTAAACTACATCGACCGTGTATTCTCTAATATAATTTTAAAGTTCTGAGACGAAACTGCGAAGAATTACGGGACGAGTCAGGCGATGCGTGTTTGTTTGGCGACCAAGCGAGTATAATAATAGTTTTATTAATGTGTAAATTGCCGGGATTTTTGCTGTTTTGTAATATTTCATGCATGTGTCCAATTGTATTTTGGGTCTGTCCTGTATAATTATGTGTTACAGAACGTCGAGAAATCGATTAAACAAGTTAGCAACGTGCACATTTGAGATTTTACTGTTTTTAAACTAACCAATCTGTAGATAATCTTCTCAATCTTACATCACTTTGTTTATGTTAAGATATCATGGAACTGAAGCGCATGATGGAGAGACTTGGACAAGCAAAAACTCACTTGGAGTTGAAGAAAATGATTGCTGAGGTTGATACAACAAATTCAGGTAAAACGTTGTATCTAGTTCTAAATTAACACACTAAAAATTGTGAAAAGTTGTCATAACTAGGGCCCAGGTCACTCTGCGAGCATGAAGTCTCTTAAACAACAATTACCCATTGAAAATTACTGTATGGGAGTTGACAGTACCAAATATACAATAAATACTATAGGTTAGTGATAGGGCAAGATACAGTAATAGTACATTAGTACAGGGTAGTACTTTCAGTTTGGAGTTTGTAATGTTTTGGTAGTTCTTGTTGTACAAGCTGTTGTTAGATGTTAAAATTCCGAAAACTCTGAGCTTCTAGAGCTATCATTTATTTAATTTATTTGATATATTTATTTATATGTTTGTATATAATTTTATTTTTTGGGGTGATGTTCGCAATGTTTTGTATGTTACTGTCACCATAATCAATAGACATATGGTCTGGAAACTCGGCAAACTTCAAAGCGCCTATAATGAGCACAGGGAGCCCATCTTGGCAGCGCGTGGGTATACTGTGGCGGACTCGAAAGACGCGCGGGGGACTGTGGCGGGGGATTTAAAAAAAACCGGAAAACGGTTACCGGAAGCGGGAAAAAAGGCGGGGAAAAGGGAAAAACTGGGGGAAAGGGGGGGAGGGAGAGGAAAAAATATAAGGGGTGAAACACCAAACGTTCAACGTGGAATGTGTTCCGCAAGTAGCCAGGACATCTCGTATCGTCGGGAGCCACCGTTAGAATAATACTGAAACCGACTGAAACTCAGAGTCAGATGAATGTGCAATAAATCAATAATCCTGAGACTTCCCGCTTTATCCGAAAAGCTTATCGTAGGATTTCGTAGCTATCGGAAGTGTCAAGGATGATGTAGTGTCCTAGCTACTTGTGGAACACATCTCCCGAAAATATGATATGTAATTTAGCTGCAAAATCACGGCTAAAAGTTGAGATTTTGCATCATTTTGATTTATATTTTGATAAATGAATCATTATCACAACTACTTCGCTCAATTGTCTTACAATTTTAATGGATAATAATGGAGAATAATGTTACTGTTTACCTTACTTGTTCTTTCTTTGTAACATAGCTATATAAATTATTAGCACATATATTCTTGCTTCGTAATTTTGTAATATATATCCTGTATTTTATTTCTTTTTATGTTTTGTATTTTTATGTTTCTCAGGAGCCTTCTGAAAAACACTATTTGTGATGTTGCGTGGTTTTCCTGAATAAATATTATTACTCGGGCTACCTGTGGTAGACGAGGCTAGGTTTCGGCTCCGTTTGTTATTTTTATTTATTTTTTTTTTTCGCCACACAAAAGTGCATTATTGCATCATCCCGTCAGGCCTTGCGAAACTGTAAAGGCACGTTGCGTGCTCTGTTTTTTTCGAGACTTCGAGTTCTTTTGCCTTTGATCGGAGTTGGGTTGAGATGTTTTTCCGACGGTATTGGTGAATTCATGAGTAGTTGATCAGTAATGTTGCTGACAAGGTTTGTCCATGAAGGACAGTCCACAAATTTATTACAGACCACTTACTAGTAACGGCTTTCTCCTGTTTATTGACATTGATCACGACAGTATCTATTATTTTATATGTGCTTTTAATATTACTAAACGAGTTTTATATTTGTTATGCTGAGTAGGAAGCTTGTATACACATGTTCTATGTAACCATTTTGTGTTTTTACTGACTGTTGCTTGTCTTTGAGTTTGAGATCGGCAATGGACAGTAGTCTTATTGATCCATTAGGATTTATATTCAATGTTGTATTAAAGTGCTTTGAACCTTTGTTTGTAATTTTGTCAAAAGTATGTTATCCATATCTTGATGTTCATTTTGATATTAAGATTTTGATGCATATATTGAGTATTAAGATAATATTTATCATAGAAACAACTATAAACTCTGGTTCCTCTGTTCCTCATATATATACAGTAATGTATCAGCCATTATAACAGCAGCCAAGTGTGTGTTTATATGTGGATGGTACAAAATGTATAGAGAAATTAGAGTGCCTGACATTCAACTGCACAGAGTTGAAGAGCCTTCCCAACATGTTCTAAAGCAAAAACATGGAATCAGGATTCATGTTCATTGTTGTATAAAGATATTGCATTGGGGGGGGTGGGCCCACACACAGTTGAAGTTGTGAGTTGGACTATTAAACCGTCAACCACCAATTTATTACTCTGGTATTAAAGCATTAAATGACTTTATAACATTGACATCTGGTATTAATGAAAGAGCAAATAAATTAACACTGGTGTCTGAAGTAATGGGCCTCTCGGACCACACAGTTGGAGTTGTGAGTTGGACTATTAAACCATCAACCACCAATTTATTACTCTGGTATTAAATGACTTTATAACATTGACATATCTGGTTAAGTATATGTATCAATGCCAAAGTTATACAGTATAATTATGTGAACACCAAACTTGTATGTAAGAATGCCAAAAGTATGTACAATTGAACATGGTGATGCTAACTTGACATATAGCAAGACCAGTGCTGTTGCGGCCTTCAGATATCGTTATGCCAGATCTGTGAACACCATCTAAACAATTTATTAACAATAACTAAAATATTAATGTAATATGTGCACAAAATGTCACAATACCATACATATAGTTCGAGATATAGTTAAACCAATGCCATGATGGCTTTCAGTATTATCAATTCTATGTTGTCCCAATCTAGGTTGTCCATGCATGTAAGTTTATAATAGTAGTCATTAAAAAAATTGTTCTTTGTAAAAACAAGTGACTGTGCTTTCTAACTAGCTTTCTAGTAACATGGCCTCCTCCACCAATCTCGTTCTCCACATCACCATCCCATTGCCCATGCCCAGTAGCCCGAGTTAACGCCTAGCGGGCGTCTTGTTATCAATCAATCAAGGCAAACTTTCGTTTTTCGCTTCATCGCCACATTAATCTCTACTCTTTGTTATATTTTCCCAGGAACTATCACCTACGATGAATTTTTACACATGATGCTTGGCAAAGGCTCGTCTATTTTGAAGAAGTAAGTCGCCACAAAATAATATACCTCGCGTATGGCATATTTGTGCTTGTATTTAATTTTGCATGTAAAGTTGCCTTATAGTACTTTGCGAAAGGAAATGGTACTTTATACTAAAGAATATTTTGCGAAATGGTACATTGCGAAACGGTGCTTTGCGAAATAGTACTTTGCGAAACGGTACTTCGCAAAACGGGTTGATCTTGCGAAACGGCGCTTTAGGAAACGGTACTTAAGGAAACGATACTTTACGAAACGATATTTCGCGAAACAGTACGTAACGAAACGGTACTTGAACAATACTTTGCAAAACAATACTTTGCGAAACAGCACTTTGCGAAACGGTACTTTGCGAAACAGCACTTTGCGAAACGGTACTTTGCGAAACGGTACTTTGCGAAACAGCACTTTGCGAAACGGTACTTTGCGAAACAGCACTTTGCGAAACGGTACTTTGCGAAACGGTACTTTGCGAAACAGCACTTTGCGAAACGGTACTTTGCGAAACGGTACTTTGCGAAACGGTACTTTGCGAAACAGCACTTTGCAAAACGGTACTTTGCGGAACGGTACTTTACAAACAGCACTTTGCGAAACGGTACTTTGCAAAACAATACTTTGCGAAACGGCACTTTGCGAAACGGTACTTTGCGAAACGGCACTTTGCGAAACAGTACTTTACAAACGGTACTTTTCAAACAGCACTTTGCGAAACAGCACTTTGCAAAACAATACTTTGCGAAACGGCACTTTGCGAAACGGCACTTTGCGAAACAGTACTTTACAAACAGTACTTTGCGAAACAGCACTTTGCAAAATAATACTTTGCGAAACGGTACTTTGCGAAACGGTACTTTGCGAAACAGTACTTTACAAACGGTACTTTACAAACAGCACTTTGCGAAACTGTACTTTGCGGAACGGTACTTTACAAACAGCACTTTGCCAAACGGTACTTTGCAAAACAATACTTTGCGAAACGGTACTTTGCGAAATGGTACTTTGCGAAACAGTACTTTGCGAAACGGTACTTTACAAACGGTACTTTACAAACGGTACTTTACAAACAGTACTTTGCGAAACAGCACTTTGCAAAATAATACTTTGCGAAACGGTACTTTGTGAAACGGTACTTTGCGGAACGGTACTTTGCGGAACGGTACTTTGCGGAACGGTACTTTACAAACAGCACTTTGCGAAACGGTACTTTACAAAACGATATTTTGCGATTTGTCGAGCAAACTATCGTCGCCATATATCTGCCAATCCCAGAGAGCCGCTCGTTATTTGGCAGAGGCTTTCTCTCAACTTTTCCGCTGACACGAAAATTAAGTTTGTCTTATTTGAAAGAACACTTAAAATGACAAAGTAACATATTTTGCAGTTTTTCGTTTCCTTGCTTGGGTATTGAGATATTTCAGTTTGTTTGATATGTAAATTGACGTCACAAGTGCATAATGACTTATCGGAGATGGTTATATATTTTTGCTATAATCAAACCAAATTAATTCGAAGGAAGCGTGTGGACGTGTTTCTATATACCACTACACCAGACATGTAGGATTTCAAGTGATTTCGTTTGTAACAGCAAAGATATACAACCTTCACCCGTAACTCATTACGCACACGAGACGTCAAAACGTATAATTTGCATATCAAACAACCTGAAATGTCTCAACAACGAAGGAAGGAAACGAAAAACTGCAAAAGATGTTACTCTGTCATTCTTCTTTCAGATAAGACAGACTTAATTTTCGTTTCATAGACATACGCATTACAGTCGCTTGCACCTATATTGTAAGCGGGAACACCGCCCATCAAAACATGTTCTGATGTCAACGTTAAACAGAAGTTTCCCTTGGAAACATATCACGTCCCTTCCATACGTACATGTTTGTGCCCTCAGCCAATCACGTCTTGCCAATCCCATGCTGTCAATTTCAAAACGGTTAACTTTTGAACGTTTCCCTTGGAAACATATCACGTTTCCCTTCCATACGTACATGTTTGTGCCCTCAGCCAATCACGTCTTGCCAATCCCATGCTGTCAATTTCAAAACGGTTAACTTTTGAACATGTTTTGACGGGCGGTGTTTCCACTTAGGTGCAAATGACTGTAAAGGGAACCCAGGGTCATTGTGTTGACGACGACCGTTTACGAGACGGAAAACTTCTGAGTTTCTTTTTACTTTTTTCATAGAATCCTGATGTTCGAGAGCTTAATGAAGGAGAAAGAGAGACCAAAAGGCATCCCACCAAAGCGAGATTTGTCAAGTTTACCATAAATGACTGACCATTGAAGTAATAGAAAGTATAACAAGAATCGGTTTTTATTTTTCGAATTCCTAATTACCCTCTTATCGTAAATTGTTGTAATTTTTGAACAATGACATTTTTCCCCAAATACGTATATACGCTGCTAATTTGTCGGTATATATAGGTGTTTTTAATGAATATAATTTTTTACAAAATGTATCAAAAATCAGAAAAAGATACAATGAGATCTCATGAATCGTTCAGTGTTTCAGCCAGTGAGTGTATATATTCACGAATCGAAATTCTTCTAAACGATTTATAAATGTTTTTTTGCCATCATTTGGGATACTATAAATGCAATACGGATGGGTTTGAGTTGTTGACGGCTTCCCCATGCATCCAGTCAAGTGGGTGGCCATCGTGTTATGCTGTGTAAAAGAAAGTTTAGAAAGCCGAGAGTGGCATATTTTGTAAACTGTACAGCTTCATTCAATCCTGCGGAATTGGTTCTAACTCGAAGTGGAGATATTCATCCTTTACCTGGTCCAAACAAGGTAAATACAAACACTATTAACATGAGGAAACGGGCTTGTCTTCCAAATTGTAGCCGTCAGTTAAACCTAAAGGAAAATCGTTGTCGGTATTTTATGCTAATGCCAGAAGTATAGTAAACAAAATACATGTATTGGACCTCGAGGTAGCACAAACACAGCATGACAATTATTATCCTAACTGAAACTCATCTAGACGATTCTATTCCTGAATCAGAAATATTTCCTGTCAGTTATACAGTCCTTAGACGAGACCGAACCTATCACGGACGACAGGGTGGAGGTGTCTTAGCAGTTACTGACTCTGTAAATGCATCGTCACGAGATGATTTACTGTGCGATTCCGAATTGTTATTTGTTGATTTCTACTCTTCGACTTCATCAAAAAAGCTGTTTACTTTAGGAGTTTTTTACAGACCTCCAAATAGTAATTTAAATCCACTAGAAGACCTCCAGTGGGCACTGCGAAATCTCTCTACACCAGAAATTGTGCTAGTTGAGGATTTTAATCTAAGTGAATTTGATTGTATTAACAATACGCCCTTAAATGGATTAGACTTGTATGTCCTGTTAACTGAAATCATCCATGAAAATTTTGTATCTCAAGTTGTTGATCGATCAACTAGAGGGGACTGTGTTCTCTGGGATGATGGTATAAACTATAATTGGTCATCGTGGAAAGATTTACTATTTACAGCAATTGACGAATGTATTCCAAAGACAAAAGCAAGAAGAAGACCACATGCTCCTTGGATTGGCAAAGAATTATTAACACTTTGCAGAAGAAAAAAGTTGCTCTTCTTTTTATATTAGTTCTGCGAGTCCTTCTAAAGCTGGACCAAGTCGGACATCAAGAAATCCTTCACCTTTTTGAACAAGTATCTCTTTTTTTCTCATAAAACTACTTCCGGGACTAGCCAAAGTTGATATGTCGTCGCTATAAGGCCTAACGTCTTCAAGCAAAGCAGGTGATAATTGATATTGCATTGACCAAAAGTTCAACATACAATCACAAATGCATCTAATTTGCTCAGGGCTCGCAGTCTCCAACAGAGCTCGCTGTTGAATAGGTTCACTTGTACATAAAAGTTCAAGAAACGGTTTTTGCTTTTTGATCAACATCTCTATTTGACAGTCGGTGTCTAAATGAGGAAAACGCTACCAAAACACATATTTTAAGAGGGGGGAGGAGGAGGAGGAGGAAGAGAAAGACGAGGAGGAGAAAGAGGAGGAGGAGGAGGAGGAGAAAGAGGATGAGGAGGAGGAGAAAGAGGAGGAGGAGGAGGAGAAAGAGGAGGAGGAGAAAGAGGAGGAGGAGGAGAAAGAGGAGGAGGAGGAGGAGAAAGAGGAGGAGGAGGAGAAAGAGGAGGAGGAAAAAGAGGAGGAGGAAGAGGAGGAGAAAGAGGAGGAGGATTTGGGTAACCCCCAAACACCCAAGGGGTAAACTCCAAACACCCCTGGATACCCCAATCACCATGCGGTACCCCCAATCACCCCTGGGTTAACCTCCAAACACCCCTGCTCCCCCTCCTCCTCTTTCTCCTCCTCCTCCTCCTCTTTCTCCTCCTCCTCTTTCTCCTCGTTCTCCTCCTGCTCCTCCTCCTCTTTCTCCTCCCACTCCTCTTTCTCCTCCTCCTCCTCTTTGTCCTCCTCCTCCTCTTTCTCCTCTTCCTCCTCCTCCTCTTTCTCCTCCTCATCCTACTCCTCCTCCTCCTCGTCTTTCTCTTCCTCCTCCTCCTCCTGTTTCTCCTCCTCCTCCTCCTCTTTCTCCTCCTCCTCTTTCTCCTCCTCCTCCTCCTTTTTCTCCTCCTCGTCTTTCTCTTCCTCCTCCTCCTCCTCTTTCTTCTCCTCCTCTTTCTTCTCCTCCTCTTTCTCCTCCTCCTCCTCCTCTTTCTCCTCCTCCTCTTTCTCCTCGTTCTCCTCCTGCTCCTCCTCCTCTTTCTCCTCCCACTCCTCTTTCTCCTCCTCCTCCTCTTTGTCCTCCTCCTCCTCTTTCTCCTCCTCCTCCTCCTCCTCTTTCTCCTCCTCATCCTACTCCTCCTCCTCCTCGTCTTTCTCTTCCTCCTCCTCCTCCTGTTTCTCCTCCTCCTCCTCCTCTTTCTCCTCCTCCTCTTTCTCCTCCTCCTCCTTTTTTTCTCCTCCTCGTCTTTCTCTTCCTCCTCCTCCTCCTCCTCTTTCTTCTCCTCCTCTTTCTTCTCCTCCTCTTTCTCCTCCTCCTCCGGATCCTCTTTCTCCTCATCCTCCTCTTTCTCCTCCTCGTCTTTCTCTCCTCCTCCTCTCTTCGTCTTTCTCCTCCTCCTCCTCCCCCTCTTAAAATATGTGTTTTGGTAGCGTTTTCCTCATTTAGACACTGACTGCCAAATAGAGATGTTGATCAAAAAGCACAAACCGTTTCTTGAACTTTTATGTACAAGTGAACCTATTCAACAGCGCTAGCGAGCTCTGTTGGAGACTGCGAGCCCTGAGCAAATTAGATGCATTTGTGATTGTATGTTGAACTTTTGGTCAATGCAATATCAATTATCACCTGCTTTGCTTGAAGACGTTAGGCCTTATAGCGACGACATATCAACTTTGGCTAGTCCCCAAAGTAGTTTTATGAGAAAAAACGAGATACTGGTTCAAAAAAGTGAAGGATTTCTTGATGTCCTACTTGGTCCAGTTTTAGAAGGACTCGCAGAACTAATATAACAAGACGCCTGCTCAGGCGTTCACTCGGGGTACGGATTTCTGAAAGTTCCGCGTAGCCTGTGCGTACTCTAGCAAGACTATACATTACAATGGCAATGCATAATTGCATAGATTTTCACAAATAGAATCTATGTCTTCTATGAACTGCTGCGGTGCAGGAAGCGCCGAAGCTTTGCTAATGGTATAAATGTAAACAAGGCCGTTTTCTGAACATTAAACAACGGATCTAATATATTTAGTAGACAAAACCTATAGTGTCGGATTCGGCAAATTCAAGCGATCATTTTGATATAGAATTTATTTAAATTCGGACAAATAGAAAATATTTAAACATGTTTTAAAACACACGTTTCCAAATGTAATACGACACGCGATATCTAGACATGCACTGAAACATGTTCAACATATATATTGATATCTTATTATCTAACCGGTATTTGCTCTATTCGGTGCTTATTATTATAGTTGCATTTTGTAGTTGTCGGACTATAAAGCAGCAAGGCCAGGACCAACCTGTTTTGAAATAGCTCGTCATCTTTTACAGTTGTAAACATTGTAAAGCCTTTGTAAGCATGTTTATGATGAATTGAAGCCAATTGTCAGCCGCATTACTGGTCAACTATAACTCGGTCATTTGCAAAGCTATTCAAACAAGTAAACAACTGAGAAACAGTGAAATGTCTTGCAAATATTCAAAAACATGGATAAAATAGGAATAAAAGCTTAAAAGAGACAACCGCTGATCATCCGGAGACAACTCAGCCAAATCTCGGTTTCGCAATTATTAAACATGACTGTTCTCTGACGTCCTTCACTCCTTCAGTTTAAAGTTTCCAATTATTTTTAATACACCTTGATTCGCTGACAGTCCGACTACTCTGACATCTTTGTTTGAGACGACTGCTGGGTAGTGTGCCAAGAAATGTCGTGGAAATATTCAAAAACATCGATAAAATGACAAGAAAAGCTTCGTTCAAGAGACAACTCGCCATGAAAGTGAAATCTCGGTTTCGCAAAGCCTGCTGGGGCAATATCGCGACCCCCAAAAAACAATAATAACACGACTGAAACGTAGACTCGTCTACCTGCGGTAGCCCGAGTAAAAAGAACGATATTTTTTAAAGACCATCATTCGAACCCTGAACACTATGGGAGAAAGGTTACATGACGATTTTCGTGTTAAAGAAATACTGTCACACTTTGACTACGGAGTCGATGAAGCGAAAGCGTCCTCTTTGCTGAATAGTTTACTCGCATCCGATGTCAACTTAACATGGAATCCCAAAGGAGAAATTGTGTATCAAGGAAGAACTATACCAAACACAAAAATAGCCGAATTGGTAGAATACTGTGTATATCATTACTTCTCAGGAATTCCCGAACCAGCTGGTCTAAACGTATTTGTAAAAGGACTCGCCGACATTAACATTGACAAAAACCTTGTCGAAAATGTTCGAGTGCTAACAATGTTGGCGCAGGCAGGAGAAGAAACAGAATCAGAGAGCGAAAACGAAGAAACTTCCTCCGAAGAAGATTCAGAAAACGATAAGGATTACACCGAAATAGAATCAGAAAATTCTATAATTGACGAACCTGTTGATTGCGAAGGTTGTCAGAATCCTGTTAATTTTACACATGTAATTGAGTGTCCTCAGTGTTTGTGGAAATATTTTAACAAATGCGTTAATCGAAATCTAATATGTAATGTTTGTGGTACAGAATTCATGAGCCGATCCATGCCTTCGGATTATAAGATGTACTGTATGCCCATGTGCTAGTGTTACCGATAGATCACTAAATAATCAAGAGTTTTTTGTGTAAAGATATATTTCTCAATAAAATATTTTAAATTCTGTATTACATGTACGCGTGTATTAGCACGACTAGACTTGCCCAAGCGCTTAATCCTCTTAATGACCCCTAATGAGTTTTTCTTTTGTATCCTGCACGTGCACTCAGGATAAATATGCAAATATCACACTTAGTAACAGAAAGCGTAGCAACGCTTTCAAAGTAATAAATCGCTTTGCCTTTATATTTCGACATTTAAAATCGTTCTTTTCATGACTTCTTGAAGTGATTCCTCATTCTATCTTCCTACGATTTCCTCGCTCATGAACTAGGGTTTAGTGAGCAGTGATTCTAGGATGACTTACTCTTACTCTGTTTGTATTCCAGTTAACCTAGCAACGCTTTCAAAGTAATAAATCGCTTTGCCTTTAGTTCATATTTCGACACTTAAAATCGTTCTTTTCACGACTTCTAGAAGTGATTCCTCATTCTATCTTCGTACAATTTCCTCGCTCATGAACTAGGGTTTAGTTAGCAATAATTCTAGGATGACTTACTCTGTTTGAAAATCTAAGTCCTAAAAATATAATCCAGTCTCACCCAATCATGTCACAGGCGTGAGTCATGCGTGCGTCATTCGTGAGTCATGCGCGAGTCATTCGTGAGTCATGCGTGAGTCATGCTGAATATTAATGAGGCGGCACCCCTTTTTACGCCGGATGGGGGGGGGGGGGGGGGGGGGGGGGGGGGGGGGGGGGGGGGGGGGTCATCTACTAATTTACTATTATTTTCGCGGTTGCGTTTATATGGAGACCAGGACGTCCCGGTGTATACTTGGATCCTGGTTGAAGCAACCGAGATCTCGGTACACCGGGACAGATTTTTTCCATATAAACGCGACATCCCGGTACACCGGGATGAAGTTTACTGAACTACAATGCTTGTAACTTTGAATGGTCAGAATTTCGTCCAAACGGTCAGGTCTAAAGACGGAACACTGAATAAAAGTAAAGTAACTTCTAACATAGTAGAATTTGAGTCTTTGCTTTTTTGTCCATTTGCTTAAATTCCCGCGCTTTTTGACCCGGGATACGAAATTCATCCCGGTCAACCGGGACGAGCACTTCGTTTACTCCATATAAACCCGGGATGAAATTCATCCCGGGCAACCGGGACATCCCAGTACACCGGGATCATATAAGGAGAGATGAATTACAATTAGCGATGAGAGACAGGGAGCAATGGAAATTTATTGTGAACACATGTCCAATAATGGTTTAACATTTGGTTAAGTCCATTACCTACTAGTCCACTTCCTACTCCCGAAGCTAACCCCCCCCCCCCCCCCCCCCCCCCCCCCCCCCCACCGCCCTCCCTGAACTCCCAAAGATAGTCTGTTTTAGAGGTGTGCAAACCGATCCGAATCCAATCTGATTCGATGGGATTCGTTCGGATTTGGAGCAATATTAATTTCGGATTGGATTGGAAAAGTTGTTTCATTGGTAGTCAGATCGGATCGGATCACAATTACCAAATATGAAACCAGAAATAGTTTACACTAAAACTGCCCCCGGCTGATTATGTGCATACTGGTATTTATGAGTGAGCTGTGAACTAATCTTGGCAATACAACTGTTAGTACGAGCGTGATTTTTTAAAATTTATTTATATACAACTTTTAATCTATGGTATTAAATATGAACGTTAAATATATAGAAGAGTATAATTAAGAAGAAAACACTAACTTTAACAAATAACTAGAAACTATACTGTTGATAATTGTTTTTCATATACATGTATATTATAATGTTCATGCCATACAGTTAACTAATGTAAAAATTCTCAGTTCGACAGATCCCAAGTGCAGGAGTTTCTCAATATATCAAGGCTTCCGTGTTGTCTTTATAACTGTATACGTCCTACTGAACTGAACTGAACTGAACTGAACTGAACTGAACTGAACAAACTGAACTGAGTAACTGAACTGAATGAACTACACTAACTGAACTGGAACGAATATCAATCGACATTCACGACGTATTTACTATTTCACTCACCACTATAGTTAACACAACTGAAACCACAAGCCGCACGATAAATACTGTGCCCACGAGTTTCAGTCTCTTGGCACAGAACAACATCGTTCTTCAGCAAGCAAGTCAAGTGGATCGTTCTTCAGCGAGCCAAGTGTGTCTTTTTTCAAGAGACGTATTCTGATATATGAACTGACTACTATATAATTTGAGCATTATATACTTGGTGTTTGAGCATAGTATACTTTACGTTCGACCACAGCAGTTAATTCGTGACGCTTCTGTATAAACTGTAGTTTCGGTCGATACGTTTTAAAATGTGCCTACGGCTTGTATGTTTGGGAGAAGAATGAAGCGTGTCGACCTTCCAGTCTTCATCAGGAGGGATTTAGGGAAGGAGTCGATGTTTAATCAGTTATGTTAAGACGAGAATACAGATATTAGAAGGCGCGTGTAATACTGAATCATAAGATAATTATAAATAGAATTAAAGGTCTTACTGTTTGAACGCTTTCTTATACTCTTTATTTATACATGCCTCGTGACTCCTCTTATACTATTGGTTCTTTCCTGAAAGGAAGTAGTTACCGTAGTACATCACTATACATCCCTCTCTTTGTTCAGATAAAGTTTCTTAAACTGTCAACTAAAACAAAATGTGAAATATTTAAAAATTTTATAGTTATAGTTCGTGTTCGTCTTATTAATTTTTTAAGTCTACTTAATAACCATATCTGAGTTAATCTGATTTCCATACAGTTCTCTTTCCATACGTCTCCTTGTTGATCTTCTTACTGCCGGTTCTGGAACATTCCTTGTTCTGGTTTTTGTTTTCAGATACGCTGTATTGTTCATCATCTGATTCTGTCACTGTATCTTTTATTCGTTTGAAGAAAGATGCATTTCTTACAACTCGGTGTCTTTGATTAAGTCATAGGCGGATTTTCTGGGGGGGTGCAGGGGGGTGCGCACCCCCCCCCCCCTGCAGTCTCCAGCACCCCCTGAGAAAGTCAGCATCGACAAAGTAGACGGCAAACTATTGATCACTTTCCGCATGGTTCTTTCCGTGATGAATGATGATTGGCAATTCAACAGGTAGACGGTCTAGTTACCAACTTTAATTTTCGAATAGCAATATGAAACGACAAGCAACGCTTATGAGCTTTATACGAAAGAAAACGAAAGGTACGTTACTTGCAAACAATCCCAGAGAGAATGAGGGGGATGACGAGTATGTCTATAGTGCTACCCAGGCAGAAACAGCTGCTGGGCTGTACCATAAACTGATGTCAGGGAAGTTCATTGTCTGTCTGACAACACTTCGTAAGTATCTCTCCGAGCTATACTTCCTTAACAAAGAGCTTCAGTCAGAAGACATTAATTGGACTGACGTCCAACACGAGCTGACCCGAACTCGGGACTCTGTCAATAATATAAAGGATGAAGACATATTCACCCATTCAAAAGAGATATCAGTAAAGATAGGAAATCCCTTAGCTCTCAGGAACACCATGCCTATCCACAACACCAGAGCTGGAGCAGCCACGACCGGTGATGATCAGGAGCTTCTGCTAAAAGAATTGATAACTCAACACAGAGTTGAAGAAGAAACTCAACGATGAGTTCAATGTCAGATTCGATTCCAAGAACATAGAAGTTCTTAGAGCGATCAATGCTCTCAATGCAGGTTCGGATACCTACTTGGACCTAGATGAGCTAGATGTTCTACTGGATACGTTCAGCTGTCTCAACATTGACAGAGCCATCCTCAAAGTAGAAATTGAACGAGCAAAAGCAGATCACCGTCTTGGTCTCCCAGTTAATCCAAAGAGGCTTCCAAACTTGACCACTTTAATAGCAGTTAAAAACACCGTTTCAACATCAACCGCTTCAGTTGAAAGAGCATTCTCGGGCATGAATTACCGCATCTGCACTAAGCTGAGATCCACCCTTCTTCCAGAACGACTAAGTGACCTGCTATGCATTTCTCTAAATAGAGACGTTGCAGAGTCTCTAGATTTGGATGAAGTCGTTACTGCATGGGAGAACATGCACAATAGAAGGGTCAAAGTTTAACTTAGAACTTGGATTAATTTTGAACTAGGATTTTACAATTTTCCCATTCCTAGCATTAGCAAGCCAGCAACATTTTTATTGTTTACTACACTGTATACAGTTACTTTATGTAACATTTTATATTTATTTCGGTTTCTATGATTCTATCAATATTCAATGTATCAACTAAGCTGTATATATATATATGTAGTAAAATTTTAAAATTTTCAATTAGCCTTGCCTCGTATAATGGGATGTTCTGTTTCTTTTACTTATTTACTAATTTACTTCCACCATTTTACATTGTCCAGATTACATCTGTGAACACCTATTTTCAAAACATTTTTCAGCTGCTCCACCGCACCGCCCCTGGACCAGACCCCAGTCTCACTGACACACCACCCCCCCTGGGAAATCTGCACCTCCCCTGCCAGATGAGTCTGGGTCCGCCCTTGTAATGATTTTCTGCAACAATTTTAGTTCCTTTGCGTTTGATCACAGTGTATGGGATAGATTCAAATCATATCAATCATTGTTATATTTTGAACGCTTTCTTATACTCTATATTTACACTCCCTCTCACTGTCCTTTTTCCTCTCTACATGCCTCGTGACTCCTCTTATACTATTGGTTACTTATTAACTAATTATTTCCTGAAAGGAAGTAGTTACATCACTACACTGTTCAGTCATAGTTAATACATAATTTTGTCGTTTCGACCCCACTCCCGATACCAAATACCAATTGCGGCTATTACTCGAAAGCACACTGCGGGCTTAAACTGAACAAATTGAGATTTTTTCTGGGATATAACTAATATATACATACAATATCATATTATGTGCGGGGGCTACTATATATGCCTCCTGGAGTTTTGGCCCTCTGGGGCCAATTAATTAAAATATCACGTTTAATCTTCTGTTATTAAAGGCAGATTGAGCGTCGAGTCATTGTAAAGTCCTTAATTTAAGTGGAAACCAACAAAGTTTCTGAATTGTGGTTTCTGAATGTTTCATATTGTTTGGACTTTGGATAGCCATTATCAAAGATCAATTCTTTAACACTTTGAAGCCTGAAGACGAGTCTTTAGTATTTTATTCTGGCTAACCCCAGACGATTTTATTCAGCACAGGGAGAGGTCCAGGCCTCAAAGTGTTAAAACCTATCTCTTTAACCCTTTGAAGCCTGAAGACGAGTCTTTAGTATTTTATTCTGACTAACGCCAGACGATTTTATTCAGCACAGGGAAAGGTCCTGGCCTCAAAGTCTTAACTACGTTTAACTAATTATATTTAGCTTGTATCAATTTTCACTTCATTGATTAAAAGTTCGACATTGAGATTTGAGAAGTCTAAGTCTAACATGTCTTGCACATTTTTTAATTCATGCTGATACTCTGCATCAACGTTCATGTTTGCTCTAAGAAACTAAGAAGACAAAATGATTGACGTTATTGGAAGAAGCTAGAGCTGTGCCCGATTAATCAATTAATCGACTCTTTCTCAGCAATCGATTAATTGTTAACAACAATTGGATCATTGACAAAAGTCAACAGCATGATACTAAAATGAGTTTTTGTTAAAAAGTTGTGGAAATATGAGATGGCATTGTGACATTCGCCCTGTCAAATGTCGAATGCGACTTGTTTTGATTCTTATCTCTAAGGAAGTAGTAAAAAGCTTAAAAGCACCCCTTTATTTGAAGGGACAAACAATGGCAACAAGTGTTGATTTTTCAATACGATTAATCAGTATTAATCGATTGTTGTCAATGATTAATCAATTACAAATATGGACCGATGGGCAAAGCTCTAGAAGAAGCTCATTTTATTGTACATTTTGTTGGATTATTTCAGATCAGATGGAATGCTTTATCAAGCTTGGATCAGATCAGTTTCAGATCTAAGAATTAATTTTGGATCAGACTTGGATTTAAAGCATAACCAATTGTCAGATTGTTACCATACAATCCAATCCAATGCACACCTCTGGTCTGTTTACAGGCATTACAGGCTAATCCAGTACTGGTATACAACTGCACAATTTAAATGAGAAAAAAATATTGAAACACAATAAATTGCCAATAAAATCTATTGAAGACAGAGAAGTACAATCACCTTACTTTATTTCTCCTCAAAATTCAACTTGTCAATGTCTTTCAGACTAAATGTATCGGCTTCTCTCTTAGAAGCCTTTACTTGTTTGTTCGATGGTTTCCAGCAAATCAGAAAAATAACTTGAAATGTAGCCGGAACATCTCCATTATCATCAGCATACATTTCCTTGTAAATCCTTGATGCAATTTGTGTTGTTTGCCGAGAGAGCACATGCTTCCTGGACCACGATGCATTGTTTTCTCCCATGCCCCGTAGATCATCCATCAATTCAAACATACTTGGGTAATTAATGACTACATCCTCAAAGTCAACAGTGATAATATTAAATCCAGCCTGACTGGCCAGACCTCCGATGTCTTGCATTTCAGTAAATGGTGAAACGTGAGGGCCAAAACCACCCTCTCGCTCAAGTTCAGCAAGCTGAAGTGCACACCTCAACTCGAACAGCGTCTGTCCACCAAACAATCCTGCCAAAATCATACCATCATCTTTAAGACAGGATTTCACTTGGCAAAACACACTCGGCAGGTCATTGACCCAGTGCAAACTCAAACAGCTTAGTACAGCATCAAAAGTATTCGTCTTAAAGGGTAAAAATTCTTCATCGATCACCAATTGTCTGGTTGGTATATCTGCATGCACAAAGCTTCGTTTAACCATCTCCTCCGATGAATCACACTGTACTAACGACCCAACATGTGCTGTTGTCAGATATTTTGCAACATGCCCTTTACCACAGCCTAGATCCAAAACCGAAGAGAAATGCCTTGATACGTCTCCAAGACGATCTACAAGTCTGCTTGCCACCTCGTCTTTTAAGTAATCGTATTCGTCGCTGTTTGCTCTCAAGGCAGCGCGGTTCTTTTGCAAACGTTTCGCTTTTCGGTTGAAGACATTCATGGAACCGCTTGATCCATAATTCAAGTCCGATTTCAGTCGCACAAAGCAGGCCATTTCAGGAGCAAGCTTCCAGTTAGCAGGCCAATTTCTCAGTAGTCTTGTCATACTTAAACACATCGCAACACGCAACGAAGTTTATAAACTATAAAATTAAGCATAAAACACGATTTTCCGACATTTTGCAAAGAGAAAGCGAGCAAGATCCCTTGAGCCTGCGTTAGCACATTGTGTCAGCGTTGTAGTGTTACGGATACTTGGTATAAAGTACACGAATCGCGATCGATAAAGGGCCGGCCCGGCCTGAATTAACCTGAATGTCAGGCCTTTATTTGTTCCCGCCTTCCGCTAAACCCAATCTCGAGCCCATAGTCACCCCCTTTTTGGTCAGCGGGAGAGCGCGGGGGAGACTCTGGGGAAATTGGATTAATTACCCGTTTTGATTGGTTGGTAATACAAACCAATTACAACGGAGAATTAATGATGATGACGGCATGACAAGAAAAATGTCTGCCATTTCAGTCACAACTAATCACAACTTAGCGATGTCGATTAAATATTCATGTATTTGTCGTTGTTGTCAAACAAACCATAGTTAATAGAACATATACATGGTTTGGAAGCTCTATTGTCTTTCAACATGAAGCATGGTCATGTTGAACTGACAATGGAGTTCCTTATATGGAAGTAAATTCTATGGACACGTGATGAGGAAGCACCACAACACGTGATGATGAAGCAACTCACTAATTAAACCCGATCGTTGCTATTGGATGACTGCTTCATTATACAGAAAATACAATACCGTGAAATTGCACAAACTTCCATAAACGTGAACAAAAACATAGAACAATCACTTTGGACGAGTTTCCAAACCATGTATATGTTCTATTAACTATGAACAAACTTAACAACAACGAAGCACACTGTGAACATTTTCTCCGAAAAATCAATTAAGGAAGGAATAAGAGAAGCTATTAACGCCTTTGGTAATATGAATGTGATGGAAAAAGACATTGGCGTAGTATCGACGATAATTTGCCAACCATGCCACAACTTGGTTACTTCAATAGTGAAGAAAGTGGACAATTTTCGTGTTCTTTGTTGGAAACATTTGCCATTGTTTACCGTGGAAGCCATGCGAAAAAGAACAAATGAGCAACGAAGTCCTTCACAAGCAATACTGTCACCATCACTTTTATCAGACCGTTTAGCAGGCAAACGATTGAGAGAGGGTTACTCGCCTGTAGCAAGACATCGCCTTTTTCCTGTAATACATCACGAAAGTTTACCAAAAGCTTCGAATGACGTACCACTGATCCCAGATATTCAGGAAGAAAACGAGGTATGCTATACTTTTATTTAAACATTTTCATACCATGAAAATGACTCGATTTGCAGTATAATCATTCATGTAAATATAAAGTGTACATGTATCATGATTATTTTTAGTTTGACTCGTCAGACCAAGGCCAGTGCAACGAAAACCTAAAAAGCAAGGGTTATGAAATACTAATGAACAGTGGTCTTCGGAATCCTCAGGTATGGTATGCTTTTATGATGTAGTTATAGTTTCTATAAGATTATATATACATGTAAATTAATCAATATACATTATATAATACAGTACATGTACATACCAAGGTCCATACTAGGGCCAAAAAATAAGTTTGAGAGAGACTCCCTTATTTAAAAGAACTTTTGAAGTTATAAAGATGGTCGTTTGCAGCTCTTCCATATCTCACTTCGTTCTTTAGATATTGAGATTGGTTTTATATATAAATAACATCACTTAGACGTCACACTGCATAATGACTTGTTGGAAAATCTTGAATATCAATTTGAAATTATTTAACGAAATCACTATTAACTGTGCATGTGCTTCTGTGTATCACAGGACACTATATATGAAAAGTTTTCAAGTGATTTACTTGAATTATTGCAAGAATAGGCATAATTTTCCAACACGTCATTATACAGTGTGATGTCTAAGTGATGTTCTTTGCATATCATGCCCTTTAAAAAGCTTTCTCTTTCTCTTTGATATATGCATCTGACTATGGTTTAGGAATCTTAATAATTTAAAGTTTAATTTTTTTAGTTTGTTTCTGTAATCACTTGTGAATGTGTGTGCATGTACAGTATTGTATATTTTTGCTGATGAATAGCATCCCTTGCACCATTACTCATTAGATCCTTTTATTTTATAATTTGATTAATTTCAGCTCAAAACAATCAATGCCTACAAGCAACTTGATAAAAAGCAAATCATAAGGCTAACCTCGACCACACAACGTGGCATTCCTACTGAGATAAGTAAAGAAATCATGTCAATACCTGTTGTTAAAGCAAGTGTCAAATATGACCTTTTGAAAGAACTTGATAGTCAGTGTCAACAGCTTTGTGTAAAGAATTGTGGTAATAAGGAAGCATCAGTTCTTCTTGTCCCAAGTAAAGATACTCAGGATGCTCTTGAACATTTTAGATGGGATAAAATAATACAAGAGATGAAAGACAAGACACCATTCCTACTTGATGTTATGGCTACTGTAAGCACTCCAGTCATGAAAGAGAAGGGTGGACAACTTCCAAGTCTTTGTATGGCATATGGTGTTATGATGAATGGACGATGGAAGCAGCTTAGCCTAATTCAAAAGGTTGTGACAATGATCCTTGGAATTGGTCAGCCACTAATAAGGTACTGTCAATTTACATTATAATCCTTTAGATGTATATAATTATTACTAATTAGGTTTTTTTTAAATAAGTTTATTTCTTTATGTTACTTTAAATTTCTACTTGACAGTATGATTTCTATTGATAGATAAGTAACCAAGTAGCCACAACTTTGTTTTATCCTATCTACATGTATATTATAATACCACTACAGTATCTCTGTGTATGTGTTTGTCCTCTTTTATGTTATGGTAGTGAGAATATATATATCCTGTATATATATAACAGCTATGCTTATATCCAGTTTAAATCTGTTTTGTAGACATTTCAGAGACTGAATGTCCTTGGCATAAGTCAGACCCGTGCAACATATCGTAATATGTTAGATAGTATGGGTGCTAGTTCAGTTCAACATGGCAGAAAAATGATTAAAAATAACCATGAAATGAGAGTTATTTTCGACAACTTTGACTTCAAGGTTCTGAAGAACATAATACTCTGTTGTAGAATGATATATCATCTTGTTGGGTTATTTTAGTTTGTTTATTTTAATCTTGTTTTGTGATATTGCGAAGTGATGACGGATCACGAACACGCTTCACTTTAACCAATTATTAATGATGGGATTAGCTAATAGTTATCTTTAGGAATGTTAAGCACTCAAAAATGTAGTGTGTGAGAGTCTTTAGGTCTTGTGTGTCTGTGAGTGAGAGAGTATATAGTGATTAAACAAAACTGTGATTTAAAACGTGATTGTGAATTGTTGGGCGACTACAAAAGGGAGGCAATCCCCAACATATAGTGGCACCTCCGACGGGATCTACGTCAGTGATACGGAGTGAATACAATGGAAGCGCTTCTGAAAGCGATAAACACGAAAGTACAATTCTTAGAGATTAAGACATCAAAGAGCAAAGAGATTATCGAGAAAAGAAACCGTCCGAAACAATCGAGCGCCATCGGGATAACCTTAAGGTCCTATCAAAGGAAATAAACGAGCTCAAAATCAAGATAGAACAAGAGAAGCTATTAAAGGACGAGTCTGTTGAAGATGTTTCGAAATGGAGTGGGGAAATCGAGTTGAAACTTGAGATGATCGATGTCGACATCGCGCACCTTGGTAAGTGTATAAACGAAACTGAACATCACGCGAGCTTGGCGACGAAGGAATCGAAAGAGGCACTTCTAGCAAAGGAAAGACAACGGCAACTTGACTTCGAGCGAGCGCAACTGGAGTTGAAGTTCGAGTACGACAAGAAAGCTGAGGAATTTAAGAAGAAAACCAGCAAAGAAACATCCAAGACACCAAGCGCAAAATTACCTAAGCTATCAATTACCAAGTTCGACGGGTCATATGAACAATGGCTTCCTTTTTGGAATAAGTACGTCGCAGAAATCGACTCAACAGACTTAGCTCCTGTAACGAAATTTGCGTATTTGAAGGAATTGTTGGTAGCAAAAGTACGATCAGATATCGACGGATTACCCTTCACAACAGAAGGGTATGAACGCGCAAAAAACATTTTGGAATCGGAGTATGGCAAAGTGTCAGAAATCGTTCACGCCTATGTAAACAATATCATGGGACTTCCTACAGTCATTGGAACTAATCCAAAGAAGATAGATGAATTTTATAAAACGCTTCAATACAACGTTCAAAGTTTGGAAACCTTGGGAAAGCTAAAAGATGTGGTCGGAAACGTCAGAGCTGTTTTGGATAAATTGAAAGGCATTAAAGCCGACCTGGTACGAGGTCACGACAGCTGGCAAGATTGGAACTTCGCACAACTTCTACAAGCCCTTAAAAGATGGAAAGACATAAACCCAGTTGAAGAAAGCGAGAGCTCAAAACCTGCCCACCAAAATCGTCGACACGACGGATATCTCCCACCGCGAGTGAAATCCTACCAAACACAACAACAGAGCGTACGAGGGTGTGTTTACTGCGAGAGTACTGAGCACAAGTCCAGCAATTGTCAAAAGTGCACGACGGTGGATGCACGAAAGAAAATCCTTGCCTCGAAGCGTCTGTGTTTTAATTGTACAGGCCCAAAGCACCGAGCAGCTGAGTGCAAAAGCCGCTCGGGATGTCTTACATGTGGGCAAACGACACCATACCTCCATATGCAACAACTCGTCTACTGATGGACTGTTACTGACAGCCCAACCAGAGAGCAGCAACAAGGTGATCTACCCAGTAGTAGTCGTCGAAGTTGAGGGCGTCCAGTGCCGAGCTCTTTTAGACACAGGCGCCGGGAGTTCTTATGCGTCAGCGGCTCTACTAGACCTTGTGAAATCTCGTCCACGCCAAAGTCAAGTGAGAACAATCGAAATGATGCTTGGAGTCCAAACCAAGAGAGTGGAGCTGTTCTCGCTGAAGGTAGAAAGTCTGAAGAAAGATTTCAGTTTGGAAGTCGAGGTCACTCGTGTTGAAAAGCCAAAATTGTTAGAGATTGACAACCCTGGATATAGTGAGATCTTGCGACGTTACTCACACCTGCAAGGAGTCGAGATGGACGATAAGGACACTAAGTCGAAATTACCAGTGCATCTAATTCTTGGTGCAAGCGAGTACGCGAAGATCAAGAGAAAGTGTGCGCCACGTCTAGGGAGTCCAGGAGAGCCAGTAGCTGAACTGACCAGTTTCGGATGGACCATTCTATCACCTGGTGAGGAAGCTGAGATATCCAAAGTACTGTTGACCCAGACCTCGCAAACCGATTACAAGGCTTTATGCAATATGGACGTCCTGGGACTAGAAGATCCTCCTGCTGGAGATCAGACAACGGTCTACGGCCGAGTTCAAAGAACAGCTCAAAAGAAGTCCCGAGGGGTGGTATGAGACCGGACTGCCTTGGAAAGGGGACCGTCCGACCTTGCCTAACAACAAAGCTGGCAGTTTGCGGAGACTTAACAACCTTTTGCGGAAACTAGAGAAATCAGAGATGACAGAGAAATACAACAATGTCATACAAACCCAACTCCAAGATGGCATCGTCGAACGAGCTACCGATCCACCAGTAGGACCTGAGTTCTACATTCCACACAAGGCAGTGGTCAGAGAGTCGGCCGAGAGCACTAAACTTCGAGTGGTCTACGATGCCTCAGCGCGGGCTTTTGATCAAGCTCCGTCCTTGAATGATTGTCTGCATACAGGACCACCATTACAAAACCAGCTGTGGGCCGTGTTGGTAAGGGCAAGATTCCATCCTGTGGCCATCACAGGCGATATCAAGCAAGCTTTTTCTTCAAGTGAGGATTAGAGAAGAGGACAGAGATGCTCTGCGGTTTCACTGGATCGCTGATCTAGAATCTAAACGCGTGGAGACTTTACGATTTGCCAGGGCGCTGTTTTGGGCTTGGCCCATCACCATTCCTTCTGGGAGGTGTGGTGCAACAACATCTAGAGAGCTGTAGAAACGAGTACAAAGAGATGGTGGAAGAAATCGAAAGGAGCCTGTATGTCGACGATCTGATTAGTGGAGGGTCTACCGTTGAAGATGCCCGGCAAGTGAAACTAGCGTCGACTGAAATATTTTCTCAAGCCTCATTTGAACTGCAACAAGTGGCACTCAAATGCCGCCGAACTGGAGCCATCCAGCGACGCATCAGAAGAAGAGCTGGAGACCTTCGCAAAAGAGCAGTTAGGAGGTCCTAGACGGGGGGAGACTACACTTCTTGGCCTCACGTGGAACAAGAGCAATGACACAATACAAGTCAAGTTTTCCCACCGAGCAAGCGGAACTCACCAAACGAGGTATCCTGGGAAAAGTGGCAAAAGTTTACGACCCTCTGGGACTAGTTTCTCCAACGACGTTGGCCGGCAAGCTTCTCTACCGCGAGGCTTGTGGACCTGAAAATCGCCTGGGATCGACCGCTTCCGGAGCAGGTGACGAAGAGATGGTCGAAGTGGGAATCAAGTCTTCCTAGGGGAGTAGCTGCACCGAGATCCATTCCCAAAACATCGCGAGCGAATCACGACCATCAATTTACATTGCTTTGGTGACGCCAGTGGAAAGGGAGTGTCTGCAGCCTTGTATGCAGTGGTGTCCCTCAGCCATCGGGGGTAGCAGTTGGCCTGGTAACAGCCAAGGCTAGACTGGCTAAGCTGGGCCTTAGTATTCCACGCCTGGAGCTAGTCTCTGCTCATATGGCAACAAATCTCATCGTGAATGCCAGAAATGCGTTAGAGGGATTTCCAGTGGAGGAGCTGCATTGCTGGCTCGACAGCACCGTGGCGCTTCACTGGATCCGTGGAGCAGGAGAGTACAAGCAGTTTGTCAGTAATCGAGTCAAAAAGATCAAGGAGTACGAAGAAGTTCAGTGGCATCATGTTGGTACGAAAGAAAAATCCTGCAGACCTGGGAAGCCGCAGTGGGAGCGTAGAAGAGTCCAGGTTATGGTGGAAGGGACCTGAGTGGTTGGCTGACCGCGAGCGCTGGCCTCCTAACATTACAACAAGTTCGACAACAGAAACACGAGCTGAAGCTAAAGTGGTTCGGGAGCTCTTTCGCTGCTACAGTGGTCAAGTCAGCTGACGAGATCGTTGGTGTGCTCACCAAATTCAACCTGTGGAAAACGCTGAGAATCTGTGGGTGGATCTGGCGGTTTGTACACAACATTAGACACCCCAAGAAACAAAGAGCCAAAGGATTGCTCACCACTGAAGAGATCAACGAGACAAGAGCCTTCTGGGAGAGATTGGCGCAAAGAAACAGCAGCGACACAGAGCAATTTGAAGAAGACCGACTGCAGTTAAACCTACAAGCAAATGCAAAGGGAGTTCTGGAATGTCGAGGGAGAATTCAAGGGCATTTTTCCGATTTACATCCCAGACAGCCACCTATACGCAAGCAAGTTGGTGGAAGACGCGCACTATAGAACACTCCACGGGGGAGTGAGTCTGACCATGGCCAAGGTACGAGAGCATCACTGGATACCGAGATTAAGGCGTCTGGTAAAGAAAACCGTGAAAGAATGCCATGGATGTAAGCGATTTCGAGTCAAGGCGTTTGAAAGTCCACCTCCAGGAAACTTGCCCAGAGATCGGACAGAAGGAAGAGCTGCGTTCAAGGTGGTCGGGGTTGACTATGCCGGTCCTTTGAAGTACAAGAAAACCAATAAAGTTGACGGAAAGGCCTACTTGCTGCTCTACGCCTGCAGTTTGACAAGAGCCCTGTACCTGGAATTACTGCCCAATATGGAAACCACCGAGTTCCTGAGAAGCCTCAAGAGATTCATCGCCCGCCGAGGTCGTCCCGAAAAGATCTATTCGGATAACGGGAGAACATTCGTGGGAGCGGCCAACTGGGTGAAATTAGTCACTCAATTTATGAAAGTCTGAATGAATTTCTAGCGCGTCATAGAATAAAGTGGCAGTTCAATTTGAGCCGTGCCCCTTGGTGGGGTGGGCAATTTGAACGGATGGTGGGTCTGGTCAAAGCCTCTCTGTCCAAGTGTATTGGAAACGGTTCCTTGACCTGGTCAGAGCTCCAAGACGTCATGCTCGACGTGGGGGTAGCTCTGAACAATCGTCCACTCAGTTACATTAAAGACGACATTCAGCTTCCTGTCCTTACGCCTAACACGTTCCTGTTGGATCAGCCGAATGTACTACCAGAGCTGGAACCTCATCGCCAAGAAACCAAAGATCTGCGAAAGCGAGCAAAATACCTGAGACGGTGCAAGGACATGCTTTGGCAACGGTGGACTGGAGAGTATTTGAGAGGACTTCGCGAGCGTCATCGCCTAAAACATGAGGGAAAACCAGCGTATCTCAACACAGGGGATGTTGTACTAATCAAGTCGGACCAGTGGAAAATGGAAAATCGGAGTAGTGGAAAGGCTGGTTCCTGCATGGTCGAGATGGTGTCGTGCGTGCGGTCCATTTGCGGGTAAGGAGTTCACGCCTGGAACGACCCGTGCAACATCTCTATCCGTTGGAACTGTCTTGTGACCGCACCGTGGTCAAGCCTGCAGTAACGCTGAATGCTGAAGCGTTAGAGTTTACTCCAAAGAGAGCAGCTGCAACAATCGCCAGAGATCGTATTGCTGCAATTGCAGAAGAACAGCGAGAGTGACTTAAAGAATATAGTCGAACTTTTTATTTTACTTAGTGAACAATTTGAGTATATAGTTACATTTGTCCTCATGCGAGGCAAATGGGGGGAGAGTGTTGTAGAATGATATATCATCTTGTTAGGTTATTTTAGTTTGTTTATTTTAATCTTGTTTTGTGATATTGCGAAGTGATGACGGATCACGAACACGCTTCACTTTAACCAATTATTAATGATGGGATTAGCTAATAGTTATCTTTAGGAATGTTAAGCACTCAAAAATGTAGTGTGTGAGAGTCTTTAGGTCTTGTGTGTCTGTGAGTGAGAGAGTATATAGTGATTAAACAAAACTGTGATTTAAAACGTGATTGTGAATTGTTGGGCGACTACAAAAGGGAGGCAATCCCCAACAACTCAAAGGCAACAATAATTCTGACATGCACTGGATTACTCAGTTTGTTACATTTGACCGAGTTCCAAGTACAAACCTAGATGATTCAAAGCCAATTGTTCCCAACATAAAAAACTTTGAAAATAAGAATTATCTGCCATCCAAGAGTGAATTACAGAAACTTCGAGAAGAATACATTGTTCTAGTAAGCAGGGTGTTGGTGACATATTTCCCATGTTTGAAGTCAATTAAGAGAACTGTGGCAAAACACATCATTCACAAGTATTCAGAAGAAATGTCAAAACCCTCAACAATTATAAACCTACCTGTTGTTCCTTACAACCAGAACAAACTTGGAGATGTGTGCCAGTATTTGGAAAGTTTGACCCAATTTCTTGTCAAGGTTTTTAAAGCAGATGATCTCCCTTCACTACCTGAGAATAGCCCTCCTATAGATGTTTCTAATTATGCATCAGAAGTGTTGAAATGTCACTCTGTTCCACTGGCTGGGGACTTGCTTGGACGAGAGAGAGTAACAGGTGCAAAGAGGACAAGAGCTGGATGTGATAACCGGACAGATAGATTTGAACATATTGTTGAAGTCCCAGCAGTTTGGCATGCTAAACAGTCATTTCTCTGTGTGAGTTTACATGTACAGTGTACATACTGTACTGTACTGTACTGTACTGTACTATACTATACATTTTTACAGTGTATATTGTAGTCCTTGCTAATAATTAGTATAAACCAACTATTGAACTAATTATACAAAATCTTCATTCTGAATTAACTGTGCTCAGTCACTGTCTATAAATAAGAACAGACCACCAGTGGTAAAAATAGTAGGTTTTTGGATTCAACACAATTGTTTACCTAGTTGGTTTTTTACTAAAATGATCAGACAACTTGTCCTCATCATTATTGCCTTTCAATATACAAGTTGACTGTCAGAGCTTGTTGTCTACAACATTAATTAGTAAATACTACTGTATAGGCCATATTCATAAATGACTGTGAAATTAATATTCTTTTATGTGCATATAAATTAGCCCCTCTGAACTCGTTTTCATGTGTGAAATTCAAAAGAATCTTTACTCTAAAACGAGGTCAGAGGGGCTAATTTATATGCACATAAAAGGATTTTAAATCGTCGGCCATTTATGAATAAAGTCTAGTGATACAATTTTATAATTATGTGTATAATGATTATTTAACAATTTTTATCTAAATAATTGGGGTTCAATGACAATCATTAATATTCTGCTACTGTACATGTATCAAGAAGGGTGAGTAGAATCAGTACTGTTTCTTATCACAAGTTAAGTTGTACAGTTATTATTATTACTTTTACTATTATTATTTGTGGGATAAAATATTAAATACATAATATACTGATTGACAAGTCATTATTTTATAGTATACTTGGGAGCAACTTTATAACACAAGCAGTGCCAGAGATGTTGGTACCCTGTATCACTTGCGGCAAAAGTTAAGGAAAACAAATGTTTCTTCAGATGTTAAAAAAAACTACAAAGCAGCTGCTCAGTTCATGAATGAGGTCACTATTGCATACTTATGTGAAGCATTTATGGAATGGAATGGCATGGAAACACTTGATGAGATACCAAAAACTATTGAGATACCATCTGAAAAAGGCTCCAAAAATTGTCAAAAAGAAATTCCTTACTGAGATCATTGGCAAATTTGTGGATGAATATGTCTTGCCAGAAATCAATGTTGAGAAGAAATGGAGAATGGAACAGCATAAGAAAGCAGATGAAAATGGACAGTCAGAAGGTATTGTATTGTAACTTTACAGTAAAGTAATTATACAGAAGAACGCTTATTTAGATGTTTTAACATGATATCAAGATACCTCACAATTATGATTTCCTTTGTGTTTTCTCAAATTATTAATAAAGAAGTGACTTTTCCTAATTGTTTAATATTTAATAACATACAGCAGGCCTTTTCGTTTGACGCGTGCGATCGCACACACGCCCGCACACGGGCAAACTCACATATACGCGTTCTATTTGTCGTATGCGTGAAAGGCCATGTTCAATTGTTTGATATTCATATTGCAATTGTGAAAATGTGTGAAAGTTTCAGTCATGTACATGTGGTATACTGTACATGTTGATGTCTTGATTACATTATAAATGTGCAATTAACTGGATCAGGCCTTTTTCGCAAGGAAAACTGCACGTTTAATTTGCACGTGCTTTAAAACTTATCAATTATATATATATGGCCCTAACTTTTATATTTTCTACACATCTGAAAAAGAAAGCTAGTTGCTTGATATTCATTGTAAGACGTTATCTTTCGCTTTAAGGTATTAGTTTAGTTGTAAAACGTAAAACCTATACTACGCTGTGAAAACTGTTATTACCCTACGCTTAAAGACGATATACGTTACATTGCAAGACCTTACAGTATGTTGCGAGATGTTGCATTACGTTGTGAGACCTTACATTTAATACGTTGTGAGATGGTCTTAACCTGACTGCCAGGCGTCCAATAATCTTTTGGACCGCCTTAGTTTATAGATTTTTTATGGCAGTTTGAAAAAGATGGCTTTTGGAGGCTGTTAACCGCTGTTTATTATGTATTGACGACGGTTGGGGGCTGCTCGATAATTTTATAATGACTATATAGTAAGAATCTGAACAGTATTTTAATGTACAGTAACAGATATAAAGTACATTTTATCTTGTAAATGCATTTTGAAATGGGACATACCGTACATGTAATTGCATAGACAATATGCTAAATTGTTAAACTTTTTTATTTAATGCTTGTAGTTGGGTAAAAATACATTTACATCACTGACATCTTATCTTACAGATTGCATTGGATTGCATTCTTTCATGGCTCACCTGAGTCCAAACCATACGTTTCATAAAGGTATATATATACATACATATATATATATATACATATAGATATATAGATATATATATATATAGTTCAATCTACAGACACGGTGTTTCGCTGTACAACAGCTCATCAGTGTAGCTTGGAACAATCTGAATGAATTTCATCAATTACTTATACACATGCGATCGTCGGTGACAACCGCATGTGGGACAGCATCGGTGAAGTACATTCAGATAGCGTATATATATATAGATTTACAGATTTACATGTACGGGCCAATTGTTCAAAAGGAGATTAGTTTAATCCTGGTTTAGTGTAAATTTGTGGACCAAATTATGAAGATAGTGGCAAAGGAATTTAAAGTTTTCTTTTATGAACAGCATGAAAACGCATTAAGCTTCTGTCCTAGGAAGTTTGAACTAAAATAGCCAAAGAGAACGTCTAAAATAAAACAGCGGATTAGATTCTAATCCAGGGTTAGTGCTAATCGGCTTCTGAACAACCGGGCCGAGCTCGACTGCTTACTTTTGAAATTTATATTATTACACAGTATACAAATAGTGCCATACTGAAAACACTGACCCCCTTCTCCCAACTGAAATTTTGGATATTCAAAGCCTCGTTATTTCTATAAGTTACTTAACTGCTGCGGGAAAGATTGATTTTTTCATCTTTAAAATGCCTATGAAACGAAAATTAAGTCTGTCTTATTTGAAAGAACACTTAAAATGATAGAGTAAACATCTTTTGAAGTTTTTTCGTTTCCTTGCTTTGTTCTTGAGATATTTCAGTTTGTTTGATATGCAAATTAAACACTTTGACGTCACATGTGCATAATGATTGTTGAAAAAAGTTATATATCTTTGCTATTATCAAACCAACATAATTCGAGGGAAGCGTGTGCGTGTGTTTCGCCCAGAACACTAAACAGGTAGATTTTCAAGTGATTATATTTGACAATAGCAAAGATATATAACGTTTTCCGATAACTCATTATGCACGTGTGACGTCGCAACATGCGACATTTGCATCAAACAAACTGAAATATCTCAAGAATGAAGCGAGGAAACGAAAAACTAACTTCAAAATATGTTACCCTATAATTTTAAGTGTTCTTTCAAATAAGACCGACTTAATTTTCGTTTCATATGCACTTTAACTCTTTCCTGTCCGAATCAGTCTTTGGTATTTTATTCTGGCTAAACGCCAGACAATTTTATTCACCTCTGGGGAAGCCCCTCGGACAGGAATGAGTTAAGCATTTTAGCTAATTATAACGTCTTAGGATAAAAGTGTATGGAAACTCAACAAAAGTCTTTGTTCTATGCTTTTTTAACGTTTATGCAAGTGTGTGTACTTTCGCACTTGTTGAACACGTTGTATTTTCGATGTAATGAAAAATTTAGCGAATACACTGCAGCAGAGATTAATGGGTTCAATCATTCAAACGTATACTATACAATTATTAATGAACGTGAAACGAATTGATTTGTGCACTTCATTACACCCTCAACCTAAATCACAGCCTGTTTTTAGCTGCTTTGACGTTCGTCACATTTCCAGACAGTAAATTAAAAATATTTTCGTGTTAAAATTAGTTAAACCATAATATCATGTATTATTTAAAAACAGGTGATGGTGTTGTTCTTGTGTCAAGAAGCAACCAGTCAGTTGCTGTTGGAATAATTATGTCTGATCCAAAGAATGACATGTCAACCATTGAAAAACTCGTGGTACATGTCATACTCAAACTGGTAACAGACAGCCGAAATTGAGCAAGGCAAATCTATCCTCTGGCCTAAAGAATTGACTGCCAAACCTTTGAAACAGAACTACTAAACAATCTTTCCTTTCACAAAGAATAATACCTACAACGCAAACGCTACTTGCAATTCAAACACAACCTACAACTCAAACACAACCTACAACACAAACAATGCCTACAGCGCAAAACAGTTCCTACAACACAAACAGTGCCTACAACACAAACATTACCTACAACATAAAACACCTACAACACAAACACTTCCCTCCCCAGTTTACTGACATTCCTTTGGATCAACCCGAAGATCACATACTCAACTACAGCCTGCAAGTTCTTCAGTTGGGCGTTTTCTTAATGCAATTGGATGACACAGAAAAAGAGGGCGATGGTGAACGTATGATGAGAAACTGGAAAATCTTGATGCTGTACTCAAGGTCGAGGTCAAGGGGAAAAAAATATGCATTTGAAGCAATGCGTCTCATAACACAATGCTATGCATTGTATACTGAGAAGACGGCGCACAGAGTCATACATGGGCAATTTGTCAACCCCAAAGGTGGCCTTGGCAATAACTATGCAAACGACCTTAAACAAGAGCATATTGTGAAAGCCAACAAGACTGTACTACATGGTCTCTGTGGGAATAAAACTTTAAAAGCTGTGACTAGAAGCTCTGAAAGTGCGTACAGTCTTAAAGTTATATCTGACAACTTGGACAGTCAGAATAACATCCACCAAGATTCTTCATAGCACACCTATGGTAATTGTGAAGAAGATGTGAAGGACATTGTTGATACCTTACATGACTTAAAGCCATTTAAGTTCACAGGGAAAAGAAGTCACAAGACCTTTCAACAAATAAGCAAGACCCCTCTTGATAAACTGGATGCTGTGCTTTTGCATAAATGGTTAACAAGACACAAGAAATTACTTGCTTCAAATACATTGGCTAATGATGAAGATACAAGTGACAACAATAACGATCAAGATGAAGATGCATCAGAATGCGAGGATGACAGTAATTCAGTGATCAGCAAAGATGAATGACTAAGTAACATTACAATTGACTGAGTAATAAAATGTAATTAACTAAGGTAAAGTAATCTTTTTATATAAACATTACACCATAGTCAATAGAGATATGGTCTGGAAACTATAGGCAAACTTCGAAGCGCCTAGATAATGAGCTGTGATTTTATGTTGAACTGTACCTACACCGTGCACATCCTATGTTTTAGGTTTAATAATATTTAAATAGCATGGTTGAGTGATTGAACTGAAACGTCGCTATTGGATAATTCATTCATTATACTAAAATACAATGGGTTCAGTAACCGTGCACAAAAACACATAAAGCTGAACAAAAAGATAGAACTAAGACTTTAGCTGAGTTTCCAGCCCATATTTTGAATGACTATGATTACATGTTTCAGGCCTGCCGTGGTATTTGTGGGTAATAAGAGATGAAAATACCGTGGATTACTTTAGAGAACGATGGCAATATTTCCGGAAGTATATATTGCCACACCATTTTAAATATGAACTAAACTATAGTTTAAATGAACCAAAAAACACAAGTGAACAGCAGTCATGGTGAGCCAAAGGAGCACGTTCAAATGAAACAACTCGTCAGTAAACTAGTAAACAATATGTTACTGTAATTTTGTGACATTAACTAGTACGTGTAGTTTGGAAACTTCAGGTATGCTGATGATTAGGAGCATTGGAAAATGATATTTTAATGACATGATGGTAAAAATGCTGTGAAGACTGCCAAAATTGCAGTGGAGCTCTTCTACTTTTCACAGCAATTTTCAACGCATTTGCTGTTGATACATTTTAGGGAAATTACAGGCCTGATACTGTACTTAACTGTTGACATTGCTACTAAACGTCCAAAATCTACAATAGTTACCATATTTACTTGATTAATTGCTGTTGTGAACTGTGCTTATTAGAGATCGTAGGGTTTGTTTCAAAGATGATACTAGCAAAATTTGGCTATTGATTATTATCTACTATAAACAACTTTGTGTCATTGTCATTGTCTTTGAGTCATTGCATTATATATATTATATGAATGATGCAAGCAATCAGGGTGGAAATGGGATGGCAGATGAGAAAAGTGTCAGCATGTCAAAACAAAAGAAAAAGTCTTGTTTCTATCAATTTGGGGTTGAAAATCTCGCATTATCTAGTTACAATAATTTCATGAATGCAGGTACAGTATAAAGCAACAACATATCAGTAACAACAGTACAGGAAACTTTCCATAATTTGTTCAGCACTGTAACTATATACGCAGTACTGGACATTATCATTTTCCTCGAGGGGTGAATCACTTCTAAAAAAGTGTACAAGATTTTTGGGATTTTCAAATTCCTGTGAGATTTTTCTGAAATTATTTTGGATTTTTTGATATTTTTTTTGAGATTCTTTTTATTTCTTCGGATTTTTGAGATTTTTTCGAATTTTAATTTGGATTCTTAAAGGTGTCCAGTGATTTACCCCTCAGTTTCCCTAAAGTCCTATGAACCTGCCAATTTTTTTTACAGTTTTAAGTGTATTGTGAAACAATGTCAAAAATTACTTTGGCATGTTTCTTTGCTATAAACAGGAAGAAGGTCATGGATATCATTAACTGATTTAAATTTACCACAATGTTCAATTGTCATGTCTATTAGTTCAATGCTAAACCCAGTAGCTAGGGTAATACTTCCTACACATGACCTTCCAAACTGCAGAGAAGCACGGTACCTTTCAAGATCCTCTCGAATTGATTTCTTCTGGAAAACTGAAATGGAAACACAAGCTTCATCTGTTTCCACTGGAACTGTGGGCTGAATATCTTGTCCCTTTAACTCTGAGTTTTCATCTTTGTCCAAGCATAACAAACAGTCACAAACAGATCTGTGATAATCACAACAATTGTGGTAATCTGGTTTTTGTTTAACATCATGCCCAAAATATTTAAGAATTATTTTCTCTTTTACATGAATCAGATGTTGCAAGCTCTCTCATAACAGCAGCAACTTCATTTTTCCCTTGTCGTATATCATGACTGTTATAATACAATGTGGCTATTGATGGGTCTCCATCTCTTCCTGATCGACCTGTTTCCTGAAAAATATTCCTCCATTGTTTTAGGTACACCTATGTGAATGACATGTCGAATATTTGAAATGTCTATACCCATGCCAAAAGCAACGGTTGCAAATAATACTCGTGCAGTGCAAACTCCTTTTACCATTTCTTCTATAATTCTTTCTTTCTCATGTTGTGGGCATTCAGCATGGAACTGGGCAAAAAGACGGTTTTTTGAGATTGGTTTTGCATTGGAAGGAAAATACTGATTCTTTTGCAGAACAGAGCTGAAGTACATGAAGCAGCTAGCACAAGTTTGAAGTGTGCCATAAATTATTGTTTAAAGGCATTGCATCTTTCATTTCTTTCAGCTTATCAGCTAGTGGCTCAAGGATAGGATTTAATTTATCATCTCCATATGATGGCCTTTTCTTAGATTCATAGAAAATGTTGCCACGATCAGGATTTACTTCAATTTTCACAACATCAATTAAGTTCAGTGAGTCAATAATTAAAGATTGTGTTGAACGTGTGGCTGTTAGCAGTTAGAGCCATATGAGGTGTACCAGGGAAGATGCTGCACAAAACATCCAACTTCCCATATGCTGGTCTAAAAGATTTCCTAAGTAATTGATAAAAAGAATTAGTTAACAAAATGATACAATAATGTAAAATAATGTAAAATTAAGGCTAAAAAGTTAAAACTATTGAACATTTTCAACACTATAATATATAAAGTCATCAGGGTTAATGCAATATTGTTACAAACTTCAGCATGTAAACAGTAACAATACTACAATAATGATTTTATAATAGATTTTGGTAGTTTTAACTTTTTGCCCTATTAAATATTTTAGTTTATAACAAATATGTACATGTACTGTATTTAGTAACAAAATACAGTATAGATCACATGCACTTAAGAATTATTTAAAAAAAATTGCCAGTGTTTGTCAGCACTTCATGTGTTGTTGTTGAAAGCATGAGACCCAAAGCTCCTTCAATTGTTTGGTCTAGAATATTATTTGACCCTCCCTCCCCCCAAATAAATAAATAAATAAATTGACTAATCTGCAACATGTTTTTTTCTCTATATACAGCACTGTCTCACAGGTGTTAGGGCATAAGTGGTTAAAAAATATAAGGGGATAAAATGCCCACT
The DNA here is from genome assembly GCA_035771165.1 of Paragorgia papillata. NCBI lineage: Eukaryota > Metazoa > Cnidaria > Anthozoa > Scleralcyonacea > Coralliidae > Paragorgia > Paragorgia papillata. The sequence continues at coordinate 129,749 of JAWNZC010000211.1, read as the reverse complement.
TAATTTCTCTATATTAAGATTGCCTTAAGGCTACCCAACTATCCTCCCAAACTTGATGACATCTTCCAGCACACCTGATTGGAAATATTAACATACATGTACTTTCTTTTTAATTTTGTGCTACCAAAGAATCCCTATTCAAAAATTATGTTTGCTATTGCTGAACCCCTACAACTATTCCCACTTCCTATGCCACTGATATGACACAAAGTCTTTTTATCAACTTTTTATATGTATGTACAGTACTGTATATAATTACATTGTGTTTAATAGCCTGGTTATAGTTTTATAGGTGCCAGCTATCCAATATTGCCTCAAAAATAACAAAGATCACTGCAACAACGATGATGCACCAAAAAGAATATAAGGAAAGGAGTTGTCATTCTTCAATTGGAATTTATTACTAGGAATAATTTTTAAATTATTAAAATATAAGTAATTAATTAATTTAAAAAATATAAATAATTGAATAAAACCATAAAAAGTGTAACAATTTAATTAAATTACATAGAGGTAAAAAATGTGCATAAATATAGTCTCAACCATTCCTTAATTAAATGGGCTTCATCGACCACAACACATTTAACTCTTTTTTTAAAAGATTGAGATTTCAAAATCTTGAAGAAGGATTTGTTGCTGACACACAATTCTGGATGAAAATACAGTATTCTACAGGGACATGCTGGGTCTCTTAAAGAAGAAGATTGGGATACTGTAAGGGTAGTTTGCATCTTTTACAGCTTCTCCAATGACCATATATGAGCAAACTCCTCTTTCATTCAGTTTTGTAATTTGATCACACATTAATGCATTTAAAGGTGATACCACTAACACCAACGCCTGCGAATCGAGACTGAGTGTATCTTTTGGCCCAGAGTAACAACGCATTTTACACATTTCCAGATAGGTCAAAAACATCTGGTAAAACCTGATAGATTAAAGACTTGCCAAATCCCGTTGGCAACACAGCCAATACATCGTTTCCACGCACGATTTGATTCTATTGCTTGGAGCTGTTCGTCTTTCAATGTTATCTTGTTCGTTAGCTTACATAGAGCAAAATCTACAGCCTCATTTAATTGTGTTTCGATTAATTGACAACCCGCCATGATAGTATTAAGCAATAGCGAACTGACAAGCCTGAACCCGCTTATATATATATATATATATATATATATATATATAGTATACTGCCAAAATGTACACTGTATGTACTAATTGTATGAAATTATGTCATATAAATACACTGCAATATTATTTGCTTACATTAGATTTTAAGAACGTTATTATTATTATTAAGTACAGAACACTTTTTCTCACTTACCTTTTGAATATGCGTCGAATACATGGCCATCAAAGGTTAATATAGACTTCAATAGTTCCATTTTATTTTATATTTAATATAAATTGTCATAGCTGTTCCCCAGATCGAACTTCGAAGTACTGAATATTAAAAATATTTGTCTGGCGTTATCCAAAATGCCCAGAATATAAATACTAAAGACCAACTCGGACAGTAAAGAGAGTTAAAAAGATTAATTTACTTTAAAGCCCTAATCAAACGAGAACGCACGTCATCGCAAGTTGGCAGTCACGCTATCTCAGCCAGCCGCTCTGAATAGTTTCCCGAAAATATCACGTACCGTGACAAAGTTAAAACTTGTTTAAAACACTAATGAAACCTTTATTTTGTTAATTTGGGTGTTCAAACGACCGCCACAGAAATTCTAACTGCCAACTTGCGATGACTTGCGTTCTCGTTTGATTAGGGCTTAAAGTGTAGCGTGTTTTTGGGCCATAGTGAAGAGACTTTCTTCTCTGATTCTGGAACAACTTTATTGACAAACGAGAGTGAACAGCTGAACGTTACAAACGTCTTCTCTAGCTACATCGCACCTTCGGTTCTCACATCTCGGTCACTCAGTCTCACAACTCTCGCTTCTAAATCTAATCTAATACATCGAGTTGCTGTGTTTATATATCTTACATTTCAGCGACAGTCAGCTTGCTGAATCACGGTCATTACGTCAGTCCTTACGTAGGAACAAACTGCGTGGTTATTCACCAATACCTTCTTTGCCAAATACGGTATACAAAACATTATCTATACGTCAATGCACTACGTAAAAACTAATGATCTGGAAACCTACTTACAAGAATGCGGATACAAACCCACGCTAGAGATTAAACATTTTAACGCCTTAGTAAAGTTAAGTTTATAACAACCGCTACACTATCCCCTCCTTAAGTTCTTGTCCTCAAGAACAAACTGAAAAATCTATCCTGAACTGAACCTAAATCGCGCATGCAATAAACAGAAAAATTATCAACTATAAAACGATTTTGCAAAGAAACTAAAATTAATAAACATAAGTAAAACAAATAAAAAGATTAAAGCCAAATTGCCTGGAAACACTTAATGTGACGAATACTTGCCCTAGAGCTACTCTATAGCATACCTATATTGGAATTCATTCGAAAACTTACTATACTCTATGTAACGGAGCTAAGTATAGGTCAAAAATAGTATTGTTTATAAGGGCAACAGTGTGTCATGGCAAGGATCACACTAAAAATTAAAAACTAAGTCTTATACTTCACTATGTGACTCTGCAACCTACTATAAACGTCGAAATAACTAGTACCGACAATCGTACCGACATACGCAGCGAACATCGCTGTCTTAAAACTCACACTGCCGCACCAACGTACAGTGAATTCGAACCTCTGTCTTACTCGTCTTACTCTGTTCACTAACTTACCAAACTAACGGATCGGATGACGGATCATACCGACGAATCGCTCAGTGAACCTTTATGGCTATGACCAATGCTTGATCATGCTATCTCGTCTCGAACTACAAAACCTAACTACCGTAACTAATTTAATTAATCTTAAAAATGTTACTCGATATTGCAAAGAAATGTCAAAATATAAACGTTATTAACAGTCTGATTACGCATTTTTCTTCATCGTTCTTGATTGTTCATGTTTTCTTTTTCTTCTTTCTTGTTCCTAAAGTTGTCTCGTTGTCGATCATGTTGTCCAATCTTTTCAAGTACCATTTTCCTCGTCTCCGTCATTTGATCTCTGCTCACTGCTGAGCCTCGAGCGTTTTCTGTTCACCTCCTCTAGATCTTGTGCTACTTTGGATTCGTATTTTCACTGATACATCAGGTCGTCGGTCTCTCTCGGTCGGTCTCTCTCTCTTTTCACCACTTCAATCGTAGTCTCGTCAATGTGAACTTGGGCAACTTGTATATAGCGTTGTCTGCGTCTTTCTTTCGTTTGATGTAGCCAGATATCATCCGTCTTGTATGAACATTCTGTTGAGCTGCCCTCGAAGCCGAAATATACTGCTGTCCAGTGAACCATTATCTCAGTGATCCCACCGCTGCCACCAAATTTGTAGCGTGTTTTTGGGCCATAGTGAAGAGACTTTCTTCTCTGATTCTGGAACAACTTTATTGACAAACGAGAGTGAACAGCTGAACGTTACAAACGTCTTCTCTAGCTACATCGCACCTTCGGTTCTCACATCTCGGTCACTCAGTCTCACAACTCTCTATAACAACCGCTACAAAAGTTCCATTTAACTCGAGTCAAAACTCGTTATTGTCTGAGGGTTTAATACCCGGTAAAATCGGATAAATTGCACGAACACATAAACACAAAGATCAGCAGCTTTAGCGACGAGCATGCGCTTAACAACCGGAACCCCTCATTTCAAGGGTAATTAATCCAATTTCCCCAGAGTCTCCCCGCGCTCTCCCGCTGACCAAAAAGGGGGTGACTATGGGCTCGAGATTGGCTAAACCGGGGAGCAGGGGTTGGCATAGCCTGGTACCCTGGCCCAATCAAAGAATATGGGCCAGGTAACCACTAAATACTTCTGCTTTCCTATTGGTTGAAATTTCGCGCGTTTTTAGTGGCTATGAGTGAAATAGCCTGGTTCCCTGGCCCAATTTCAAAAGAAATAAGGGCCAGGTAACCACTAATCTCATTCTCGCGTCATCAGGGCTAAATCCACTTATGACGATTGCAGTTTTACTCATAGCCACTAAAAACGCGCGAAAATTTAACCAATAGGAAAGCAGAAGTCTTTAGTGGTTACCTGGCCCATATTCTTTGATTGGGCCAGGGTACCAGGCTATGAGTGAAATTGCAATCGTCATAAGTGGATTTAGCCCTGATGACGCGAGAATGAGATTAGTGGTTACCTGGCCCATATTTCTTTTGAAATTGGGCCAGGGTACCAGGCTAGGGTTGGCAGTGCCACTTGCACGAGAGGACCGCACGAGAAGACCCCTATACACGAGAGCACCCCTACCATATATGGTTCGAAGGTTATCAATATGGCGCCTTCGTCAGTTTTCTTGACTCTTGTCCACTCTCGAGGGATTTCTGGTGAAGAAAAATTTCGAGTTTGTCTGCTATCTAGGGGACAGTGGTTTGTGCATAACAGAGAGTAAAAATTGATCAATTTAGAATAGCGCTTTCCTCCAAACGACAAACGTTGACCTCCTCGGATGACTTGGCGTCGGAAATATTGAGTATCGCCTCGGAACAAATGTTTTATACAGGTATTAAGCTTATAAAGCATTTTTATAGTACTGAAGCGTCTGTGTAGGAAATGTACGTTTATTTTAGCCAGACTATTTTATTCTTCTTGTGGATGTTTCGGAGACAGAAACTGAGAAGATTTGACTGAAATTTACAGTGTTATTAAAATTTTACTCTTGCCTCTACTGACAGTCTGTATACACTATTTACATGTATATATAAATATATTTCTGAAACTCATTAATAATTCATGAGGAAAATTCAGAGGTTTAATCAATGTCTGTTCACCCCGATACAGAACTGATATCAGTGCCTCTAAATGTGATACAGAACTGTTTAACAAAAGATCAGTTCTGTAGCACATTTTATACAGACACTGATATCAGTTCTGTAGCAATTTATAGTGTACAGACACTTTGCTTTCAACTATCTTGAGTGAGGTACGCTGGTAGCATCCTCATACAAAATGAAGATGCAAACATTTGGTGAACAACAACATTTGTTGAAAAACAAGTGATGATCAGAATGGTTATTTATGGTACATCACTTAGAATATAAAATGTAGGACTAATGCTAAATCAAAGCGCATCACTAATTTTATTAATCGTAGCCTATTAAACCTTACCTCGAAGGTTTATCAGCTCTTAACATGATGTAACTTAAAACGTGTTTTAGAAGTAATTTACAGAATTTGTGTCCGTTCTGTACCGGGATACATACAGGTTCTTGGCTTCACCTCATGTTTATATAACCCCCAATACAGAATGGCCACCTCATTCTGTAAATAGTACATATGGCATTATACAGTATATATATATATATATATAAGTGAGTTTTGGTTCACGAAATGTTAGAGAGTGCTCAATACCATATATAGATAGAGCAAAATACAAAGTATGAAGTATAGTTTTACCTTAAAGTCTTCGCTACCAGAGGTTTCACCCTAAACGGGATCCTAAACACCTGATGATCCTGTTTAGGGTGAAACCTCTGGTAGCGAAGACTTTAAGGTAAAACTATACTTCATACTTTATATATATATATGTATATACATACTGTACACTAGTATACACTAGAGGCAAGAGTAAAATTTTTATATATATATATTATCTATATAAATGGGGTCACCACTTAATCCTTTAACTCCCACCATGTCAGGCGGTCTTTCCCTGATGAGTAAAATCATTTGGCATTAGACAGAGTACATGTAAAAAATAGAAAGTGCCAAATGGCACCAATGGGAATGAAATGGTTAAATGTGGATATCTTCCCAAAATTAATAAGATTTCATGTACAGTACATGTAATTTGTATAGAAAAATAGGGTCACCACTTAATGTCGGTATCTCCCTGAGATTAAAATTATTGACAAATGGGGTCACCCCTTACATGTACATGTAATGTGGGTATCACCCTGAAATTAAAATTATAGGAAAATGAGGTCACCACTTAACCCTTTTTCTACTAGGTCACCCTAAACCAGCCACTTTGTTATTTAACTCTGTCTAACACCAGAAGATTTTACTCATCAAATGAGAACCCCTAGGAGGGAAAGGGTTAATGTGGGTGTCTCCACAACATTAAATAAGTGCAGAATGATATCAAAATATTGAGTCACCACATAGATTGGGTATCTCCCTGAAATTAGAATTATGAAGAAATGGGGTCACCATATCTCCCTGAAATTAAGATTATGGGAAAATGGTGTCATTTAATGTGGGTACAGTATCTTCTGGAAATGAAATATATGAGAGACTCAACGTTTTGACACAAGGTTTTTATCCAGTTAGAATGGTTGATAGTTGGGCCTGTACAGTATTTATATTTGTGTGTGTCTAATTACCACAACACAATTTCTGTTGCTACAGTATATAAAGGGGATATTACACAGTGGTGAGAAGATATGGATTTTATGTTTGAGTGGCAAGGACAATATCTTACGAGTGAGCACAGCAAACAAGTGAGATATTGCTCTTGCCACAAGAACATAAAATCCATATATTTTGAGAAACCATGTAATGTTCTATTTATTATATGGACAATGAAATTATGCGTGGAACAGGAAGTGATGTTGATAAACTGGGTTTAATGCAAAAACTACAACCACTTGACCTAAAACTCTGAGAAAATACAAATGAAAAATACAACAGCTTATTCGAATACGTCATTTTACGTGAAAAAATGAGAATTTACTTGATTCAAAACTTACAACAAAAGCCATAAATTTTGATTTGTCAATACAGTATGTCTCTTGCCAGTGTTACATACGAGAAATACACCACTCAGTTCCCAGATGTAGTGAAATATGGATTCTACGAGTGTTTTAGTTGCTAGAAAAAAACTCTTCCTCCATATAATAATTAAACTGTAATATCCACTTTAATTAGTATGTATCTAATCTACATTAAGTGGTGACTCCATTTTTTTATAATTTTAATTTTGAGGAGATATCCACAAGTTTTGTCAGTGGTAACCAGGGTTTATAATGACAGTTTTTTTATTTAATCCAAAGTAAAAATATATGCCACATGTGTCTTATCCTTGACATGGTTGCCTGCAAAAACTGTTTTGAAACAATTTTATATTGAACAAATTTTTAGATTTTTAATAAGGATTTATATATATTCTCTATAAGTATTAAGCTTAAATTGTATTATGGGCATGTAATAATTATGTAAATACACCACTCGCTTCCGGGTGTAGTGAAATATCGATTCTACGAATGTTTTAGTCATACATGTCCAACATAAGCATCGGATGACGGATCGTAACGATCGGTAAAAGGGCGTTGCAGATCACACGTATATACCGTATACCATCTGTATTCCGATAGTCACGGACCGACATCACGTGATAAGATGGTAGACACTTAGTAAATATATACGTTTCAGATGGTACGGATCGTACGGACCGTGACATCTGCATTCGGATGGTCACGGATCGATATCACATGATACAGATGGTAGAAATCGAGGCATTACACGGCATAATGCCACAACTATATCACAATGTTGCCTCGTTCTTTATAAATCTCAGGCGCACGTCAAGTACGAAATATTCGTGACTCGAACATTACACAGCATAATGCCACTAGTATATCACAATGTTGCCTCGTTCTTTATAAAACTCCGGCGTACGTCAAGTACGAAATATTCGTGACTAGAGCATACACACGGCATCGTGACCATCCGAATACAGATGCCACGGTCCATACGATCCGTACCATCTGAACTATCTGCACTATCATACATATGTACAACATCTCAGAGTCACGTGTATTTACTAAGTCTAAACCACCTGTATCATGTGATGTCGGTCCGTGACCATCCGAATACAGATGCCACGGTCCGTACGATCCGTACCATCTGAACCATCTGCACTATCATACATACAACATCTGAGAGCAGCGTATATTTACTAAGTGTCTACCATCTGTATCACCTGATGTCGGTCCGTGACCATCGGAACACAGATGCTACGGTACGTACGATCTGCAACGCCCTTTTACCGATCGTTACGGTCCGACATCCGATGCCTATGTTGGACATAGCTCGTTTTAGTTGCTAGTAAAATACTCTTCTCCGTATAATAAACTGTAATATCCATTTTAATTAGTATGTATCTAATCTACATTAAGTGGTGACTCCATTTTTTCATCATTTTAATTTTGAGGAGATATCCACAAGTTTTTGTCAGTGGTACGTAACCAGAGTTTATAATGACAGTTTTTTTATTTAAACCAAAGTAAAAAATATACGCCATGTCTTATCCTTGACATGGTTGCCAGCAAAAACTGTTTTGAAATTTATATTGAACAAATTTTTAGATTTTTTAATAAGGATTTATATTATATATTCTCTATAAGTATAGCTTAAATTGTATTATGGGCATGTAATAATTATATATATAATTTGATCATGTGTAATATACAGTAAAGAGCCTTTTTCAGGGAATGACATTTGTCCTTGTACACCACCAACGCGGGGGTTATCACGTCAAGTGAAAATGATGTATTTGTGTATTCTAGTTAAATTCTGGCCAATTGTAACTATACTAAGTTCTATTTCTTTCTTTGTTTTGTTTTTTTCAGTTCCTTAGTACTTTCCATCATTTGGATTAAATGATACTCAATCTGCTTTACTACTGTCATAGTTTTCCTATTGACTTATTTTGAAGGACGTCGGTGAATTCACTTTTGAAAGACCAAAATATAAGGAAGAGTGCTTCAGTGCATGTTATATTGCCAAATTCGAGAGCTTGATACTGACGTTTTTAAGCAAAAACCATCGTCGGAGTAAACGGTTGATCAGAGTGAACATGCATGGTTTATTCTTGCAAATTGTGTGTATTAATTGTATATTTACGATGGCCCGCAATGGTAAAACACAACTCCAAAATTTCGATGTTGACTGCTCATAAATAGATTATTTGCCTACAGTACAAACAAAAATTGTTGCTTTTACTTATTACATGTATATCCAACTACAGTAGGGGAAATACATAACATCATATTCTCTTTCAATGATAGAAGAGCAAGTGGGCCTTATAGTATTCCTACGTTTATACTAAAAATATTGAGTAATGGACAGTAATATTATATTCTTAATATTATACTCTTAATATTATATTCTTTGAGATATTATTTAATTTTTCCCCTATCAGGTATACATGTACCCTGGTCCATTAAAGACCATTATGTTCTACACCCCCCCCACCCCACCCCCCACCCCCCACCCCCGAAATGCTCAATTTCAAAGGGGTGCCAATTACTCGATTAGTGCCTTGCTGCAGTGGGATGCGACGCGACTTTTCATTGAAAATGTCAATCACATTTCTAATGTCTAGCTTCCTTGGATTTATTGGATTTCCCCCCGTTATTTTCTATAATTTTAAATGTATTTGTATAATAAAACGTCCACTTCATCCCTAAATTTGTATGACACCTTCCAGGTTTGATAAAATGCGCTATTGAAAACACGATTTAAAACTTTTAAATCTTTCTTCAAAGTACCGTCGGAATGCAGGAAATGCCATTTCAGAGGTCCAAATTTAAAACATTTTCCGGGGCACCCTAGGAATGGTTTGACTAAGGTGAAAAAAATTCTAGATCCGCCCCTGCAGCACACCCCCCCCCTGCAGCACCCCCCTACCAGATCAAGCTGGATCCATCACTGCACCAATCTTGCTTTCATCTTGGAGTAATCTAATAGCATACCGTCCAGCTGCTATTAATAGCACAAAAAGCGGACAAACAAAGCAAAATTGACTTTCAAATCATTGAAAATGAGCCATTATCCATTGTTCGAAGTGCAAGAATTGTGGGTAAAAGCGGACAAACATCAATCCTGACGTCATCACGACGGAGTGCTAGTGAAGCCCAACCAATAAAAACACTTGCGTAACAGATTTAGCCCCCTAACAGATTTATAGTAATCGAAATATATAGATAATAATACATGAATGCGCGGGTCAACACGAGAAATAAATTTCATATTTCCAAGCATTCATGTATTGTTCTGTTTATTATATAAAAAACAGTCCTTTTCCCCACAAAAATAGAGCAGTAAACTCTAATACGTTTCACGATAATCGACACATGTGAGATTATCATGAATAATCACATGTGAGATTATCGTTTTTATTAGTGGCGGAAACATCAATAAAACACCGCTCTATTTTATATAATAAAGTAAGGTTAGATATACTGCCGAAACAGAGAACGTAGGAGTCTAACGTTTCGAGCGAAGGCCCTTCCTCTGCAGAGAGAAGGGTCTTCGCTCGAAAACGTTAGACTCCTACGTTATCTATTTCGGCAGTATACCCAACCTTACTATATGTACTATGTACTATATACTATATATAAAATAGGTTGCGTCTTACGGCACGCTGTGATTGGTCAGTTACCGTGTTTATATCAGGCTATGTAAACACGGTTGTGATGTCACGGCACATTTTTTAGCCTTATTTCATAAAAGAAATAGAAAATGGATGCCCTGTGTTTATATAACCTGATGCAAACACTCGAGTGAGTTGGGAGAATTCGAAAGTACTTACGTAAACCCTCGCCTACGGCTCGGGTTCACATAAACTTTCGAATTCTCCCAACTCACTCTCGTGTTTGCATCAGGCTATATAAACACGGGCGGCCATTTTCTATTTCTTAAATATAACCAGACACAGTGCTACAAAGCGGTGCCCTCACCCTGTGGCGTTCAAAACATCGCGTTAAGAATGTCCCGTCAAAAATGTCGCTTGCTATTGATTCCGAACGAACGAACGAACGAACGAACGAACGAACGAACGAACGAACGAACGAACGAACGAACGAACGAACGAACGAACGAACGAACGAACGAACGAACGAACGAACGAACGAACGAAGTCACAAGCGGTTTGAAAGTTAGCTGCGCCCGCAAGCTAACTTTCAAGGCACCGCAATATTTTAACAGGGAGCCCATGTCACCAAAGTGTTTTTCAATAGGTACCTATAATAACAATAGTATATACGTACGGGGTAACATAAATGAAATATGAAGTAAATACAAGATAACAAGATATGGTTATATATATATATATATATATATATATAGACGTTTGGTGGTCGTCCGTCCAGCTCAATTACTCAGAAAAGATTTTAGCGTTTGCATGAGAATAAGATGTAGTTAAAGTGATATGATAAGTTGTACGTATACACGTGCATGTGGTACGTTTGCGAACTTGGTGTAATGTAACAAACGTTTGGTGGACGTTCGTCAAGCTCAATCAGCCCAGGGGCCGTCTTCTTCGTGATAAATTAATTTATGTTTTCCCCAGTTAGTCTTACCTTTAGGTAAGTGGAATTTGGTGTTGTTTCTAGTATGGTATCGGTGGAAATTGCTATTTGGTATAGTAGATCAACTTTGAATCAAAAACGTTGTTCAGACATTTAATGTTACTGTAGACCTTCGGGTTACGTTTTAGGGAAAACATAGCGCTCCGTCCATTTATTGCATATACTAAAAACCTAGCTACACATTCGAAAGCTGGTATATTGGGCTACAAGACTGCATCAAAACACATTTGGTAATTTAGTTATGAACGCAAACAAAAAATAGCGCTTCTGTTTATAAAGGTTTTCATTCCAATTTGAAATATACTATATACTATAAGTGAACAACTAGGTAGATAAATATCATAGCAAAAAAAGGGTGTCCGGGTTTGTAAAAATTCCAAATACTTTTAGAGTTATAATTGTCAGTTGTTTGCTGTACAAGCTGTGTTAGTTGGTAATACTCAGAAAAACTCTGAGCTCTAAGCGGGACTCGAACCCAGCTCAGAGTTTTTCTAGAGCTCAGAGCTCTTCTGAATATTACCAACTAACATAGCTTGTACAAATTTTTACTAACATCAAGCTGCAATTTCTGAAACTAACTTTTAGAGTTATCGAATTTTCACTATCACAGCTAACACAGGAGGTTGAATGGGCTTGCATAAAAGGCCGTAAAAAGATAACTATTGAAAATTTTACAATTCCCAGACACACTTGTCACCAGAATGTTAAGTTACTCGAATACAATTTTTAGACGATTCTGATAAATTTGTGTTCACTTATAGCCTTTTAAATTTCTTACTTTAGTTCAAAATATTTCTTTCAGGAAAAGCCGTGTGAAAGAAACCTCTTGTCACTTTTTTCATTGCTTAGAAATAAAAAAAAACATTTCCGGAATCTGAAAGCCCTCATAAAGTGCTTCACTTTCAGCGAATAAAAAAATTAAAAACACTATGGTTTGGAGGTCTACAGTAACGCTAAAAATACAGTTACAGCGATGCTCGTGACGTCGATCGTTTATTCAAGAGTATACAGAATTATATTAATAATATTACAGAATGTTTTGATATATAGTATAAAGGTTACCAATCAGCCTGAAACATTTGAATTCAAAATACTATTATTAATTAACGGATGCATGACAGCTACTTTGTATCAAATTACGAACTTAGAGTTCCCGAAGAGGAACTCTTCTAGGGGGGTCCGGGGGCATGCCCCCCTGGAAAATTTTGAAATTTAGAGTCTCCAAAATGCCATTTTCCTGCATCCTGAGGGGTGAATTTTAAGATCACTGAAGGTCATAAAATGTCATAAAAACTAGTTAAAATACAGACACATTTCTGACATTTTCAAATACAATTAATATGGAAAATTTTGTCAGGAACTACAAAAAGATTTTTCGTCACGACAATCTTATCAAAATAAAAACTATTTAACTAATATAAAGATTTATCTATTAGTATACCTGTTTATCTATATCTATGCTAATAGCCTGAGTCCGAATTTTTATATTTTAATTGCTTCATTCTTTGCTCATTTATTTCGGTATTACTGGGGGGGGGGGGGGGGGGGGTTAGAGTATACGTATGTCCGTTAAGTCAAACAATGTGAACCAACACATCACCCCATATATGCGGTTTACACTCTCTATATATAACACCTTTAGCCGAAAACACCACATTTTTGGAAAAGATGGAAGGAATGAGTTAAATTGTCTGAAATTCTCAGATAAGTCTACCTTTACCAAGATAAAACTTTAGTTAAAATATCAAGAAAAATTATAAAATCAAACAATGTGAACTGAGAGACATTATTCAAGGGAGACTATTTAGTCTCCCCTGCATGGAAAGGGAGACTAATTAGTCTCCCTTCAGATTTTAGACTTGCCGTTTACATGGTACAAATTTGGAACACAATTACCAAGGGCCAAGTTAAAAGTATGGTTAAAGTATCACAAAAAATTATAAATTGATAAAGTCAGACAATGTCAACCAACATTTACGCACTCCGCGATATGCAGTTTATACTCTATATATAACACCTTTAGCCGAAAATACCCCATTTTTGGAAAAGATGGAAGAAATCTTTCAAATGGTCTGAAATTTTGAAATTAATTTACGTTTACTAAGTTAGAACTATGGTTAAAATATAAAGAGAAACCATGAAGTCAAACAATGTGAACCAACACATCACCCCATATATGCGGTTTTTACTCTCTCTATATATATTTATAAAATAGGTTGCGTCTTACGCACGCTGTGATTGGTCAATTACCGTATTTATATCAGGCTATGTAAACACGGTTGTGATGTCACGGCACATTTTTTAGCCTTATTTCATAAAAGAAATAGAAAATGGATGCCCTGTGTTTATATAACCTGATGCAAACACTCGAGTGAGTTGGGAGAATTCGAAAGTACTTATGTAAACCCTCGCCTACGGCTCGGGTTCACATAAACTTTCGAATTCTCCCAACTCACTCTCGTGTTTGCATCAGGCTATATAAACACGGGCGGCCATTTTCTATTTCTTAAATAATACCTTTAGCCGAAAATAGCTCATTTTTGGAAAAGATGGAAGGAATCAGTCAAATTGTCTGAAATTTTCAGATTAGCCTACTTTTGCCAAGATAAAACTTTAGTTAAAATATCAAGAGAAACCATTAAGTCAAACAATGTGAACCAACACATCACCCCATATATGCGGTTTTTACTCTCTCTATATATAACACCTTTAGCCGAAAATACCCCAATTTTGGAAAAGATGGAAGGAATGAGTCAAATTGTCTGAAATTTTCAGATAAGTCTACGTTTACCAAGATAAAACTTTAGTGCAAATATCAAGAAAAATTATAAAATCGAACAATGTGAACTGAGAGACATTATTCAAGGGAGACTATTTAGTCTCCCCTGCGTAGAAAGGGAGACTAATTAGTCTCCCTTCAGATTTTAGACTTGCCGTTTACATGGTACAAATTTGGAACACAATTAACAGGTGCCAAGTTAAAAGTATGGTTAAAGTATCATAAAAAATTATAAACTGATAATGTCAGACAATGTCAACCAACATATACGCACTCCGTGATATGCAGTTCATGCTCTATATATAACACCTTTAGCCGAAAATAGCTCATTTTTGGAAAAGATGGAAGGAATCAGACAAATTGTCTGAAATTTTCAGATTAGCCTACTTTTACCAAGATAAAACTTTAGTTAAAATACCAAGAGAAACCATTAAGTCAAACAATGTGAACCAACACATCACCCCATATATGCGGTTTTTACTCTCTCTCTATATATATAACACCTTTAGCCGAAAATAGCTCATTTTTGGAAAAGATGGAAGGAATCATTCAAATTGTCTGAAATTTTCAGATTAGCCTACTTTTGCCAAGATAAAACTTAAGTTAAAATATCAAGAGAAACCTTTAAGTCAAACAAATGTGAACCAACACATCACCCCATATATGCGGTTTTTACTCTCTCTATATATAACACCTCTGGCCGAAAATACCCCATTTTTGGAAAAGATGGAAGGAATGAGTCAAATTGTCTGAAATTTTCACATAATTCTACGTTTACCAAGATAAAACTTTAGTGCAAAAATCAAGAAAAATTATAAAATCGAACAATGTGAACTGAGAGACATTATTCAAGGGAGACTATTTAGTCTCCCCTGCGTAGAAAGGGAGACTAATTAGTCTCCCTTCAGATTTTAGACTTGCCGTTTACATGGTACAAATTTGGAACACAATTAACAGGTGCCAAGTTAAAAGTATGGTTAAAGTATCATAAAAAATTATAAACTGATAATGTCAGACAATGTCAACCAACATATACGCACTCCGTGATATGCAGTTCATGCTCTATATATAACACCTTTAGCCGAAAATAGCTCATTTTTGGAAAAGATGGAAGGAATCAAACAAATTGTCTGAAATTTTCAGATTAGCCTACTTTTACCAAGATAAAACTTTAGTTAAAATACCAAGAGAAACCATTAAGTCAAACAATGTGAACCAACACATCACCCCATATATGCGGTTTTTACTCTCTCTATATATAACACCTTTAGCCGAAAATACCCCATTTTTGGAAAAGATGGAAGGAATGAGTCAAATTGTCTGAAATTTTCAGATTAAGTCTACCTTTACCAAGATAAAACTTTAGTGAAAATATCAAGAAAAATTATGAAATCAAACAATGTGAACTGAGAGACATTATTCAAGGGAGACTATTTAGTCTCCCCTGCATGGAAAGGGAGACTAATTGGTCTCCCTTCAGATTTTAGACTTGTCGTTTACATGATACAAATTTGGAACACAATTAACAAGTGCCAAGTTAAAAGTATGGTTAAAGTATAATAAAAAATTATAAAACTGATAAAGTCAGACAATGTCAACCAACATATACGCACTCCGTGATATGCAGTTCATGCTCTATATATAACACCTTTAGCCGAAAATACCCCATTTTTGGAAAAGATGGAAGAAATCTGTCAAATGGCGTGAAATTTTGAAATTCATTTACTTTTACTAACTTAGAACTATGGTTAAAATATAAAGAGAAACCATGAAGTCAAACAATGTGAACCAACACATCACCCCATATATGCGGTTTTTACTCTCTCTATATATAACACCTTTAGCCGAAAATACCCCATTTTTGGAAAAGATGGAGGGAATGAGTCAAATTGTCTGAAATTTTCAGATAAGTCTACGTTTACCAAGATAAAACTTTAGTGCAAATATCAAGAAAAATTATAAAATCGAACAATGTGAACTGAGAGACATTATTCAAGGGAGACTATTTAGTCTCCCCTGCGTAGAAAGGGAGACTAATTAGTCTCCCTTCAGATTTTAGACTTGCCGTTTACATGGTACAAATTTGGAACACAATTAACAGGTGCCAAGTTAAAAGTATGGTTAAAGTATTATAAAAAATTATAAACTGATAATGTCAGACAATGTCAACCAACATTTACGCACTCCGTGATATGCAGTTCATGCTCTATATATAACACCTTTAGACCGAAAATACCCCCATTTTTGGAAAAGATGGAAGGAATCAGTCAAATTGTCTGAAATTTTCAGATTAGTCTACTTTTGCCAAGATAAAGCGTTAGTTAAAATATCAAGAGAAACCATTAAGTCAAACAATGTGAACCAACACATCGTTCCATATATACGGCTTATACTCTCTCTATATATATAACACCTTTAGCCGAAAATACCCCATTTTTGGAAAAGATGGAAGGAATGAGTCAAATTGTCTGAAATTTTCAGATAAGTCTACCTTTACCAAGATAAAAACTTTAGTGAAAATATCAAGAAAAATTATGAAATCAAACAATGTGAACTGAGAGACATTATTCAAGGGAGACTATTTAGTCTCCCCTGCATGGAAAGGGAGACTAATTAGTCTCCCTTCAGATTTTAGACTTGTCGTTTACATGATACAAATTTGGAACACAATTAACAAGTGCCAAGTTAAAAGTATGGTTAAAGTATAATAAAAAATTATAAACTGATAATGTCAGACAATGTCAACCAACATTTACGCACTCCGTGATATGCAGTTCATGCTCTATATATAACACCTTTAGCCGAAAATACCCCATTTTTGGAAAAGATGGAAGGAATCAGTCAAATTGTCTGAAATTTTCAGATTAGTCTACTTTTGCCAAGATAAAGCGTTAGTTAAAATATCAAGAGAAACCATTAAGTCAAACAATGTGAACCAACACATCGTTCCATATATACGGCTTATACTCTCTCTATATATAACACCTTTAGCCGAAAATACCCCATTTTTGGAAAAGATGGAAGGAATGAGTCAAATTGTCTGAAATTTTCAGATAAGTCTACCTTTACCAAGATAAAACTTTAGTGAAAATATCAAGAAAAATTATGAAATCAAACAATGTGAACTGAGAGACATTATTCAAGGGAGACTATTTAGTCTCCCCTGCATGGAAAGGGAGACTAATTAGTCTCCCTTCAGATTTTAGACTTGTCGTTTACATGATACAAATTTGGAACACAATTAACAAGTGCCAAGTTAAAAGTATGGTTAAAGTATAATAAAAAATTATAAACTGATAATGTCAGACAATGTCAACCAACATATACGCACTCCGTGATATGCAGTTCATGCTCTATATATAACACCTTTAGCCGAAAATACCCGGTTTTTGGAAAAGATGGAAGGAATCAGTCAAATTGTCTGAAATTTTCAGATTAGCCTACTTTTGCCAAGATAAAACTTTAGTTAAAATATCAAGAGAAACCATTAAGTCAAACAATGTGAACCAACACATCACCCCATATATGCGGTTTTTACTCTCTCTATATATAACACCTTTAGCCGAAAATACCCCAATTTTGGAAAAGATGGAAGGAATGAGTCAAATTGTCTGAAATTTTCAGATAAGTCTACTTTTACCAAGATAAAACTTTAGTGCAAATATCAAGAAAAATTATAAAAATCGAACAATGTGAACTGAGAGACATTATTCAAGGGAGACTATTTAGTCTCCCCTGCGTAGAAAGGGAGACTAATTAGTCTCCCTTCAGATTTTAGACTTGCCGTTTACATGGTACAAATTTGGAACACAATTAACAGGTGCCAAGTTAAAAGTATGGTTAAAGTATCATAAAAAATTATAAACTGATAATGTCAGACAATGTCAACCAACATATACGCACTCCGTGATATGCAGTTCATGCTCTATATATAACACCTTTAGCCGAAAATAGCCGATTTTTGGAAAAGATGGAAGGAATCAGTCAAATTGTCTGAAATTTTCAGATTAGCCTACTTTTGCCAAGATAAAACTTTAGTTAAAATATCAAGAGAAACCATTAAGTCAAACAATGTGAACCAACACATCGTTCCATATATACGGCTTATACTCTCTCTATATATAACACCTTTAGCCGAAAATACCCCATTTTTGGAAAAGATGGAAGGAATGAGTCAAATTGTCTGAAATTTTCAGATAAGTCTACCTTTACCAAGATAAAACTTTAGTGAAAATATCAAGAAGAATTATGAAATCAAACAATGTGAACTGAGAGACATTATTCAAGGGAGACTATTTAGTCTCCCCTGCATGGAAAGGGAGACTAATTAGTCTCCCTTCAGATTTTAGACTTGTCGTTTACATGATACAAATTTGGAACACAATTAACAAGTGCCAAGTTAAAAGTAATGGTTAAAGTATAATAAAAAATTATAAACTGATAAAGTCAGACAATGTCAACCAACATATACGCACTCCGTGATATGCAGTTCATGCTCTATATATAACACCTTTAGCCGAAAATACCCCATTTTTGGAAAAGATGGAAGAAATCTGTCAAATGGCGTGAAATTTTGAAATTCATTTACTTTTACTAACTTAGAACTATGGTTAAAATATAAAGAGAAACCATGAAGTCAAACAATGTGAACCAACACATCACCCCATATATGCGGTTTTTACTCTCTCTATATATAACACCTTTAGCCGAAAATACCCCATTTTTGGAAAAGATGGAGGGAATGAGTCAAATTGTCTGAAATTTTCAGATTAGCCTACTTTTACCAAGATAAAACTTTAGTTAAAATACCAAGAGAAACCATTAAGTCAAACAATGTGAACCAACACATCACCCCATATATGCGGTTTTTACTCTCTCTATATATAACACCTTTAGCCGAAAATACCCCATTTTTGGAAAAGATGGAAGGAATGAGTCAAATTGTCTGAAATTTTCAGATAAGTCTACCTTTACCAAGATAAAACTTTAGTGAAAATATCAAGAAAAATTATAAAATCAAACAATGTGAACTGAGGGACATTATTCTAGGGACTATTTAGTTTCCCTGCGTGGAAAGGGAGACTAATTATACTCCCTTCAGATTTTAGACTTGCCGTTTACATGGTACAAATTTGGAACACAATTAACAGGTGCCAAGTTAAAAGTATGGTTAAAGTATCATAAAAAATTATAAACTGATAATGTCAGACAATGTCAACCAACATATACGCACTCCGTGATATGCAGTTCATGCTCTATATATAACACCTTTAGCCGAAAATACCCGATTTTTGGAAAAGATGGAAGGAATCAGTCAAATTGTCTGAAATTTTCAGATTAGCCTACTTTTGCCAAGATAAAACTTTAGTTAAAATATCAAGAGAAACCATTAAGTCAAACAATGTGAACCAACACATCACCCCATATATGCGGTTTTTACTCTCTCTATATATAACACCTTTAGCCGAAAATACCCCAATTTTGGAAAAGATGGAAGGAATGAGTCAAATTGTCTGAAATTTTCAGATAAGTCTACTTTTACCAAGATAAAACTTTAGTGCAAATATCAAGAAAAATTATAAAATCGAACAATGTGAACTGAGAGACATTATTCAAGGGAGACTATTTAGTCTCCCCTGCGTAGAAAGGGAGACTAATTAGTCTCCCTTCAGATTTTAGACTTGCCGTTTACATGGTACAAATTTGGAACACAATTAACAGGTGCCAAGTTAAAAGTATGGTTAAAGTATCATAAAAAATTATAAACTGATAATGTCAGACAATGTCAACCAACATATACGCACTCCGTGATATGCAGTTCATGCTCTATATATAACACCTTTAGCCGAAAATAGCCGATTTTTGGAAAAGATGGAAGGAATCAGTCAAATTGTCTGAAATTTTCAGATTAGCCTACTTTTGCCAAGATAAAACTTTAGTTAAAATATCAAGAGAAACCATTAAGTCAAACAATGTGAACCAACACATCGTTCCATATATACGGCTTATACTCTCTCTATATATAACACCTTTAGCCGAAAATACCCCATTTTTGGAAAAGATGGAAGGAATGAGTCAAATTGTCTGAAATTTTCAGATAAGTCTACCTTTACCAAGATAAAACTTTAGTGAAAATATCAAGAAAAATTATGAAATCAAACAATGTGAACTGAGAGACATTATTCAAGGGAGACTATTTAGTCTCCCCTGCATGGAAAGGGAGACTAATTGGTCTCCCTTCAGATTTTAGACTTGTCGTTTACATGATACAAATTTGGAACACAATTAACAAGTGCCAAGTTAAAAGTATGGTTAAAGTATAATAAAAAATTATAAACTGATAAAGTCAGACAATGTCAACCAACATATACGCACTCCGTGATATGCAGTTCATGCTCTATATATAACACCTTTAGCCGAAAATACCCCATTTTTGGAAAAGATGGAAGAAATCTGTCAAATGGCGTGAAATTTTGAAATTCATTTACTTTTACTAACTTAGAACTATGGTTAAAATATAAAGAGAAACCATGAAGTCAAACAATGTGAACCAACACATCACCCCATATATGCGGTTTTTACTCTCTCTATATATAACACCTTTTAGCCGAAAATACCCCATTTTTGGAAAAGATGGAGGGAATGAGTCAAATTGTCTGAAATTTTCAGATAAGTCTACGTTTACCAAGATAAAACTTTAGTGCAAATATCAAGAAAAATTATAAAATCGAACAATGTGAACTGAGAGACATTATTCAAGGGAGACTATTTAGTCTCCCCTGCGTAGAAAGGGAGACTAATTAGTCTCCCTTCAGATTTTAGACTTGCCGTTTACATGGTACAAATTTGGAACACAATTAACAGGTGCCAAGTTAAAAGTATGGTTAAAGTATTATAAAAAATTATAAACTGATAATGTCAGACAATGTCAACCAACATTTACGCACTCCGTGATATGCAGTTCATGCTCTATATATAACACCTTTAGCCGAAAATACCCCATTTTTGGAAAAGATGGAAGGAATCAGTCAAATTGTCTGAAATTTTCAGATTAGTCTACTTTTGCCAAGATAAAGCGTTAGTTAAAATATCAAGAGAAACCATTAAGTCAAACAATGTGAACCAACACATCGTTCCATATATACGGCTTATACTCTCTCTATATATAACACCTTTAGCCGAAAATACCCCATTTTGGAAAAGATGGAAGGAATGAGTCAAATTGTCTGAAATTTTCAGATAAGTCTACCTTTACCAAGATAAAACTTTAGTGAAAATATCAAGAAAAATTATGAAATCAAACAATGTGAACTGAGAGACATTATTCAAGGGAGACTATTTAGTCTCCCCTGCATGGAAAGGGAGACTAATTAGTCTCCCTTCAGATTTTAGACTTGTCGTTTACATGATACAAATTTGGAACACAATTAACAAGTGCCAAGTTAAAAGTATGGTTAAAGTATAATAAAAAATTATAAACTGATAATGTCAGACAATGTCAACCAACATATACGCACTCCGTGATATGCATGCAGTTCATGCTCTATATATAACACCTTTAGCCGAAAATACCCGGTTTTTGGAAAAGATGGAAAGAATCAGTCAAATTGTCTGAAATTTTCAGATTAGCCTACTTTTGCCAAGATAAAACTTTAGTTAAAATATCAAGAGAAACCATTAAGTCAAACAATGTGAACCAACACATCACCCCATATATGCGGTTTTTACTCTCTCTATATATAACACCTTTAGCCGAAAATACCCCAATTTTGGAAAAGATGGAAGGAATGAGTCAAATTGTCTGAAATTTTCAGATAAGTCTACTTTTACCAAGATAAAACTTTAGTGCAAATATCAAGAAAAATTATAAAATCGAACAATGTGAACTGAGAGACATTATTCAAGGGAGACTATTTAGTCTCCCCTGCGTAGAAAGGGAGACTAATTAGTCTCCCTTCAGATTTTAGACTTGCCGTTTACATGGTACAAATTTGGAACACAATTAACAGGTGCCAAGTTAAAAGTATGGTTAAAGTATCATAAAAAATTATAAACTGATAATGTCAGACAATGTCAACCAACATATACGCACTCCGTGATATGCAGTTCATGCTCTATATATAACACCTTTAGCCGAAAATAGCCGATTTTTGGAAAAGATGGAAGGAATCAGTCAAATTGTCTGAAATTTTCAGATTAGCCTACTTTTGCCAAGATAAAACTTTAGTTAAAATATCAAGAGAAACCATTAAGTCAAACAATGTGAACCAACACATCGTTCCATATATACGGCTTATACTCTCTCTATATATAACACCTTTAGCCGAAAATACCCCATTTTTGGAAAAGATGGAAGGAATGAGTCAAATTGTCTGAAATTTTCAGATAAGTCTACCTTTACCAAGATAAAACTTTAGTGAAAATATCAAGAAAAATTATGAAATCAAACAATGTGAACTGAGAGACATTATTCAAGGGAGACTATTTAGTCTCCCCTGCATGGAAAGGGAGACTAATTAGTCTCCCTTCAGATTTTAGACTTGTCGTTTACATGATACAAATTTGGAACACAATTAACAAGTGCCAAGTTAAAAGTATGGTTAAAGTATAATAAAAAATTATAAACTGATAAAGTCAGACAATGTCAACCAACATATACGCACTCCGTGATATGCAGTTCATGCTCTATATATAACACCTTTAGCCGAAAATACCCCATTTTTGGAAAAGATGGAAGAAATCTGTCAAATGGCGTGAAATTTTGAAATTCATTTACTTTTACTAACTTAGAACTATGGTTAAAATATAAAGAGAAACCATGAAGTCAAACAATGTGAACCAACACATCACCCCATATATGCGGTTTTTACTCTCTCTATATATAACACCTTTAGCCGAAAATACCCCATTTTTGGAAAAGATGGAGGGAATGAGTCAAATTGTCTGAAATTTTCAGATTAGCCTACTTTTACCAAGATAAAACTTTAGTTAAAATACCAAGAGAAACCATTAAGTCAAACAATGTGAACCAACACATCACCCCATATATGCGGTTTTTACTCTCTCTATATATAACACCTTTAGCCGAAAATACCCCATTTTTGGAAAAGATGGAAGGAATGAGTCAAATTGTCTGAAATTTTCAGATAAGTCTACCTTTACCAAGATAAAACTTTAGTGAAAATATCAAGAAAAATTATAAAATCAAACAATGTGAACTGAGGGACATTATTCTAGGGAGACTATTTAGTTTCCCCTGCGTGGAAAGGGAGACTAATTATACTCCCTTCAGATTTTAGACTTGCCGTTTACATGGTACAAATTTGGAACACAATTAACAGGTGCCAAGTTAAAAGTATGGTTAAAGTATCATAAAAAATTATAAACTGATAATGTCAGACAATGTCAACCAACATATACGCACTCCGTGATATGCAGTTCATGCTCTATATATAACACCTTTAGCCGAAAATACCCGATTTTTGGAAAAGATGGAAGGAATCAGTCAAATTGTCTGAAATTTTCAGATTAGCCTACTTTTGCCAAGATAAAACTTTAGTTAAAATATCAAGAGAAACCATTAAGTCAAACAATGTGAACCAACACATCACCCCATATATGCGGTTTTTACTCTCTCTATATATAACACCTTTAGCCGAAAATACCCCAATTTTGGAAAAGATGGAAGGAATGAGTCAAATTGTCTGAAATTTTCAGATAAGTCTACTTTTACCAAGATAAAACTTTAGTGCAAATATCAAGAAAAATTATAAAAATCGAACAATGTGAACTGAGAGACATTATTCAAGGGAGACTATTTAGTCTCCCCCTGCGTAGAAAGGGAGACTAATTAGTCTCCCTTCAGATTTTAGACTTGCCGTTTACATGGTACAAATTTGGAACACAATTAACAGGTGCCAAGTTAAAAGTATGGTTAAAGTATCATAAAAAATTATAAACTGATAATGTCAGACAATGTCAACCAACATATACGCACTCCGTGATATGCAGTTCATGCTCTATATATAACACCTTTAGCCGAAAATAGCCGATTTTTGGAAAAGATGGAAGGAATCAGTCAAATTGTCTGAAATTTTCAGATTAGCCTACTTTTGCCAAGATAAAACTTTAGTTAAAATATCAAGAGAAACCATTAAGTCAAACAATGTGAACCAACACATCGTTCCATATATACGGCTTATACTCTCTCTATATATAACACCTTTAGCCGAAAATACCCCATTTTTGGAAAAGATGGAAGGAATGAGTCAAATTGTCTGAAATTTTCAGATAAGTCTACCTTTACCAAGATAAAACTTTAGTGAAAATATCAAGAAAAATTATGAAATCAAACAATGTGAACTGAGAGACATTATTCAAGGGAGACTATTTAGTCTCCCCTGCATGGAAAGGGAGACTAATTGGTCTCCCTTCAGATTTTAGACTTGTCGTTTACATGATACAAATTTGGAACACAATTAACAAGTGCCAAGTTAAAAGTATGGTTAAAGTATAATAAAAAATTATAAACTGATAAAGTCAGACAATGTCAACCAACATATACGCACTCCGTGATATGCAGTTCATGCTCTATATATAACACCTTTAGCCGAAAATACCCCATTTTTGGAAAAGATGGAAGAAATCTGTCAAATGGCGTGAAATTTTGAAATTCATTTACTTTTACTAACTTAGAACTATGGTTAAAATATAAAGAGAAACCATGAAGTCAAACAATGTGAACCAACACATCACCCCATATATGCGGTTTTTACTCTCTCTATATATAACACCTTTAGCCGAAAATACCCCATTTTTGGAAAAGATGGAGGGAATGAGTCAAATTGTCTGAAATTTTCAGATAAGTCTACGTTTACCAAGATAAAACTTTAGTGCAAATATCAAGAAAAATTATAAAATCGAACAATGTGAACTGAGAGACATTATTCAAGGGAGACTATTTAGTCTCCCCTGCGTAGAAAGGGAGACTAATTAGTCTCCCTTCAGATTTTAGACTTGCCGTTTACATGGTACAAATTTGGAACACAATTAACAGGTGCCAAGTTAAAAGTATGGTTAAAGTATTATAAAAAATTATAAACTGATAATGTCAGACAATGTCAACCAACATTTACGCACTCCGTGATATGCAGTTCATGCTCTATATATAACACCTTTAGCCGAAAATACCCCATTTTTGGAAAAGATGGAAGGAATCAGTCAAATTGTCTGAAATTTTCAGATTAGTCTACTTTTGCCAAGATAAAGCGTTAGTTAAAATATCAAGAGAAACCATTAAGTCAAACAATGTGAACCAACACATCGTTCCATATATACGGCTTATACTCTCTCTATATATAACACCTTTAGCCGAAAATACCCCATTTTTGGAAAAGATGGAAGGAATGAGTCAAATTGTCTGAAATTTTCAGATAAGTCTACCTTTACCAAGATAAAACTTTAGTGAAAATATCAAGAAAAATTATGAAATCAAACAATGTGAACTGAGAGACATTATTCAAGGGAGACTATTTAGTCTCCCCTGCATGGAAAGGGAGACTAATTAGTCTCCCTTCAGATTTTAGACTTGTCGTTTACATGATACAAATTTGGAACACAATTAACAAGTGCCAAGTTAAAAGTATGGTTAAAGTATAATAAAAAATTATAAACTGATAAAGTCAGACAATGTCAACCAACATATACGCACTCCGTGATATGCAGTTCATGCTCTATATATAACACCTTTAGCCGAAAATACCCCATTTTTGGAAAAGATGGAAGAAATCTGTCAAATTGGCGTGAAATTTTGAAATTCATTTATTTTTACTAAGTTAGAACTATGGTTAAAATATAAAGAGAAACCATGAAGTCAAACAATGTGAACCAACACATCACCCCATATATGCGGTTTTTACTCTCTCTATATATAACACCTTTAGCCGAAAATACCCCATTTTTGGAAAAGATGGAAGGAATGAGTCAAATTGGTCTGAAATTTTCAGATAAGTCTACGTTTACCAAGATAAAACTTTAGTGCAAATATCAAGAAAAATTATAAAATCGAACAATGTGAACTGAGAGACATTATTCAAGGGAGACTATTTAGTCTCCCCTGCGTAGAAAGGGAGACTAATTAGTCTCCCTTCAGATTTTAGACTTGCCGTTTACATGGTACAAATTTGGAACACAATTAACAGGTGCCAAGTTAAAAGTATGGTTAAAGTATTATAAAAAATTATAAACTGATAATGTCAGACAATGTCAACCAACATTTACGCACTCCGTGATATGCAGTTCATGCTCTATATATAACACCTTTAGCCGAAAATACCCCATTTTTGGAAAAGATGGAAGGAATCTGTCAAATTGTCTGAAATTTTCAGATTAGTCTACTTTTGCCAAGATAAAGCGTTAGTTAAAATATCAAGAGAAACCATTAAGTCAAACAATGTGAACCAACACATCGTTCCATATATACGGCTTATACTCTCTCTTATATATAACACCTTTGGCCGAAAATACCCCCATTTTTGGAAAAGAGGGAAGGAATGAGTCAAATTGTCTGAAATTTTCAGATAAGTCTACCTTTACCAAGATAAAACTTTAGTGAAAATATCAAGAAAAATTATAAAATCAAACAATGTGAACTGAGAGATATTATTCAAGGGAGACTAATTAGTCTCCCTTCAGATTTTAGACTTGCCGTTTACATGATATGGTACAAATTTGGAACACCATTACCAAGTGCCAAGTTAAAAGTATGGTTAAAGTATCATAAAAAATTATAAACTGATAAAGTCAGACAATGTCAAACAACATATACGGACTCCGTGATATGCAATTTATACTCTATATATAACACCTTTAGCCGAAAATATCCCATTTTTGGAAAAGTTGGAAGGAATCACTCAAATTGTCTGAAATTTTCAGATTAGCCTACTTTTACCAAGATAAAACTTTAGTTAAAAAATCAAGAAAAATTGTAAAATCAAACAATGTGAACTGAGAGACATTATTCAAGGGAGACTATATTTAGTCTCCCCTGCGTGGAAAGGGAGACTAATTAGTCTCCCTTCAGATTTTAGACTTGCCGTTTACATGGTACAAATTTGGAACACAATTAACAGGTGCCAAGTTAAAAGTATGGTTAAAAGTATCATAAAAAATTATAAACTGATAATGTCAGACAATGTCAACCAACATATACGCACTCCGTGATATGCAGTTCATGCTCTATATATAACACCTTTAGCCGAAAATAGCTCATTTTTGGAAAAGATGGAAGGAATCAGACAAATTGTCTGAAATTTTCAGATTAGCCTACTTTTACCAAGATAAAACTTTAGTTAAAATACCAGAGAAACCATTAAGTCAAACAATGTGAACCAACACATCACCCCATATATGCGGTTTTTACTCTCTCTATATATATATAACACCTTTAGCCGAAAATAGCTCATTTTTGGAAAAGATGGAAGGAATCATTCAAATTGTCTGAAATTTTCAGATTAGCCTACTTTTGCCAAGATAAAACTTTAGTTAAAATATCAAGAGAAACCATTAAGTCAAACAATGTGAACCAACACATCACCCCATATATGCGGTTTTTACTCTCTCTATATATAACACCTTTAGCCGAAAATACCCCATTTTTGGAAAAGATGGAAGGAATGAGTCAAATTGTCTGAAATTTTCAGATAAGTCTACGTTTACCAAGATAAAACTTTAGCGCAAAAATCAAGAAAAATTATAAAATCGAACAATGTGAACTGAGAGACATTATTCAAGGGAGACTATTTAGTCTCCCCTGCGTAGAAAGGGAGACTAATTAGTCTCCCTTCAGATTTTAGACTTGCCGTTTACATGGTACAAATTTGGAACACAATTAAACAGGTGCCAAGTTAAAAGTATGGTTAAAGTATCATAAAAAATTATAAACTGATAATGTCAGACAATGTCAACCAACATATACGCACTCCGTGATATGCAGTTCATGCTCTATATATAACACCTTTAGCCGAAAATAGCTCATTTTTGGAAAAGATGGAAGGAATCAAACAAATTGTCTGAAATTTTCAGATTAGCCTACTTTTACCAAGATAAAACTTTAGTTAAAATACCAAGAGAAACCATTAAGTCAAACAATGTGAACCAACACATCACCCCATATATGCGGTTTTTACTCTCTCTATATATAACACCTTTAGCCGAAAATACCCCATTTTTGGAAAAGATGGAAGGAATGAGTCAAATTGTCTGAAATTTTCAGATAAGGCTACCTTTACCAAGATAAAACTTTAGTGAAAATATCAAGAAAAATTATAAAATCAAACAATGGGAACTGAGAGACATTATTCAAGGGAGACTATTTAGTTTCCCCTGCGTGGAAAGGGAGACTAATTATACTCCCTTCAGATTTTAGACTTGCCGTTTACATGGTACAAATTTGGAACACAATTAACAGGTGCCAAGTTAAAAGTATGGTTAAAGTATCATAAAAAATTATAAACTGATAATGTCAGACAATGTCAACCAACATATACGCACTCCGTGATATGCAGTTCATGCTCTATATATAACACCTTTAGCCGAAAATACCCGATTTTTGGAAAAGATGGAAGGAATCAGTCAAATTGTCTGAAATTTTCAGATTAGCCTACTTTTGCCAAGATAAAACTTTAGTTAAAATATCAAGAGAAACCATTAAGTCAAACAATGTGAACCAACACATCACCCATATATGCGGTTTTTACTCTCTCTATATATATAACACCTTTAGCCGAAAATACCCCATTTTTGGAAAAGATGGAAGGAATGAGTCAAATTGTTCTGGAAATTTTCAGATAAGTCTACCTTTACCAAGATAAAAACTTTAGTGAAAATATCAAGAAAAATTATGAAATCAAAACAATGTGAACTGAGAGACATTATTCAAGGGAGACTATTTAGTCTCCCCTGCATGGAAAGGGAGACTAATTAGTCTCCCTTCAGATTTTAGACTTGTCGTTTACATGATACAAATTTGGAACACAATTAACAAGTGCCAAGTTAAAAGTATGGTTAAAGTATAATAAAAAATTATAAACTGATAAAGTCAGACAATGTCAACCAACATATACGCACATCCGTGATATGCAGTTCATGCTCTATATATAACACCTTTAGCCGAAAATACCCCATTTTTGGAAAAGATGGAAGAAATCTGTCAAATGGCGTGAAATTTTGAAATTCATTTACTTTTACTAAGTTAGAACTATGGTTAAAATATAAAGAGAAACCATGAAGTCAAACAATGTGAACCAACACATCACCCCATATATGCGGTTTTTACTCTCTCTATATATAACACCTTTAGCCGAAAATACCCCATTTTTGGAAAAGATGGAAGGAATGAGTCAAATTGTCTGAAATTTTCAGATAAGTCTACGTTTACCAAGATAAAACTTTAGTGCAAATATCAAGAAAAATTATAAAAATCGAACAATGTGAACTGAGAGACATTATTCAAGGGAGACTATTTAGTCTCCCCTGCGTAGAAAGGGAGACTAATTAGTCTCCCTTCAGATTTTAGACTTGCCGTTTACATGGTACAAATTTGGAACACAATTAACAGGTGCCAAGTTAAAAGTATGGTTAAAGTATTATAAAAAAATTATAAACTGATAATGTCAGACAATGTCAACCAACATTTACGCACTCCGTGATATGCAGTTCATGCTCTATATATAACACCTTTAGCCGAAAATACCCCATTTTTTGGAAAAGATGGAAGGAATCAGTCAAATTGTCTGAAATTTTCAGATTAGTCTACTTTTGCCAAGATAAAGCGTTAGTTAAAATATCAAGAGAAACCATGAAGTCAAACAATGTTGAACCAACACATCGTTCCATATATACGGCTTATACTCTCTCTATATATAACACCTTTAGCCGAAAATACCCCATTTTTGGAAAAGAGGGAAGGAATGAGTCAAATTGTCTGAAATTTTCAGATAAGTCTACCTTTACCAAGATAAAACTTTAGTGAAAATATCAAGAAAAATTATGAAATCAAACAATGTGAACTGAGAGACATTATTCAAGGGAGACTATTTAGTCTCCCCTGCATGGAAAGGGAGACTAATTAGTCTCCCTTCAGATTTTAGACTTGTCGTTTACATGATACAAATTTGGAACACAATTAACAAGTGCCAAGTTAAAAGTATGGTTAAAGTATAATAAAAAATTATAAACTGATAAAGTCAGACAATGTCAACCAACATATACGCACTCCGTGATATGCAGTTCATGCTCTATATATAACACCTTTAGCCGAAAATACCCCATTTTTGGAAAAGATGGAAGGAATCAGTCAAATTGTCTGAAATTTTCAGATTAGTCTACTTTTGCCAAGATAAAGCGTTAGTTAAAATATCAAGAGAAACCATTAAGTCAAACAATGTGAACCAACACATCGTTCCATATATACGGCTTATACTCTCTCTATATATAACACCTTTAGCCGAAAATACCCCATTTTTGGAAAAGATGGAAGAAATCTGTCAAATGGCCTGAAATTTTGAAATTCATTTACTTTTACTAAGTTAGAACTATGGTTAAAATATAAAGAGAAACCATGAAGTCAAACAATGTGAACCAACACATCACCCCATATATGCGGTTTTTTCTCTCTCTATATATAACACCTTTAGCCGAAAATACCCCATTTTAGGAAAAGATGGAAGGAATGAGTCAAATTGTCTGAAATTTTCAGATAAGTCTACCTTTACCAAGTTAAAACTTTATTTAAAATATCAAGAAAAAATATAAAAAATCAAACAATGTGAACTGAGAGATATTATTCAAGGGAGACTAATTAGTCTCCCTTCAGATTTTAGACTTGCCGTTTACATGATATGGTACAAATTTGGAACACCATTAACCAAGTGCCAAGTTAAAAGTATGGTTAAAGTATCATAAAAAAATTATAAACTGATAAAGTCAAGACAATGTCAAACAACATATACGGACTCCGTGATATGCAATTTATACTCTATATATAACACCTTTAGCCGAAAATATCCCATTTTTGGAAAAGTTGGAAGGAATCACTCAAATTGTCTGAAATTTTCAGATTAGCCTACTTTTACCAAGATAAAACTTTAGTTAAAAAATCAAGAAAAATTGTAAAATCAAACAATGTGAACTGAGAGACATTATTCAAGGGAGACTATATTTAGTCTCCCCTGCGTGGAAAGGGAGACTAATTAGTCTCCGTTCAGATTTTAGACTTGCCGTTTTACATGGTACAAATTTGGAACACAATTAACAGGTGCCAAGTTAAAAGTATGGTTAAAGTATCATAAAAAATTATAAACTGATAATGTCAGACAATGTCAACCAACATATACGCACTCCGTGATATGCAGTTCATGCTCTATATATAACACCTTTAGCCGAAAATAGCTCATTTTTGGAAAAGATGGAAGGAATCAGACAAATTGTCTGAAATTTTCAGATTAGCCTACTTTTACCAAGATAAAACTTTAGTTAAAATACCAAGAGAAACCATTAAGTCAAACAATGTGAACCAACACATCACCCCATATATGCGGTTTTTACTCTCTCTATATATATAACACCTTTAGCCGAAAATAGCTCATTTTTGGAAAAGATGGAAGGAATCATTCAAATTGTCTGAAATTTTCAGATTAGCCTACTTTTGCCAAGATAAAAACTTTAGTTAAAATATCAAGAGAAACCATTAAGTCAAACAATGTGAACCAACACATCACCCCATATATGCGGTTTTTACTCTCTCTATATATAACACCTCTAGCCGAAAATACCCCATTTTTGGAAAAGATGGAAGGAATGAGTCAAATTGTCTGAAATTTTCAGATAAGCCTACGTTTACCAAGATAAAACTTTAGTGCAAAAATCAAGAAAAATTATAAAATCGAACAATGTGAACTGAGAGACATTATTCAAGGGAGACTATTTAGTCTCCCCTGCGTAGAAAGGGAGACTAATTAGTCTCCCTTCAGATTTTAGACTTGCCGTTTACATGGTACAAATTTGGAACACAATTAACAGGTGCCAAGTTAAAAGTATGGTTAAAGTATCATAAAAAATTATAAACTGATAATGTCAGACAATGTCAACCAACATATACGCACTCCGTGATATGCAGTTTCATGCTCTATATATAACACCTTTAGCCGAAAATAGCTCATTTTTGGAAAAGATGGAAGGAATCAAACAAATTGTCTGAAATTTTCAGATTAGCCTACTTTTACCAAGATAAAACTTTAGTTAAAATACCAAGAGAAACCATTAAGTCAAACAATGTGAACCAACACATCACCCCATATATGCGGTTTTTTACTCTCTCTATATATAACACCTTTAGCCGAAAATACCCCATTTTTTGGAAAAGATGGAAGGAATGAGTCAAATTGTCTGAAATTTTCAGATAAGTCTACCTTTACCAAGATAAAAACTTTAGTGAAAATATCAAGAAAAATTATAAAATCAAACAATGTGAACTGAGAGACATTATTCAAGGGAGACTATTTAGTTTCCCCTGGCGTGGAAAGGGAGACTAATTATACTCCCTTCAGATTTTAGACTTGCCGTTTACATGGTACAAATTTGGAACACAATTAACAGGTGCCAAGTTAAAAGTATGGTTAAAGTATCATAAAAAATTATAAACTGATAATGTCAGACAATGTCAACCAACATATACGCACTCCGTGATATGCAGTTCATGCTCTATATATAACACCTTTAGCCGAAAATACCCGATTTTTGGAAAAGATGGAAGGAATCAGTCAAATTGTCTGAAATTTTCAGATTAGCCTACTTTTGCCAAGATAAAACTTTAGATAAAATATCAAGAGAAACCATTAAGTCAAACAATGTGAACCAATCACATCACCCCATATATGCGGTTTTTACTCTCTCTTATATATAACACCTTTAGCCGAAAATACCCCATTTTTGGAAAAGATGGAAGGAATGAGTCAAATTGTCTGAAATTTTCAGATAAGTCTACCTTTACCAAGGTAAAACTTTAGTGAAAATATCAAGAAAAATTATGAAATCAAACAATGTGAACTGAGAGACATTAATCAAGGGAGACTATTTAGTCTCCCCTGCATGGAAAGGGAGACTAATTAGTCTCCCTTCAGATTTTAGACTTGTCGTTTACATGATACAAATTTGGAACACAATTAACAAGTGCCAAGTTAAAAGTATGGTTAAAGTATAATAAAAAAATTATAAACTGATAAAGTCAGACAATGTCAACCAACATATACGCACTCCGTGATATGCAGTTCATGCTCTATATATAACACCTTTAGCCGAAAATACCCCATTTTTGGAAAAAGATGGAAGAAATTCTGTCAAATGGCGTGAAATTTTGAAATTCATTTACTTTTACTAAGTTAGAACTATGGTTAAAATATAAAGAGAAACCATGAAGTCAAACAATGTGAACCAACACATCACCCCATATATGCGGTTTTTACTCTCTCTATATATAACACCTTTAGCCGAAAATACCCCATTTTTGGAAAAGATGGAAGGAATGAGTCAAATTGTCTGAAATTTTCAGATAAGGCTACGTTTACCAAGATAAAACTTTAGTGCAAATATCAAGAAAAATTATAAAATCGAACAATGTGAACTGAGAGACATTATTCAAGGGAGACTATTTAGTCTCCCCTGCGTAGAAAGGGAGACTAATTAGTCTCCCTTCAGATTTTAGACTTGCCGTTTACATGGTACAAATTTGGAACACAATTAACAGGTGCCAAGTTAAAAGTATGGTTAAAGTATTATAAAAAATTATAAACTGATAAAGTCAGACAATGTCAACCAACATATACGCACTCCGTGATATGCAGTTCATGCTCTATATATAACACCTTTAGCCGAAAATACCCCATTTTTGGAAAAGATGGAAGAAATCTGTCAAATGGCGTGAAATTTTGAAATTCATTTACTTTTACTAAGTTAGAACTATGGTTAAAATATAAAGAGAAACCATGCAGTCAAACAATGTGAACCAACACATCACCCCATATATGCGGTTTTTACTCTCTCTATATATAACACCTTTAGCCGAAAATACCCCATTTTTGGAAAAGATGGAAGGAATGAGTCAAATTGTCTGAAATTTTCAGATAAGTCTACGTTTACCAAGATAAAACTTTAGTGCAAATATCAAGAAAAATTATAAAAATCGAACAATGTGAACTGAGAGACATTATTCAAGGGAGACTATTTAGTCTCCCTGCGTAGAAAGGGAGACTAATTAGTCTCCCTTCAGATTTTAGA
Source organism: Paragorgia papillata (assembly GCA_035771165.1). Classification (NCBI taxonomy): domain Eukaryota; kingdom Metazoa; phylum Cnidaria; class Anthozoa; order Scleralcyonacea; family Coralliidae; genus Paragorgia; species Paragorgia papillata. Next base: position 95,245 of record JAWNZC010000211.1, on the reverse strand, counting down.
CTTGCCGTTTACATGGTACAAATTTGGAACACAATTAACAGGTGCCAAGTTAAAAGTATGGTTAAAGTATTATAAAAAATTATAAACTGATAATGTCAGACAATGTCAACCAACATTTACGCACTCCGTGATATGCAGTTCATGCTCTATATATAACACCTTTAGCCGAAAATACCCCATTTTTGGAAAAGATGGAAGGAATCAGTCAAATTGTCTGAAATTTTCAGATTAGTCTACTTTTGCAAGATAAAGCGTTAGTTAAAATATCAAGAGAAACCATTAAGTCAAACAATGTGAACCAACACATCGTTCCATATATACGGCTTATACTCTCTCTATATATAACACCTTTAGCCGAAAATACCCCATTTTTGGAAAAGAGGGAAGGAATGAGTCAAATTGTCTGAAATTTTCAGATAAGTCTACCTTTACCAAGATAAAACTTTAGTGAAAATATCAAGAAAAATTATGAAATCAAACAATGTGAACTGAGAGACATTATTCAAGGGAGACTATTTAGTCTCCCCTGCATGGAAAGGGAGACTAATTAGTCTCCCTTCAGATTTTAGACTTGTCGTTTACATGATACAAATTTGGAACACAATTAACAAGTGCCAAGTTAAAAGTATGGTTAAAGTATAATAAAAAATTATAAACTGATAAAGTCAGACAATGTCAACCAACATATACGCACTCCGTGATATGCAGTTCATGCTCTATATATAACACCTTTAGCCGAAAATACCCCATTTTTGGAAAAGATGGAAGGAATCAGTCAAATTGTCTGAAATTTTCAGATAAGTCTACGTTTACCAAGATAAAAACTTTAGTGCAAATATCCAGAAAAATTATAAAATCGAACAATGTGAACTGAGAGACATTATTCAAGGGAGACTATTTAGTCTCCCCTGCGTAGAAAGGGAGACTAATTAGTCTCCCTTCAGATTTTTAGACTTGCCGTTTACATGGTACAAATTTGGAACACAATTAACAGGTGCCAAGTTAAAAGTATGGTTAAAGTATTATAAAAAATTATAAACTGATAATGTCAGACAATGTCAACCAACATTTACGCACTCCGTGATATGCAGTTCATGCTCTATATATAACACCTTTAGCCGAAAATACCCCATTTTTGGAAAAGATGGAAGGAATCAGTCAAATTGTCTGAAATTTTCAGATTAGTCTACTTTTGCCAAGATAAAGCGTTAGTTAAAATATCAAGAGAAACCATTAAGTCAAACAATGTGAACCCAACACATCGTTCCATATATACGGCTTATACTCTCTCTATATATAACACCTTTAGCCGAAAATACCCCATTTTTGGAAAAGATGGAAGGAATGAGTCAAATTGTCTGAAATTTTCAGATAAGTCTACCTTTACCAAGATAAAACTTTAGTGAAAATATCAAGAAAAATTATGAAATCAAACAATGTGAACTGAGAGACATTATTCAAGGGAGACTATTTAGTCTCCCCTGCATGGAAAGGGAGACTAATTAGTCTCCCTTCAGATTTTAGACTTGTCGTTTACATGATACAAATTTGGAACACAATTAACAAGTGCCAAGTTAAAAGTATGGTTAAAGTATAATAAAAAATTATAAACTGATAAAGTCAGACAATGTCAACCAACATATACGCACTCCGTGATATGCAGTTCATGCTCTATATATAACACCTTTAGCCGAAAATACCCCATTTTTGGAAAAGATGGAAGAAATCTGTCAAATGGCGTGAAATTTTGAAATTCATTTATTTTTACTAAGTTAGAACTATGGTTAAAATATTAAAGAGAAACCATGAAGTCAAACAATGTGAACCAACACATCACCCCATATATGCGGTTTTTACTCTCTCTATATATAACACCTTTAGCCGAAAATACCCCATTTTTGGAAAAGATGGAAGGAATGAGTCAAATTGTCTGAAATTTTCAGATAAGTCTACGTTTACCAAGATAAAACTTTAGTGCAAATATCAAGAAAAATTATAAAATCGAACAATGTGAACTGAGAGACATTATTCAAGGGAGACTATTTAGTCTCCCCTGCGTAGAAAGGGAGACTAATTAGTCTCCCTTCAGATTTTAGACTTGCCGTTTACATGGTACAAATTTGGAACACAATTAACAGGTGCCAAGTTAAAAGTATGGTTAAAAGTATTATAAAAAATTATAAACTGATAATGTCAGACAATGTCAACCAACATTTACGCACTCCGTGATATGCAGTTCATGCTCTATATATAACACCTTTAGCCGAAAATACCCCATTTTTGGAAAAGATGGAAGGAATCAGTCAAATTGTCTGAAATTTTCAGATTAGTCTACTTTTGCCAAGATAAAGCGTTAGTTAAAATATCAAGAGAAACCATTAAGTCAAACAATGTGAACCAACACATCGTTCCATATATACGGCTTATACTCTCTCTATATATAACACCTTTGGCCGAAAATACCCCATTTTTGGAAAAGAGGGAAGGAATGAGTCAAATTGTCTGAAATTTTCAGATAAGTCTACCTTTACCAAGATAAAACTTTAGTGAAAATATCAAGAAAAATTATAAAATCAAACAATGTGAACTGAGAGATATTATTCAAGGGAGACTAATTAGTCTCCCTTCAGATTTTAGACTTGCCGTTTACATGATATGGTACAAATTTGGAACACCATTACCAAGTGCCAAGTTAAAAGTATGGTTAAAGTATCATAAAAAATTATAAACTGATAAAGTCAGACAATGTCAAACAACATATACGGACTCCGTGATATGCAATTTATACTCTATATATAACACCTTTAGCCGAAAATATCCCATTTTTGGAAAAGTTGGAAGGAATCACTCAAATTGTCTGAAATTTTCAGATTAGCCTACTTTTACCAAGATAAAACTTTAGTTAAAAAATCAAGAAAAATTGTAAAATCAAACAATGTGAACTGAGAGACATTATTCAAGGGAGACTATATTTAGTCTCCCCTGCGTGGAAAGGGAGACTAATTAGTCTCCCTTCAGATTTTAGACTTGCCGTTTACATGGTACAAATTTGGAACACAATTAACAGGTGCCAAGTTAAAAGTATGGTTAAAGTATCATAAAAAATTATAAACTGATAATGTCAGGACAATGTCAACCAACATATACGCACTCCGTGATATGCAGTTCATGCTCTATATATAACACCTTTAGCCGAAAATAGCTCATTTTTTGGAAAAGATGGAAGGAATCAGACAAATTGTCTGAAATTTTCAGATTAGCCTACTTTTACCAAGATAAAAACTTTAGTTAAAATGCCAAGAGAAACCATTAAGTCAAAACAATGTGAACCAACACATCACCCCATATATGCGGTTTTTTACTCTCTCTATATATATATAACACCTTTAGCCGAAAAATAGCTCATTTTTTGGAAAAGATGGAAGGAATCATTCAAATTGTCTGAAATTTTCAGATTAGCCTACTTTTGCCAAGATAAAACTTTAGTTAAAATATCAAGAGAAACCATTAAGTCAAACAATGTGAACCAACACATCACCCCATATATGCGGTTTTTACTCTCTCTATATATAACACCTTTAGCCGAAAATACCCCATTTTTGGAAAAGATGGAAGGAATGAGTCAAATTGTCTGAAATTTTCAGATAAGTCTACGTTTACCAAGATAAAACTTTAGCGCAAAAATCAAGAAAAATTATAAAATCGAACAATGTGAACTGAGAGACATTATTCAAGGGAGACTATTTAGTCTCCCCTGCGTAGAAAGGGAGACTAATTAGTCTCCCTTCAGATTTTAGACTTGCCGTTTACATGGTACAAATTTGGAACACAATTAACAGGTGCCAAGTTAAAAGTATGGTTAAAGTATCATAAAAAATTATAAACTGATAATGTCAGACAATGTCAACCAACATATACGCACTCCGTGATATGCAGTTCATGCTCTATATATAACACCTTTAGCCGAAAATAGCTCATTTTTGGAAAAGATGGAAGGAATCAAACAAATTGTCTGAAATTTTCAGATTAGCCTACTTTTACCAAGATAAAACTTTAGTTAAAATACCCAAGAGAAACCATTAAGTCAAACAATGTGAACCAACACATCACCCATATATGCGGTTTTTACTCTCTCTATATATAACACCTTTAGCCGAAAATACCCCATTTTTGGAAAAGATGGAAGGAATGAGTCAAATTGTCTGAAATTTTCAGATAAGGCTACCTTTACCAAGATAAAACTTTAGTTGAAAATATCAAGAAAAAATTATAAAATCAAACAATGGGAACTGAGAGACATTATTCAAGGGAGACTATTTAGTTTCCCCTGCGTGGAAAGGGAGACTAATTATACTCCCTTCAGATTTTAGACTTGCCGTTTACATGGTACAAATTTGGAACACAATTAAACAGGTGCCAAGTTAAAAGTATGGTTAAAGTATCATAAAAAATTATAAACTGATAATGTCAGACAATGTCAACCAACATATACGCACTCCGTGATATGCAGTTCATGCTCTATATATAACACCTTTAGCCGAAAATACCCGATTTTTGGAAAAGATGGAAGGAATCAGTCAAATTGTCTGAAATTTTCAGATTAGCCTACTTTTGCCAAGATAAAACTTTAGTTAAAATATCAAGAGAAACCATTAAGTCAAACAATGTGAACCAACACATCACCCCATATATGCGGTTTTTACTCTCTCTATATATAACACCTTTAGCCGAAAATACCCCATTTTTGGAAAAGATGGAAGGAATGAGTCAAATTGTCTGAAATTTTCAGATAAGTCTACCTTTACCAAGATAAAACTTTAGTGAAAATATCAAGAAAAATTATGAAATCAAACAATGTGAACTGAGAGACATTATTCAAGGGAGACTATTTAGTCTCCCCTGCATGGAAAGGGAGACTAATTAGTCTCCCTTCAGATTTTAGACTTGTCGTTTACATGATACAAATTTGGAACACAATTAACAAGTGCCAAGTTAAAAGTATGGTTAAAGTATAATAAAAAATTATAAACTGATAAAGTCAGACAATGTCAACCAACATATACGCACTCCGTGATATGCAGTTCATGCTCTATATATAACACCTTTAGCCGAAAATACCCCATTTTTGGAAAAGATGGAAGAAAATCTGTCAAATGGCGTGAAATTTTGAAATTCATTTACTTTTACTAAGTTAGAACTATGGTTAAAATATAAAGAGAAACCATGAAGTCAAACAATGTGAACCAACACATCACCCCATATATGCGGTTTTTACTCTCTCTATATATAACACCTTTAGCCGAAAATACCCCATTTTTGGAAAAGATGGAAGGAATGAGTCAAATTGTCTGAAATTTTCAGATAAGTCTACGTTTACCAAGATAAAACTTTAGTGCAAATATCAAGAAAAATTATAAAAATCGAACAATGTGAACTGAGAGACATTATTCAAGGGAGACTATTTAGTCTCCCCTGCGTAGAAAGGGAGACTAATTAGTCTCCCTTCAGATTTTAGACTTGCCGTTTACATGGTACAAATTTGGAACACAATTAACAGGTGCCAAGTTAAAAGTATGGTTAAAGTATTATAAAAAATTATAAACTGATAATGTCAGACAATGTCAACCAACATTTACGCACTCCGTGATATGCAGTTCATGCTCTATATATAACACCTTTAGCCGAAAATACCCCATTTTTGGAAAAGATGGAAGGAATCAGTCAAATTGTCTGAAATTTTCAGATTAGTCTACTTTTGCCAAGATAAAGCGTTAGTTAAAATATCAAGAGAAACCATGAAGTCAAACAATGTGAACCAACACATCGTTCCATATATACGGCTTATACTCTCTCTATATATAACACCTTTAGCCGAAAATACCCCATTTTTGGAAAAGAGGGAAGGAATGAGTCAAATTGTCTGAAATTTTCAGATAAGTCTACCTTTACCAAGATAAAACTTTAGTGAAAATATCAAGAAAAATTATGAAATCAAACAATGTGAACTGAGAGACATTATTCAAGGGAGACTATTTAGTCTCCCCTGCATGGAAAGGGAGACTAATTAGTCTCCCTTCAGATTTTAGACTTGTCGTTTACATGATACAAATTTGGAACACAATTAACAAGTGCCAAGTTAAAAGTATGGTTAAAGTATAATAAAAAATTATAAACTGATAAAGTCAGACAATGTCAACCAACATATACGCACTCCGTGATATGCAGTTCATGCTCTATATATAACACCTTTAGCCGAAAATACCCCATTTTTGGAAAAGATGGAAGGAATCAGTCAAATTGTCTGAAATTTTCAGATTAGTCTACTTTTGCCAAGATAAAGCGTTAGTTAAAATATCAAGAGAAACCATTAAGTCAAACAATGTGAACCAACACATCGTTCCATATATACGGCTTATACTCTCTCTATATATAACACCTTTAGCCGAAAATACCCCATTTTTGGAAAAGATGGAAGAAATCTGTCAAATGGCCTGAAATTTTGAAATTCATTTACTTTTACTAAGTTAGAACTATGGTTAAAATATAAAGAGAAACCATGAAGTCAAACAATGTGAACCAACACATCACCCCATATATGCGGTTTTTTCTCTCTCTATATATAACACCTTTAGCCGAAAATACCCCATTTTAGGAAAAGATGGAAGGAATGAGTCAAATTGTCTGAAATTTTCAGATAAGTCTACCTTTACCAAGTTAAAACTTTATTTAAAATATCAAGAAAAATTATAAAATCAAACAATGTGAACTGAGAGATATTATTCAAGGGAGACTAATTAGTCTCCCTTCAGATTTTAGACTTGCCGTTTACATGATATGGTACAAATTTGGAACACCATTACCAAGTGCCAAGTTAAAAGTATGGTTAAAGTATCATAAAAAATTATAAACTGATAAAGTCAGACAATGTCAAACAACATATACGGACTCCGTGATATGCAATTTATACTCTATATATAACACCTTTAGCCGAAAATATCCCATTTTTGGAAAAGTTGGAAGGAATCACTCAAATTGTCTGAAATTTTCAGATTAGCCTACTTTTACCAAGATAAAACTTTAGTTAAAAAATCAAGAAAAATTGTAAAATCAAACAATGTGAACTGAGAGACATTATTCAAGGGAGACTATATTTAGTCTCCCCTGCGTGGAAAGGGAGACTAATTAGTCTCCGTTCAGATTTTAGACTTGCCGTTTACATGGTACAAATTTGGAACACAATTAACAGGTGCCAAGTTAAAAGTATGGTTAAAGTATCATAAAAAAATTATAAACTGATAATGTCAGACAATGTCAACCAACATATACGCACTCCGTGATATGCAGTTCATGCTCTATATATAACACCTTTAGCCGAAAATAGCTCATTTTTGGAAAAGATGGAAGGAATCAGACAAATTGTCTGAAATTTTCAGATTAGCCTACTTTTACCAAGATAAAACTTTAGTTAAAATACCAAGAGAAACCATTAAGTCAAACAATGTGAACCAACACATCACCCCATATATGCGGTTTTTTACTCTCTCTATATATATATAACACCTTTAGCCGAAAATAGCTCATTTTTTGGAAAAGATGGAAAGGAATCATTCAAATTGTCTGAAATTTTCAGATTAGCCTACTTTTGCCAAGATAAAACTTTAGTTAAAATATCAAGAGAAACCATTAAGTCAAACAATGTGAACCAACACATCACCCCATATATGCGGTTTTTACTCTCTCTATATATAACACCTCTAGCCGAAAATACCCCATTTTTGGAAAAGATGGAAGGAATGAGTCAAATTGTCTGAAATTTTCAGATAAGCCTACGTTTACCAAGATAAAACTTTAGTGCAAAAATCAAGAAAAATTATAAAATCGAACAATGTGAACTGAGAGACATTATTCAAGGGAGACTATTTAGTCTCCCCTGCGTAGAAAGGGAGACTAATTAGTCTCCCTTCAGATTTTAGACTTGCCGTTTACATGGTACAAATTTGGAACACAATTAACAGGTGCCAAGTTAAAAGTATGGTTAAAGTATCATAAAAAATTATAAACTGATAATGTCAGACAATGTCAACCAACATATACGCACTCCGTGATATGCAGTTCATGCTCTATATATAACACCTTTAGCCGAAAATAGCTCATTTTTGGAAAAGATGGAAGGAATCAAACAAATTGTCTGAAATTTTCAGATTAGCCTACTTTTACCAAGATAAAACTTTAGTTAAAATACCAAGAGAAACCATTAAGTCAAACAATGTGAACCAACACATCACCCCATATATGCGGTTTTTACTCTCTCTATATATAACACCTTTAGCCGAAAATACCCCATTTTTGGAAAAGATGGAAGGAATGAGTCAAATTGTCTGAAATTTTCAGATAAGTCTACCTTTACCAAGATAAAACTTTAGTGAAAATATCAAGAAAAATTATAAAATCAAACAATGTGAACTGAGAGACATTATTCAAGGGAGACTATTTAGTTTCCCCTGCGTGGAAAGGGAGACTAATTATACTCCCTTCAGATTTTAGACTTGCCGTTTACATGGTACAAATTTGGAACACAATTAACAGGTGCCAAGTTAAAAGTATGGTTAAAGTATCATAAAAAATTATAAACTGATAATGTCAGACAATGTCAACCAACATATACGCACTCCGTGATATGCAGTTCATGCTCTATATATAACACCTTTAGCCGAAAATACCCGATTTTTGGAAAAGATGGAAGGAATCAGTCAAATTGTCTGAAATTTTCAGATTAGCCTACTTTTGCCAAGATAAAACTTTAGATAAAATATCAAGAGAAACCATTAAGTCAAACAATGTGAACCAACACATCACCCCATATATGCGGTTTTTACTCTCTCTATATATAACACCTTTAGCCGAAAATACCCCATTTTTGGAAAAGATGGAAGGAATGAGTCAAATTGTCTGAAATTTTCAGATAAGTCTACCTTTACCAAGGTAAAACTTTAGTGAAAATATCAAGAAAAATTATGAAATCAAACAATGTGAACTGAGAGACATTAATCAAGGGAGACTATTTAGTCTCCCCTGCATGGAAAGGGAGACTAATTAGTCTCCCTTCAGATTTTAGACTTGTCGTTTACATGATACAAATTTGGAACACAATTAACAAGTGCCAAGTTAAAAGTATGGTTAAAGTATAATAAAAAATTATAAACTGATAAAGTCAGACAATGTCAACCAACATATACGCACTCCGTGATATGCAGTTCATGCTCTATATATAACACCTTTAGCCGAAAATACCCCATTTTTGGAAAAGATGGAAGAAATCTGTCAAATGGCGTGAAATTTTGAAATTCATTTACTTTTACTAAGTTAGAACTATGGTTAAAATATAAAGAGAAACCATGAAGTCAAACAATGTGAACCAACACATCACCCCATATATGCGGTTTTTACTCTCTCTATATATAACACCTTTAGCCGAAAATACCCCATTTTTGGAAAAGATGGAAGGAATGAGTCAAATTGTCTGAAATTTTCAGATAAGGCTACGTTTACCAAGATAAAACTTTAGTGCAAATATCAAGAAAAATTATAAAATCGAACAATGTGAACTGAGAGACATTATTCAAGGGAGACTATTTAGTCTCCCCTGCGTAGAAAGGGAGACTAATTAGTCTCCCTTCAGATTTTAGACTTGCCGTTTACATGGTACAAATTTGGAACACAATTAACAGGTGCCAAGTTAAAAGTATGGTTAAAGTATTATAAAAAATTATAAACTGATAAAGTCAGACAATGTCAACCAACATATACGCACTCCGTGATATGCAGTTCATGCTCTATATATAACACCTTTAGCCGAAAATACCCCATTTTTGGAAAAGATGGAAGAAATCTGTCAAATGGCGTGAAATTTTGAAATTCATTTACTTTTACTAAGTTAGAACTATGGTTAAAATATAAAGAGAAACCATGCAGTCAAACAATGTGAACCAACACATCACCCCATATATGCGGTTTTTACTCTCTCTATATATAACACCTTTAGCCGAAAATACCCCATTTTTGGAAAAGATGGAAGGAATGAGTCAAATTGTCTGAAATTTTCAGATAAGTCTACGTTTACCAAGATAAAACTTTAGTGCAAATATCAAGAAAAATTATAAAAATCGAACAATGTGAACTGAGAGACATTATTCAAGGGAGACTATTTAGTCTCCCCTGCGTAGAAAGGGAGACTAATTAGTCTCCCTTCAGATTTTAGACTTGCCGTTTACATGGTACAAATTTGGAACACAATTAACAGGTGCCAAGTTAAAAGTATGGTTAAAGTATTATAAAAAATTATAAACTGATAATGTCAGACAATGTCAACCAACATTTACGCACTCCGTGATATGCAGTTCATGCTCTATATATAACACCTTTAGCCGAAAATACCCCATTTTTGGAAAAGATGGAAGGAATCAGTCAAATTGTCTGAAATTTTCAAGATTAGTCTACTTTTGCCAAGATAAAGCGTTAGTTAAAATATCAAGAGAAACCATTAAGTCAAACAATGTGAACCAACACATCGTTCCATATATACGGCTTATACTCTCTCTATATATAACACCTTTAGCCGAAAATACCCCATTTTTGGAAAAGAGGGAAGGAATGAGTCAAATTGTCTGAAATTTTCAGATAAGTCTACCTTTACCAAGATAAAACTTTAGTGAAAATATCAAGAAAAATTATGAAATCAAACAATGTGAACTGAGAGACATTATTCAAGGGAGACTATTTAGTCTCCCCTGCATGGAAAGGGAGACTAATTAGTCTCCCTTCAGATTTTAGACTTGTCGTTTACATGATACAAATTTGGAACACAATTAACAAGTGCCAAGTTAAAAGTATGGTTAAAGTATAATAAAAAATTATAAACTGATAAAGTCAGACAATGTCAACCAACATATACGCACTCCGTGATATGCAGTTCATGCTCTATATATAACACCTTTAGCCGAAAATACCCCATTTTTGGAAAAGATGGAAGGAATCAGTCAAATTGTCTGAAATTTTCAGATTAGTCTACTTTTGCCAAGATAAAGCGTTAGTTAAAATATCAAGAGAAACCATTAAGTCAAACAATGTGAACCAACACATCGTTCCATATATACGGCTTATACTCTCTCTATATATAACACCTTTAGCCGAAAATACCCCATTTTTGGAAAAGATGGAAGAAATCTGTCAAATGGCCTGAAATTTTGAAATTCATTTACTTTTACTAAGTTAGAACTATGGTTAAAATATAAAGAGAAACCATGAAGTCAAACAATGTGAACCAACACATCACCCCATATATGCGGTTTTTTCTCTCTCTATATATAACACCTTTAGCCGAAAATACCCCATTTTAGGAAAAGATGGAAGGAATGAGTCAAATTGTCTGAAATTTTCAGATAAGTCTAACCTTTACCAAGTTAAAACTTTATTTAAAATATCAAGAAAAATTATAAAATCAAACAATGTGAACTGAGAGATATTATTCAAGGGAGACTAATTAGTCTCCCTTCAGATTTTAGACTTGCCGTTTACATGATATGGTACAAATTTGGAACACCATTACCAAGTGCCAAGTTAAAAGTATGGTTAAAGTATCATAAAAAAATTATAAACTGATAAAGTCAGACAATGTCAAACAACATATACGGACTCCGTGATATGCAATTTATACTCTATATATAACACCTTTAGCCGAAAATATCCCATTTTTGGAAAAGTTGGAAGGAATCACTCAAATTGTCTGAAATTTTCAGATTAGCCTACTTTTACCAAGATAAAACTTTAGTTAAAAAATCAAGAAAAATTGTAAAATCAAACAATGTGAACTGAGAGACATTATTCAAGGGAGACTATATTTAGTCTCCCCTGCGTGGAAAGGGAGACTAATTAGTCTCCGTTCAGATTTTAGACTTGCCGTTTACATGGTACAAATTTGGAACACAATTAACAGGTGCCAAGTTAAAAGTATGGTTAAAGTATCATAAAAAATTATAAACTGATAATGTCAGACAATGTCAACCAACATATACGCACTCCGTGATATGCAGTTCATGCTCTATATATAACACCTTTAGCCGAAAATAGCTCATTTTTGGAAAAGATGGAAGGAATCAGACAAATTGTCTGAAATTTTCAGATTAGCCTACTTTTACCAAGATAAAACTTTAGTTAAAATACCAAGAGAAACCATTAAGTCAAACAATGTGAACCAACACATCACCCCATATATGCGGTTTTTACTCTCTCTATATATATATAACACCTTTAGCCGAAAATAGCTCATTTTTGGAAAAGATGGAAGGAATCATTCAAATTGTCTGAAATTTTCAGATTAGCCTACTTTTGCCAAGATAAAACTTTAGTTAAAATATCAAGAGAAACCATTAAGTCAAACAATGTGAACCAACACATCACCCCATATATGCGGTTTTTACTCTCTCTATATATAACACCTCTAGCCGAAAATACCCCATTTTTGGAAAAGATGGAAGGAATGAGTCAAATTGTCTGAAATTTTCAGATAAGCCTACGTTTACCAAGATAAAACTTTAGTGCAAAAATCAAGAAAAATTATAAAATCGAACAATGTGAACTGAGAGACATTATTCAAGGGAGACTATTTAGTCTCCCCTGCGTAGAAAGGGAGACTAATTAGTCTCCCTTCAGATTTTAGACTTGCCGTTTACATGGTACAAATTTGGAACACAATTAACAGGTGCCAAGTTAAAAGTATGGTTAAAGTATCATAAAAAATTATAAACTGATAATGTCAGACAATGTCAACCAACATATACGCACTCCGTGATATGCAGTTCATGCTCTATATATAACACCTTTAGCCGAAAATACCCGATTTTTGGAAAAGATGGAAGGAATCAGTCAAATTGTCTGAAATTTTCAGATTAGCCTACTTTTGCCAAGATAAAACTTTAGATAAAATATCAAGAGAAACCATTAAGTCAAACAATGTGAACCAACACATCACCCCATATATGCGGTTTTTACTCTCTCTATATATAACACCTTTAGCCGAAAATACCCCATTTTTGGAAAAGATGGAAGGAATGAGTCAAATTGTCTGAAATTTTCAGATAAGTCTACCTTTACCAAGATAAAACTTTAGTGAAAATATCAAGAAAAATTATGAAATCAAACAATGTGAACTGAGAGACATTATTCAAGGGAGACTATTTAGTCTCCCCTGCATGGAAAGGGAGACTAATTAGTCTCCCTTCAGATTTTAGACTTGTCGTTTACATGATACAAATTTGGAACACAATTAACAAGTGCCAAGTTAAAAGTATGGTTAAAGTATAATAAAAAATTATAAACTGATAAAGTCAGACAATGTCAACCAACATATACGCACTCCGTGATATGCAGTTCATGCTCTATATATAACACCTTTAGCCGAAAATACCCCATTTTTGGAAAAGATGGAAGAAATCTGTCAAATGGCGTGAAATTTTGAAATTCATTTACTTTTACTAAGTTAGAACTATGGTTAAAATATAAAGAGAAACCATGAAGTCAAACAATGTGAACCAACACATCACCCCATATATGCGGTTTTTACTCTCTCTATATATAACACCTTTAGCCGAAAATACCCCATTTTTGGAAAAGATGGAAGGAATGAGTCAAATTGTCTGAAATTTTCAGATAAGTCTACGTTTACCAAGATAAAACTTTAGTGCAAATATCAAGAAAAATTATAAAATCGAACAATGTGAACTGAGAGACATTATTCAAGGGAGACTATTTAGTCTCCCCTGCGTAGAAAGGGAGACTAATTAGTCTCCCTTCAGATTTTAGACTTGCCGTTTACATGGTACAAATTTGGAACACAATTAACAGGTGCCAAGTTAAAAGTATGGTTAAAGTATTATAAAAAATTATAAACTGATAATGTCAGACAATGTCAACCAACATTTACGCACTCCGTGATATGCAGTTCATGCTCTATATATAACACCTTTAGCCGAAAATACCCCATTTTTGGAAAAGATGGAAGGAATCAGTCAAATTGTCTGAAATTTTCAGATTAGTCTACTTTTGCCAAGATAAAGCGTTAGTTAAAATATCAAGAGAAACCATTAAGTCAAACAATGTGAACCAACACATCGTTCCATATATACGGCTTATACTCTCTCTATATATAACACCTTTAGCCGAAAATACCCCATTTTTGGAAAAGATGGAAGGAATGAGTCAAATTGTCTGAAATTTTCAGATAAGTCTACCTTTACCAAGATAAAACTTTAGTGAAAATATCAAGAAAAATTATGAAATCAAACAATGTGAACTGAGAGACATTATTCAAGGGAGACTATTTAGTCTCCCCTGCATGGAAAGGGAGACTAATTAGTCTCCCTTCAGATTTTAGACTTGTCGTTTACATGATACAAATTTGGAACACAATTAACAAGTGCCAAGTTAAAAGTATGGTTAAAGTATAATAAAAAATTATAAACTGATAAAGTCAGACAATGTCAACCAACATATACGCACTCCGTGATATGCAGTTCATGCTCTATATATAACACCTTAAGCCGAAAATACCCCATTTTTGGAAAAGATGGAAGAAATCTGTCAAATGGCGTGAAATTTTGAAATTCATTTACTTTTACTAAGTTAGAACTATGGTTAAAATATAAAGAGAAACCATGAAGTCAAACAATGTGAACCAACACATCACCCCATATATGCGGTTTTTACTCTCTCTATATATAACACCTTTAGCCGAAAATACCCCATTTTTTGGAAAAGATGGAAGGAATGAGTCAAATTGTCTGAAATTTTCAGATAAGTCTACGTTTACCAAGATAAAACTTTAGTGCAAATATCAAGAAAAATTATAAAATCGAACAATGTGAACTGAGAGACATTATTCAAGGGAGACTATTTAGTCTCCCCTGCGTAGAAAGGGAGACTAATTAGTCTCCCTTCAGATTTTAGACTTGCCGTTTACATGGTACAAATTTGGAACACAATTAAACAGGTGCCAAGTTAAAAGTATGGTTAAAGTATTATAAAAAATTATAAACTGATAATGTCAGACAATGTCAACCAACATTTACGCACTCCGTGATATGCAGTTCATGCTCTATATATAACACCTTTAGCCGAAAATACCCCATTTTTGGAAAAGATGGAAGGAATCAGTCAAATTGTCTGAAATTTTCAGATTAGTCTACTTTTGCCAAGATAAAGCGTTAGTTAAAATATCAAGAGAAACCATTAAGTCAAACAATGTGAACCAACACATCGTTCCATATATACGGCTTATACTCTCTCTATATATAACACCTTTAGCCGAAAATACCCCATTTTTGGAAAAGATGGAAGAAATCTGTCAAATGGCCTGAAATTTTGAAATTCATTTACTTTTACTAAGTTAGAACTATGGTTAAAATATAAAGAGAAACCATGAAGTCAAACAATGTGAACCAACACATCACCCCATATATGCGGTTTTTTCTCTCTCTATATATAACACCTTTAGCCGAAAATACCCCATTTTAGGAAAAGATGGAAGGAATGAGTCAAATTGTCTGAAATTTTCAGATAAGTCTACCTTTACCAAGTTAAAACTTTATTTAAAATATCAAGAAAAATTATAAAATCAAACAATGTGAACTGAGAGATAATATTCAAGGGAGACTAATTAGTCTCCCTTCAGATTTTAGACTTGCCGTTTACATGATGTGGTACAAATTTGGAACACCATTACCAAGTGCCAAGTTAAAAGTATGGTTAAAGTATCATAAAAAATTATAAACTGATAAAGTCAGACAATGTCAAACAACATATACGGACTCCGTGATATGCAATTTATACTCTATATATAACACCTTTAGCCGAAAATATCCCATTTTTGGAAAAGTTGGAAGGAATCACTCAAATTGTCTGAAATTTTCAGATTAGCCTACTTTTACCAAGATAAAACTTTAGTTAAAAAATCAAGAAAAATTGTAAAAATCAAACAATGTGAACTGAGAGACATTATTCAAGGGAGACTATATTTAGTCTCCCCTGCGTGGAAAGGGAGACTAATTAGTCTCCCTTCAGATTTTAGACTTGCCGTTTACATGGTACAAATTTGGAAACACAATTAACAGGTGCCAAGTTAAAAGTATGGTTAAAGTATCATAAAAAAATTATATAAACTGATAATGTCAGACAATGTCAACCAACATATACGCACTCCGTGATATGCAGTTCATGCTCTATATATAACACCTTTAGCCGAAAATAGCTCATTTTTGGAAAAGATGGAAGGAATCAGACAAATTGTCTGAAATTCTCAGATTAGCCTACTTTTACCAAGATAAAACTTTAGTTAAAATACCAAGAGAAACCATTAAGTCAAACAATGTGAACCAACACATCACCCCATATATGCGGTTTTTACTCTCTCTATATATATATAACAGCTTTAGCCGAAAATAGCTCATTTTTGGAAAAGATAGAAGGAATCATTCAAATTGTCTGAAATTTTCAGATTAGCCTACTTTTGCCAAGATAAAACTTTAGTTAAAATATCAAGAGAAACCATTAAGTCAAACAATGTGAACCAACACATCACCCCATATATGCGGTTTTTACTCTCTCTATATATAACACCTTTAGCCGAAAATACCCCCATTTTGGAAAAGATGGAAGGAATGGAGTCAAATTGTCTGAAATTTTTCAGATAAGTCTACGTTTACCAAGATAAAACTTTAGTGCAAAAATCAAGAAAAATTATAAAATCGAACAATGTGAACTGAGAGACATTATTCAAGGGAGACTATTTAGTCTCCCCTGCGTAGAAAGGGAGACTAATTAGTCTCCCTTCAGATTTTAGACTTGCCGTTTACATGGTACAAATTTGGAACACAATTAACAGGTGCCAAGTTAAAAGTATGGTTAAAAGTATCATAAAAAAATTATAAACTGATAATGTCAGACAATGTCAACCAACATATACGCACTCCGTGATATGCAGTTCATGCTCTATATATAACACCTTTAGCCGAAAATAGCTCATTTTTGGAAAAGATGGAAGGAATCAAACAAATTGTCTGAAATTTTCAGATTAGCCTACTTTTACCAAGATAAAACTTTAGTTAAAATACCAAGAGAAACCATTAAGTCAAACAATGTGAACCAACACATCACCCCATATATGCGGTTTTTACTCTCTCTATATATAACACCTTTAGCCGAAAATACCCCATTTTTGGAAAAGATGGAAGGAATGAGTCAAATTGTCTGAAATTTTCAGATAAGTCTACCTTTACCAAGATAAAACTTTAGTGAAAATATCAAGAAAAATTATAAAATCAAACAATGTGAACTGAGAGACATTATTCAAGGGAGACTATTTAGTTTCCCCTGCGTGGAAAGGGAGACTAATTATACTCCCTTCAGATTTTAGACTTGCCGTTTACATGGTACAAATTTGGAACACAATTAACAGGTGCCAAGTTAAAAGTATGGTTAAAGTATCATAAAAAATTATAAACTGATAATGTCAGACAAGCAGTTCATGCTCTATATATAACACCTTTAGCCGAAAATACCCGATTTTTGGAAAAGATGGAAGGAATCAGTCAAATTGTCTGAAATTTTCAGATTAGCCTACTTTTGCCAAGATAAAACTTTAGATAAAATATCAAGAGAAACCATTAAGTCAAACAATGTGAACCAACACATCACCCCATATATGCGGTTTTTACTCTCTCTATATATAACACCTTTAGCCGAAAATACCCCATTTTTGGAAAAGATGGAAGGAATGAGTCAAATTGTCTGAAATTTTCAGATAAGTCTACCTTTACCAAGATAAAACTTTAGTGAAAATATCAAGAAAAATTATGAAATCAAACAATGTGAACTGAGAGACATTATTCAAGGGAGACTATTTAGTCTCCCCTGCATGGAAAGGGAGACTAATTAGTCTCCCTTCAGATTTTAGACTTGTCGTTTACATGATACAAATTTGGAACACAATTAACAAGTGCCAAGTTAAAAGTATGGTTAAAGTATAATAAAAAATTATAAACTGATAAAGTCAGACAATGTCAACCAACATATACGCACTCCGTGATATGCAGTTTCATGCTCTATATATAACACCTTTAGCCGAAAATACCCCATTTTTGGAAAAGATGGAAGAAATCTGTCAAATGGCGTGAAATTTTGAAATTCATTTACTTTTACTAAGTTAGAACTATGGTTAAAATATAAAGAGAAACCATGAAGTCAAACAATGTGAACCAACACATCACCCCATATATGCGGTTTTTACTCTCTCTATATATAACACCTTTAGCCGAAAATACCCCATTTTTGGAAAAGATGGAAGGAATGAGTCAAATTGTCTGAAATTTTCAGATAAGTCTACCTTTACCAAGATAAAACTTTAGTGAAAATATCAAGAAAAATTATGAAATCAAACAATGTGAACTGAGAGACATTATTCAAGGGAGACTATTTAGTCTCCCCTGCATGGAAAGGGAGACTAATTAGTCTCCCTTCAGATTTTAGACTTGTCGTTTACATGATACAAATTTGGAACACAATTAACAAGTGCCAAGTTAAAAGTATGGTTAAAGTATAATAAAAAATTATAAACTGATAAAGTCAGACAATGTCAACCAACATATACGCACTCCGTGATATGCAGTTCATGCTCTATATATAACACCTTTAGCCGAAAATACCCCATTTTTGGAAAAGATGGAAGAAATCTGTCAAATGGCGTGAAATTTTGAAATTCATTTACTTTTACTAAGTTAGAACTATGGTTAAAATATAAAGAGAAACCATGAAGTCAAACAATGTGAACCAACACATCACCCCATATATGCGGTTTTTACTCTCTCTATATATAACACCTTTAGCCGAAAATACCCCATTTTTGGAAAAGATGGAAGGAATGAGTCAAATTGTCTGAAATTTTCAGATAAGTCTACGTTTACCAAGATAAAACTTTAGTGCAAATATCAAGAAAAATTATAAAATCGAACAATGTGAACTGAGAGACATTATTCAAGGGAGACTATTTAGTCTCCCCTGCGTAGAAAGGGAGACTAATTAGTCTCCCTTCAGATTTTAGACTTGCCGTTTACATGGTACAAATTTGGAACACAATTAACAGGTGCCAAGTTAAAAGTATGGTTAAAGTATTATAAAAAAATTATAAACTGATAATGTCAGACAATGTCAACCAACATTTACGCACTCCGTGATATGCAGTTCATGCTCTATATATAACACCTTTAGCCGAAAATACCCCATTTTTGGAAAAGATGGAAGGAATCAGTCAAATTGTCTGAAATTTTCAGATTAGTCTACTTTTGCCAAGATAAAGCGTTAGTTAAAATATCAAGAGAAACCATTAAGTCAAACAATGTGAACCAACACATCGTTCCATATATACGGCTTATACTCTCTCTATATATAACACCTTTAGCCGAAAATACCCCATTTTTGGAAAAGATGGAAGGAATGAGTCAAATTGTCTGAAATTTTCAGATAAGTCTACCTTTACCAAGATAAAACTTTAGTGAAAATATCAAGAAAAATTATGAAATCAAACAATGTGAACTGAGAGACATTATTCAAGGGAGACTATTATAGTCTCCCCTGCATGGAAAGGGAGACTAATTAGTCTCCCTTCAGATTTTAGACTTGTCGTTTACATGATACAAATTTGGAACACAATTAACAAGTGCCAAGTTAAAAGTATGGTTAAAGTATAATAAAAAATTATAAACTGATAAAGTCAGACAATGTCAACCAACATATACGCACTCCGTGATATGCAGTTTCATGCTCTATATATAACACCTTTAGCCGAAAATACCCCATTTTTGGAAAAGATGGAAGAAATCTGTCAAATGGCGTGAAATTTTGAAATTCATTTACTTTTACTAAGTTAGAACTATGGTTAAAATATAAAGAGAAACCATGAAGTCAAACAATGTGAACACAACACATCACCCCATATATGCGGTTTTTACTCTCTCTATATATAACACCTTTAGCCGAAAATACCCCATTTTTGGAAAAGATGGAAGGAATGAGTCAAATTGTCTGAAATTTTCAGATAAGTCTACGTTTACCAAGATAAAACTTTAGTGCAAATATCAAGAAAAATTATAAAATCGAACAATGTGAACTGAGAGACATTATTCAAGGGAGACTATTTAGTCTCCCCTGCGTAGAAAGGGAGACTAATTAGTCTCCCTTCAGATTTTAGACTTGCCGTTTACATGGTACAAATTTGGAACACAATTAACAGGTGCCAAGTTAAAAGTATGGTTAAAGTATTATAAAAAATTATAAACTGATAATGGTCAGACAATGTCAACCAACATTTACGCACTCCGTGATATGCAGTTCATGCTCTATATATAACACCTTTAGCCGAAAATACCCCATTTTTGGAAAAGATGGAAGGAATCAGTCAAATTGTCTGAAATTTTCAGATTAGTCTACTTTTGCCAAGATAAAGCGTTAGTTAAAATATCAAGAGAAACCATTAAGTCAAACAATGTGAACCAACACATCGTTCCATATATACGGCTTATACTCTCTCTATATATAACACCTTTAGCCGAAAATACCCCATTTTTGGAAAAGATGGAAGGAATGAGTCAAATTGTCTGAAATTTTCAGATAAGTCTACCTTTACCAAGATAAAACTTTAGTGAAAATATCAAGAAAAATTATGAAATCAAACAATGTGAACTGAGAGACCATTATTCAAGGGAGACTATTTAGTCTCCCCTGCATGGAAAGGGAGACTAATTAGTCTCCCTTCAGATTTTAGACTTGTCGTTTACATGATACAAATTTGGAACACAATTAACAAGTGCCAAGTTAAAAGTATGGTTAAAGTATAATAAAAAATTATAAACTGATAAAGTCAGACAATGTCAACCAACATATACGCACTCCGTGATATGCAGTTCATGCTCTATATATAACACCTTTAGCCGAAAATACCCCATTTTTGGAAAAGATGGAAGAAATCTGTCAAATGGCGTGAAATTTTGAAATTCATTTACTTTTACTAAGTTAGAACTATGGTTAAAATATAAAGAGAAACCATGAAGTCAAACAATGTGAACCAACACATCACCCCATATATGCGGTTTTTACTCTCTCTATATATAACACCTTTAGCCGAAAATACCCCATTTTTGGAAAAGATGGAAGGAATGAGTCAAATTGTCTGAAATTTTCAGATAAGTCTACGTTTACCAAGATAAAACTTTAGTGCAAATATCAAGAAAAATTATAAAATCGAACAATGTGAACTGAGAGACATTATTCAAGGGAGACTATTTAGTCTCCCCTGCGTAGAAAGGGAGACTAATTAGTCTCCCTTCAGATTTTAGACTTGCCGTTTACATGGTACAAATTTGGAACACAATTAACAGGTGCCAAGTTAAAAGTATGGTTAAAGTATTATAAAAAATTATAAACTGATAATGTCAGACAATGTCAACCAACATTTACGCACTCCGTGATATGCAGTTCATGCTCTATATATAACACCTTTAGCCGAAAATATCCCATTTTTGGAAAAGATGGAAGGAATCAGTCAAATTGTCTGAAATTTTCAGATTAGTCTACTTTTGCCAAGATAAAGCGTTAGTTAAAATATCAAGAGAAACCATTAAGTCAAACAATGTGAACCAACACATCGTTCCATATATACGGCTTATACTCTCTCTATATATAACACCTTTAGCCGAAAATACCCCATTTTTGGAAAAGATGGAAGGAATGAGTCAAATTGTCTGAAATTTTCAGATAAGTCTACCTTTACCAAGATAAAAACTTTAGTGAAAATATCAAGAAAAATTATGAAATCAAACAATGTGAACTGAGAGACATTATTCAAGGGAGACTATTTAGTCTCCCCTGCATGGAAAGGGAGACTAATTAGTCTCCCTTCAGATTTTAGACTTGTCGTTTACATGATACAAATTTGGAACACAATTAACAAGTGCCAAGTTAAAAGTATGGTTAAAGTATAATAAAAAATTATAAACTGATAAAGTCAGACAATGTCAACCAACATATACGCACTCCGTGATATGCAGTTCATGCTCTATATATAACACCTTTAGCCGAAAATACCCCATTTTTGGAAAAGATGGAAGAAATCTGTCAAATGGCGTGAAATTTTGAAATTCATTTACTTTTACTAAGTTAGAACTATGGTTAAAATATAAAGAGAAACCATGAAGTCAAACAATGTGAACCAACACATCACCCCATATATGCGGTTTTTACTCTCTCTATATATAACACCTTTAGCCGAAAATACCCCATTTTTGGAAAAGATGGAAGGAATGAGTCAAATTGTCTGAAATTTTCAGATAAGTCTACGTTTACCAAGATAAAACTTTAGTGCAAATATCAAGAAAAATTATAAAATCGAACAATGTGAACTGAGAGACATTATTCAAGGGAGACTATTTAGTCTCCCCTGCGTAGAAAGGGAGACTAATTAGTCTCCCTTCAGATTTTAGACTTGCCGTTTACATGGTACAAATTTGGAACACAATTAACAGGTGCCAAGTTAAAAGTATGGTTAAAGTATTATAAAAAATTATAAACTGATAATGTCAGACAATGTCAAACCAACATTTACGCACTCCGTGATATGCAGTTCATGCTCTATATATAACACCTTTAGCCGAAAATACCCCATTTTTGGAAAAGATGGAAGGAATCAGTCAAATTGTCTGAAATTTTCAGATTAGTCTACTTTTGCCAAGATAAAGCGTTAGTTAAAATATCAAGAGAAACCATTAAGTCAAACAATGTGAACCAACACATCGTTCCATATATACGGCTTATACTCTCTCTATATATAACACCTTTAGCCGAAAATACCCCATTTTTGGAAAAGATGGAAGAAATCTGTCAAATGGCCTGAAATTTTGAAATTCATTTACTTTTACTAAGTTAGAACTATGGTTAAAATATAAAAGAGAAACCATGAAGTCAAAACAATGTGAACCAACACATCACCCCATATATGCGGTTTTTTTCTCTCTCTATATATAACACCTTTAGCCGAAAATACCCCATTTTAGGAAAAGATGGAAGGAATGAGTCAAATTGTCTGAAATTTTCAGATAAGGTCTACCTTTACCAAGTTAAAACTTTATTTAAAATATCAAGAAAAATTATAAAATCAAACAATGTGAACTGAGAGATATTATTCAAGGGAGACTAATTAGTCCTCCCTTCAGATTTTAGACTTGCCGTTTACATGATATGGTACAAATTTGGAACACCATTACCAAGTGCCAAGTTAAAAGTATGGTTAAAGTATCATAAAAAATTATAAACTGATAAAGTCAGACAATGTCAAACAACATATACGGACTCCGTGATATGCAATTTATACTCTATATATAACACCTTTAGCCGAAAATATCCCATTTTTGGAAAAAGTTGGAAGGAATCACTCAAATTGTCTGAAATTTTCAGATTAGCCTACTTTTACCAAGATAAAACTTTAGTTAAAAAAATCAAGAAAAATTGTTAAAATCAAACAATGTGAACTGAGAGACATTATTCAAGGGAGACTATATTTAGTCTCCCCTGCGTGGAAAGGGAGACTAATTAGTCTCTCTTCAGATTTTAGACTTCATGTCGTTTACATGGTACAAATTTGAACACAATTACCAAGTGCCAAGTTAAAAGTATGGTTAAAGTATCATAAAAACTGATTATAAACTGATAAAGTCAGACAATGTCAACCAACTTATGCGCACTCCGTGATATGCAGTTTATACTCTATATAATAACACGTTTATTAGCCGAAAATGCCCCATTTTTTGAAATGATGGAAGAAATCTGTCAAATGGTCTGAAATTTTGAAATGAATTTACTTTTACCAGTTAGAACTATGGTTAACATATCAAGAGAAACCATGAAGTCGAAGAATGTGAACCAACACATATATAAAACCTTTAGGCCTAAAAAACACTTTTAGGAAATATTGAATAAATTAGTCAAATTTCCCGAAATTTTGAAAAGAGTCCACTTTTACCAAGTTACTGACTTTTACCAAGTTAGAACTTTAGTTAAAATATCAAGAAAAATTATGAAGTCAGACAATGTTGACCATGCACCACAGTTATATGTAGTTTAAACTCGCTATACAAGACATTTAGGTCAATATGTACCTATTCGGAATCGAAGGCGTTTTCTTGTTGAAAATGATACAACAATGTTGGCATGACCACATGATCATTATTATCGTCGCCATTATTATCATCATCATCATCATTATCATCATCATCATCATCATCATCATTATCGTCATCATCCCATCCTGAATGTAACCGTCATTGTCATCGTCGTCATTATCATCTTACTTATGATAATATCATCCTAGCTATTCTTCATTATCATTATCATATTATTATCATTATTATTATTATTTATTATTATTATTATTATTATTATTATTATTATTATTATTATTATTAAATTTGTTCTGTTGTTTTATAAAAGTTAATACTGAATATAATCATATGTGATTCAAGTAGCCAATTGTGAGTTACCTCAAGAAGCGAGATTTGCAATTGTATATATCTAAGAAAAAACTTATATTAATAAAGTTTCCATTATTATTATTATTATGATTATGATTGTTGTTGTTGATAGATATATACATTTAATATATTTAGATAATGCGCTATAAAAATCTGTATGCAAGTATATTGTATACACAAGATTATATTAGCAAGAAAGACTATATTATATAGACTATATAATATTATATTATATATAGTAATAGTAATTATTATATTATATATAGTAATAGTATATTGTATACACAAGATTATATTAGCAAGAAAGACTATATTATATAGACTATATAATATTATATTATATGACTATATAATAATATATTCTTTTAATGAAGGTTACTTAAAAATATATTTGCCACTGATCGTTCTCAGAAAATTGTATTTAAGTGCTTGGTTATTTAACTTTATACGGTTGTCGCTATATATAAATTATAAATGGTATATATTTTTAGAATTCTCAGTAAAGCATGACATCCAGACAGTCATCCTGAATAAATATTCGCCTTATTCGGTGCAGGTCTGAGACAGCATGACTGCTTCTTAAAAGACTTTTAATACGCGTCAAACCCGACCGTTTCAGACCTTCAGAGAATGTTGATTATCATTGCGCGCGTATTCCGTATAGTGAAGTAAAGCGCTTGATTTATAAGCTTGCCTAATATATTATATTTTCAGAGTATGAGAGTTCACGCTCAGACTACATGTACTAGCTATCAAGCTATGCTCAGACTTAGATATCTTGACTTATTATGCATTTATCCTCTCTTGCTATATTAAACATGCAGTAACTTAAAGAAATCGATTATTGAGTGGCAAGTTGTTTCAATTTGTATCACCCTTACTGAACTCATATACTTCAACTCATCAAGTCTTGATCAAGACATCAACTTTTATATAAATTCCAAAAGCAAATCCAAAGATTTTGTGCTCTTTACCGATCTTATATTATAGCCGATGAGATTGAGAAGTGTCAATATAATCGAAAGGTCGTATTACACTTGCTATGAAGAACATATAAGGCGATATATGCCATATATGGCATGGGCCCTGTCGTGTATTTGGGTCCTTCTCATGTGTATCTTCTCAGGTACTGGCACTGCCAAGTATAATAGAAACCGGGAACAAATAAAGGCCTGACATTCAGGTTAGGCCTGAATGGACCTTTTACCTTTTAGGAAAAACCCGCAATGCATTCGGGTAGTTGGGTATCACTTCACTTCCAGGTGAAATGGCTGCCGCGAGGTGAGCACTTTTACTTGGAAGAATAATTGATTAGTTTTAACCGCTTTTAGCTTTCGAGAGTAAACTTTACTTATTGCAGCATAACTAGGGGGTATTTACTACATTCTGTGGAAAAGGTAATGAAGTTACTGCAGTCGTTGTCGAGAAAGTCAATTCAGAGTGATCGACTGAGCGAACACGATTCGAACAAAAACATTTATGAAGAAAGGTCTGTGCGAGCGTTTGCAGGTGAGTAAGCTTATCAAGTGGCGATCAATAAAATATTTTGCTATGTGGATATTTGTTTGTAGTTTATCTGTACAGATCGTGTCGTTTTTGCAATTGTGCACGTCTCTTTAAGCCTTTTTTCGCTTATTGAGACTGACAAAGTTTGGCCATGCTTTCGATCAGACGTTCGATAAACAATACCCCTACTAACAATGTTTTGGTTCTGTTTTGGCCCGAAAACTAAGCTTGTCCAGTGAGCAGAAATTCAGGTTTTTACAAGAGCTGCAACTTAAAAGTGCTTTCGCGAGTTTTGCAGCCGTTGTTTTGCTTATTTTCTTTGTGTCTTGATTCGTCTCCTCCCAAGTATTAAATTTAGTAAGTTCTGGGTAGGGGGGACGATCAAACCCAGAGGGATTTGACATTTTTTTGAAAATTTAGGTCAAATTCCTTACCCAGGGGGCAAACATTTGTGTCAAATAAAGAAACAAACTTTTCTGTGGTTCCACCATTGTATCAATATAAATGCACCTATCAATGTTAAGCCCCAGGGTGGGGGCAACCCACAGGGATAGACTGTGGGGGAAAAATTGTCAAATTCCCCTGCAGTAAAATAGCCTTGTTGGTCAAAATACCCCTCCCTGGGAAATATCAAGTGCTAAAATACAATATTAAGATCATTTTATGTGTCAAAAATCCCATCCCTCAAGCTTGTCAAGAAAAGTCAAATTTCCCTGTCTTGGGAAGCCCCACCCTGGGGCTTAACATTGATAGGTGCATAACAATTGATTCAAGGAGAAACAACATTAACAGCATAATAAAAGCAGTCAGAACAAAATCTATATACAGTATGTGGTAGTGTTCAGGGAGCTGGACGTTTTTAATATTACGAATAAATGATAAACTAGAAAAACTAAACTAATTGCTCTTGTGGTTGATCAAGAGCATTTAAGCCCATTTCAAACCTTGCACTACTGAAGAGGGCAGTTTCCAGTCCATCTCTTCTGAAACCTTTAAAATTAAATACAGTAATGTATCGGTCAACAATTCAAACTAACAAAGAAATATTAAACTTATATTGTCAAAGAAACTGAGCACAATAAGCACAATTTCAACACCGAGTAATAATAGAACACAAAAATACAATAAAAACAGCTCATATTTACCTATCATATACACTACATTTCAATACTTGGTAGTCACCAGACTCCCACACAAAATTATCAAATATCCCCTCTCGGGATGGTCGTTTTTGTCAAATTCCTAACCCACTGGGGCATGGAGGTTGTTACGTCCCATTGGGTTGCCCATCCCCCCTCCCCTGGGCTTAACATTGACAGGTGCATTAGTTTTTAATATGTCGTAAAATAATTTAAATTCAACATTGTTTATTTACTAAATATTAAAAAAAAAAGTGTGGAGTTTTTCTCTGTATGTGTTGTGTACATTGAACTTTTCTCAAATAGTTTTAGTTACTTAGATATTAGTAAGTAAAAACTCAAGGTATAAATATAAACTTTATTTGTGTTTGTGCAGTGTTCTAGAACTATAAATACAACCTAGTTAATACAGTAACTTAGAGGTGCCCCCAATTAATCGATTATTTTTTCGTTTTTTACTGCAATCGATTATACTTAACAATAATCGGATCATCTATAAATCTATAACAACCCTGCACAGCATGATGCCGGAATGAGTTTCTTTCCGGAATTAAAAAATTGTGACAAGATGGGCATTGTCGTTGTGATTAAATGACAAAGGTGACTTGTTTTGATTGGAGTGGCAAGTGTAAACTGTTAGAGTGCGAGAAAGTGCACAATCTATAACCGTGATTAAACAGTGATTTAAAACATGAATAGTGACTGAATTGTTGGGCGACAACAAGGGAGGCAATCCCCAACAAATTATTTTAGTAAAAACTTTATAAAAGCACCCCCCTTCCTTTGAATGGACAAACCACCATGGACATGTCGTATTTAAATTATTTAATCAATACGATTAATCGATATTAATCGATTGTTGACAATGATTAATCGATTATGAAAATGAACCGATGGGAGCAGCTCTACAGTAGCTTATTACAGTAATATAATATTTTAACCTAAAATAACATTTGTAGTGTTTGGCTTAACTTGTTAAATATGTTGATAGTTGAATAGTTTGTAAATGAAATTATAAATATTTGTACTGTATATACATATTAGGAATATATTTATAATATTAAAATAGTTAAATTAGTTAGAATATAATTTATTAATATGAAGGATGAACCTTGCACTTTGAAGGAGGCAACAAACTGTGCCAAGGTGAGACAAAGCGATGGACAAGAGACTTGAAATTCTTCCACCTTTATTTACCTATGAGCTGTTGCAAAAGCATCTGGGATTCTGGGAACTGAATTAGCCAGTGACAACTCTACTGGTGCTGTCAAAACAGAATCAAATAACTGAAGAAATTGTCTGTGCTAACTATGTGTAAGGCTGGTATTAAAGGAGGATGCTGTAAACACGTTCTAGCATTGCTATTCCTAGCCTAGTTTATCATTTATTCATTTGTTAATATTAAAAACGTCCAGCTCCCTGAACACTACCACACATATATTTTGTACTGACTTCTTTATTATGCTGTCAATGTTGTTTCTCCTTGAATCAATTGTTATGCACCTATCAATGTTAAGGCCCAGGGTGGGTGGGGGCAAGGCAAACCCATGGGATATTGACTGATCAACATATCCGAGACAGGGAAATTTGACTTTCTCAAAGGGATGGGATTTTTGACACATAAAATTATCTTAATATTATATTTTAACACTTGATTATTTCCCAGGGAGGGGTATTTTGACACAACAAGGCTATTCTACTACAAAGTCAAATATCCCTGTGGGTTGCCCCCCACCCCCACACTGGGGCTTAACATTGATATGCAGAAAAGTTTTTGCCCCCCTGGGTAAGGAATTTGACGTAAATTTTCAAAAAATGTCAAATCCCCCTGGGTTTGATCGTCCCCCCTACCCTGGGGCTAAACTTTGACAAGTGCATAAATTCTAAAACTTACTAAATTACTGCATTTAGGAATCAAGACACAAAGAAAATAAGCAAAACAACGGCTGCAAAACTCGCGAAAGCACTTTTAAGTTGCAGCTCTTGTAAAAACCTGAATTTCTGCTCACTGGACAAGCTTAGTTTTTTCGGGCCAAAACAGAACCAAAACCTTTGTTAGTAGGGGTATTGTTTATCGAACACGTCTGATCGAAAGCTATGGCCAAACTTTGTCAGTCTCAATAAGCGAAAAAAGGCTCACACAATGCAAATTTTTTTTTTTGCACAATTGCAAAAAACGACACGATCTGTACAGATAAACTACAAAACAAATATCCACATAGCAAAATAATATTTTATTGATCGCCACTTTGATAAGCTTACTCACCTGCAAACGCTCGCACAGACCTTTTCTTCATTAAATGTTTTTGTTCGAATCGTGTTCGCTCAGTCGATCACTCTGAATTGACTTTCTCGACAACGACTGCAGTAACTTCATTACCTTTTCCACGAATAGTTTTTTTACCCCCCTAGTTATGCTGCAATATTAAAGTTTACTCTCGAAAGATACAATAGCCGCGACTAAATATTCCACGGCATATCACCCGGGGCTTTTGGGCCACGCCGCTTTACCGCCCATTATGCACGCCCATTTTCTATTGGGATACGCCCACTCGCGAATTTAGGGCCTCGCGGAATTTAGGGCCTCCTCGCATTTAAGGGCCTCGCGCATTTAGGGGCCTCGCGCATTTAGGGGCCTCGCGAATTTAGGGGCCTCGCGAATTTAGGGGCCTGGCACATTTAGGGGCCTCGCACATTTAAAGGCCTCGCCCCCTAGGCTTGGCCCCAGGAAAATATGCAATATGCATGTAAACTCTAGTTGCGCTGAGCTGTTATATGATCCTGTTTATACTTGTTGAGTGTTGACACAACGACACGGCCAGACTGAGACAGGCCATTGTCTCGTTTATAATTGATGCGACTCGAACGAGTATATTCAATTGAATACAAGGCGTTGTAACACTGTTCGTAGACAACAGCTTTGAAAATTGCAATTGAACATTGACTGATTTAATTCATATCGAACTGGCAAACTTAAAGGAGGCTGAAGTTTGGTAAGTATTAATTATATTACATTATTACTAGTATAATATTACCGTATATGAAATTTCAAAGCTTGTCAATGTGTCATGCATCTGAATTGACGGAATCTATTATAATTTATATGGCATGGTCTACCGTCTACGGGACGTTAAAAGTAAACCGTATACCTAAATGTTACTATGTTAGTGTGTTACATCTTACATGTTGCGTCTTAAAACTGCGTCTATGGACTATGATGATATTATGTAAAATCTCAATCCATTTCCTGCGAGTTAGGAAACCGTAATTCAAGATATTTGTTCACATATATGATATCTGAAAACGCGCAAATGTGTAGATGAATTGTATACTATTTGCCTAATATATACTGTGTAGCTGACAATGCCTGACATTGAAATAAGACCCGACTATGCCTTACGGCATGTTCCGCGGGGGGTGATTTCCCGTTTTTGTCTCATAGTCATAATTATGCACTTTCACCTACGTCACCGTACATGATTAAGCCCGCAGTTTATTTTATCACTTTTAAATTCAGGCTGCGAGCAGGGCTAACACACATCGAATACGTACATATACATACAAGGGTCTTGGGCATGAAGCCGTGAAACTTCGGAATTTTTTTAAATTTTAGTCTCCTGTAACAGTGTAAGTGTAACGGCATTTTAAAAACCTTTTTAGTTACAGAATGCTACAGTAGAGTGAAGCAATGAGTTCTGCAAGTGGCGGTCGAGACCGAGACAAGAATCGTAAACACGTCTCTGGAGGCAGCAAAACGCAAAGCGAAGGAACAACGTGCCGCACGGTGAAAGCAACGTATTGAGCAAAGTACGAAAAATCTCAACACTGTTTAGTTCCAATAGCAAGCGCTCCAAGCGGTGAGACTAGCGACGCGGACGCCGGTAGTAGCAGTATCTCTATAGAAGTACTCGCGGATGTGCAATCTCAGTATCACTATCATGACGAAGGCGCTAGTGCATCGAGCACAACTGTGTCTGAGGACAATACCGGCAACAGAGACACCTGTAACATCTAATGATCCTTCCGATCCCCATTCGTGTGATTTAGGATTGTGGCCTGATAACATTTCGAACAGTATGAGAGAATACTGGGCAACGAAAGGAAAAGTAGCGACTGCAGTAATTCGGACGCAGATTTTAGTGCTACGTCTACACTATTCGAAGGAGATAAATACAAGCGACAGTGCCAGAAAAGTATGTTCACGTACACGCACCAACCTCACGAAGGAGCAACATCCTCGCACTTGGCTCTGTTACTCACCATCTCAACATGCACTGTACTGTTTTAGTGTTTTGCATGCAAACTGATGACAGATGTCTCCGTTTTTGGAAAGCAGGGATGCAGTGACTGGAAACACGCCTTCTCAACAAATTTCACGCCATGAGAGAAGTTCAAATCACCGACAAGCCATTGTTCAGCTACTACAACGCAGTGATGCAAATTCTCGTGTTGATGCAGAACTAGTTAGACCAGGCGAAGACAGAGCGCGAATTATTGGTGTTCAGCTCCTAGAGCGGGTGGTCGAAACTATTTCGCTTACTGGGTGAGCGCGGCTTAGCATTTCGTGGCTCAGATGAAGTTGTCGGTTCATCCAAGAACGGAAACTACTTGGGCATATTGGAACTGGTGGCAGAAGTTCGATCCCTTTCTTGCGCAGCATATTAAGTTAAACGCAAACAAGGGGACGGGGTCACACATCTTATCTGTCTAAGACAATTTGTGAAGAATTAATCGATTTGATGGGAAATCGGTGTGCTCGATCACATTATTTCGGAAGTGGAAGTCGGCAAAATATTTCTCGGTTTCTGTAGATTCAACCCCAGATATATCTCACGTTGATCAGCTCACCTGCATTCTACGGTACGTTTTGCCATCGGGTCCTGTTGAACGGTTTGTAACCTTCCTGGACATGCAAGGTTCACAGTGGTCGGGAACTAGCGGAAAGCTTACTTAAATTCTTGAGAACACATGGCATTGATATAACAGACTGCCGAGGTCAGTCATACGACAACGCGAGCAACATGAGTGGTAAGTATAATGGCATGCAGGCCATTATCCGGCAGCATTGTGAGATCGGCTCATTATGTACCCTGCGCTGCACATTCTCTTAACTTGGTTGGTCAACTTCTGCAGCAGGTTGCTGCCTTGCAGCCGTTGCCTTCTTCAAATTTCTTCAAGGATTGTATTCCTTTTTTTCTGCTTCAACGCAATCGCTGGAAAGTTCTAAATGATAAACTTTCAAGTAGAAGTCTTCCAACTGTCAAACGCATGTCTGATACTCGCTGGTCCCGCACGCGGCAGATGCGACGAAAGCACTAGTGGACGGAGATGACGAAATTTGCGATGCCTTGGTGGAAATTGCCGACGACGATGAACAGAAAGCTGACAACCGCGGGAAGAAACTCGTGGTCTTGTCAACAACATGAACCGCCTGGAAACAGGCATAACTTGCTGTTTTGTGGTACCATATTCTGCATCGTTTTCACGGCAGCAGTCAAATTCTACAGTCCGCCGAGCAAGACCTCAATTCAGCCGTTGCAATCTACGAGTCTCTTGTGGATTTTATCCGAAAGCTGCGGCCAGATTCGAAGAGTTCGAAACCAAAGGAAAGGTACTGAGTGAATGTGACCATTACAGAGAAGTCCAACGAGAGGCGTCAACGTAATCGCCGTTACGATGATCCAGAAGCAGCACTGAACTGCCGCAGACTCCAGTCGACCAAGTTTCGTACAGGAACGTTTCTGGTAATTGTAGACAGCATCGCCAGTGAATTGCAGAAACGACTGGGTGCGTATTCAGAAATTGCTGCTTAAGTTTGGCTTCTTGCGAACGCTCAAGGACTTGCCAAACGAGCAAGTGACCGAATGCGCGATAAATCTGCAAAACGCATACCCGCAGATCTCGAAGACAGCCCTGTCTGACGAAACTATTGCAATTTTCAAGTTTTCTGAACACAGATTTTGTCAAGAAATCGTTAGAAGCGACTGCTTCTCCAACAATCCCTGCCACTTCTTCTTCAGCGTCATGCCTGAGACATCCTCTGATCAAGAAACTGAGTCGGTGGCTGTGGTCACGAAAGATGACGACGATGTCAGACTGGGCGTGGAGTCGATGGAATTGCGCCTTTACCGCCTAATTGTTGCCAACAATCTGGAGACAGTATTATCCTAGTACTGTAATCCTATCGAATATATTTAAGTCTGATGATCTCGAAACTGTTCCCGGCGAAAGGTCGTTCTCTAAGCTTAAGCTGCTTAAAAGCGAAATTCGATCTTGCATGGGGCAGGAGCGGCTGAACAGCCTCGCGCTTCTCAGCATGGAAGCCAAACTTCTGCGAAACATTTCCGTTTCATCGCTCATTAATGGTTTCGCAATGAAGAAATCGCGTAGGCATAACGTTTACAGGGCATCTTCGGATTGACTCATTATAGACTACATTATAGACTCCAATGCTTTGCATGTGCTAATGTTCTTACATGTACATTTGATTTGTATGACTTTTTGTTAGCTATTTTATTTTTTAGCCCTTGTTAATTGTTAACGTTTTGTTATGTTTGTTGTTGGATACTAAAAATGTATTTGTAAAGACCCAATTTATATCCAACAAATCGTCGCAATTAATTCAGGTTGTTCAAACACCCAAATTAGCAAAATATATAAGGTTTCATTGATGTTTGAAACAAGTTTTAACGTAACGGAAAATTATTCAGAAATCCTGGTGGAGATAGATTGGCTGCGAAATTGCGATGATTTGCGGATAAAATTGAAAACGATTATTTAACAATTTTGTGTCTTTGAATTCAATTAGTTAGGTTTTCATAACGGGGGGGGGGGGGGCCTCGCGCTGAAAATCTGCCACGGGCCTCGCGCGACGTTAATCCGGCCCTGATTATTCTTCCAAGTAAAAGTGCTCGCCTCGCGGCAGCCATTTCACCTGGAAGTGAAGTGATACCCAACTACCACAATGCATTGCGGGTTTTTCATAAAAGATAAAAGGTCCAATGAGTTACTTCCACTCTTCCCGTATATTGTACTTTGTCTCATTTTATACTATGTTAAATTAATACTAATAGGTTAATTAAACATCCCAAAATATGTTTATTTTGTTCAAATTATTCTGTAATTATGTACGAGTCCTATACTCCTATTAGCTTTCTGAAGCAAAACGTAGCATTTCTGTTACGTATTAAAGTTATGTTTATCTTTTGAAAATCCACTTAAATTCAACTCTGTTAAAGTCTTAAAGTGTTTATGAAACGAAAATTAAGTTTGTCTTATTTGAAAGTACTTTTGAAATGACAAAGTAACATCTTTTGCTGTTTTTCGTTTCCTTGCTTCGTTTATGAGATATTTCAGTTTGTTTTATATGTGAAAACTAACCAGTGACATCACAACGTGCATAATGACTTACTGGGAAAGGTTATATATCTTTGCTATTACTAAACGGAATCAGTTGAAAATGTATATTTCTGTTGTTGTAAGGGAAAAACGCACACATAATTGCTTTGAAGTGATTCCGTTTGATAACAGAAAAGATACATAACCTTTCCCAGTAAGTCATTATGCACCTTGTGATGTCACTGGTTAGTTTCACATATAAAACAAACTGAAATATCTCGTAAACGAAGCAAGGAAACAAAAAACAGCAAAAGATCTTACTTTGTCATTTCAAAAGTTCTTTCAAATAAGACAAACTTAATTTTCGTTTCATAAACACTTTAAGAAATTAAAAGCTGATGAGACCATTTTACATGTATATTGCTTGTTGTGTCAACATTTTATTATAAAGTGAGATGCAGAGCCGCCGAGAGAAATTTTGGGGCCCTAGCCAAAAAATATTTCTGGGCCCCTACCCCTCTTCAAGTTTGTCTTATTTAATTAAACCATAAAAGAACCCATGGTAGTGAATTGAAAAGGCTATAGAGGGCCCCACTAATGAAGCTGTACAAAAGCCGCTGTGACATTGACAAATCATTAGGGGCCCAATGCAGTAGTAGTAGTAGTAGTAGTAGTAGTAGTAGTAGTAGTAGTAGTAGTAGTAGTAGTAGTAGCGACTTCATGTTAAGACGGTAGTACATAATAGTGTTAAATACACTAATAAACTTGTAGCCCTCAAAATTACTAAATCTAAAATACATGAAATACAATTACAATTTATAATATTTACAATTAATGCAATGCTCATTATTAAAACTTCAGTTGTTGGTTATTATAAAACTAAATTCATCATTCAACAGTTCAGCGGGCCCCTGGTTAACGACCAGGCTGACCCCCCTTCTCGTCAGGCCCTGTGAGAAGTACATTTTACAAAGTGCAATGGCTTTTTGAAAATTTTTCCAGTATAACATCAGAATGGGTATGCCTGTTGAGAATGCACACAGGAAATTAATATACATCAAATAAAAATTTTATGTACAGGGTGGGAGATTAGACAGACAGTTGTCCCCCAGGAGTTGGGGCAATTTACTTCTATTTAAAAAAAATATCTAATGCCCCATAATTCCCCTGGGTGGGGGGGGGGGGGGGGGGTGATTTCCGATGACAAGTGCAAAAACAGCAGAGAAAGGGGAGGAATTACAGGAAAGATTTAACGGTTGGCAGGAAAGGCTGGAGAGTGGAGAGAGGAAGACTTAATAAGATAAACGAAAGAAAAGCGGAGGTTATGGTCAGTGAAAGAAATACGATGCAACAGATCAATATCAAATACAGAGGAAAGGACACTTTAAAACAAGTGGGAAAATACAATTACCTAGGGGCAGTATTACAAATAATTAGAAGGGGGTTGTGAAGCAGCAGTAAGAGCAAGAATAAAAGCAGGGTGGTACAAATGGAGAGAAATAGCAGGGATTATATATGTGATAAGGCAATTCCAATACCTGTGAGAAGTAAGCTGTACAAAAGTGTGATGAGACCAATGTGTATCTATGGAGCAGAAACATGGGCCATCCGAAAGAAAGAGGAAACGCTCTTAGCTATGATGGAAATGAGGATGCTGCAGAAGATTAAAGGTGTAATCCTTAGAGAACGAATTGGAAATGAAGACATCAGGAAAGAACTTGGGTTTACACAGGGACGTAGCCAGGATTTTGAAAGGGGAGGAGCGAATCGCCGAAGGCGCGAGAAACGTCTTGGGGGTTCGAAATCTAGAGTCCTCTAAAATGGCATTTCCTGCATTTTGGGAGAAGATTTTACACAATTCTGAAAGTTTGAAAAGTCATAAAATACTAAAAAAAAATAACCGTTGAGTTAAGTGACATAATGTGCGATATATCAATATTGACTGCTTCCAATTCTAATGATGACGGATATAAGCTTTCGCTATGAGTCGCCAACAAGATCTATCCCGTTAACCCGTTTCGTCCGCGTATCATCAAATATTAACCAAACAAGATGGGCGCTATAAAATCAGGACGCTATTAAACGTGGCCCGGGCCCCGGGGCCGGTGTTCATAAACAAGCACGGAGACAGGATTAGGAGCCAAGGAAGGTACCATTTCATATTATTAGCTAGTCACTAGCGTCAGAAGAGCGACTGAGATCCAGTCAATAACCGCTGGGTAAATCACCTGTGCATCTGAGTACGAGTGTTCAAAACAAAATTTCATCATGCTAAGGGGGGGGGGGGGGGGGGGGGGGGGGGGGGGGGGGGGGGAGTGACCACTTCCACCGCTCCCACTCTGCCTACGTCCCTTGGGGTTACATCAATAGTCAACAAGTTGTGGGAAAGCAGACTAAGGTGGTATGGCCACTTTGTGAGGAGGGGTGAAGAGGACCCAATAACGAAAATTAGAAGGAAAGAGATAGAGGGGACAAGACCAAGAGGAAGACCAAGGAACATCGAGGTGGATGTACAACATGAAGGAGGATTATAATATTGGTAACTTATTTATTGCGTAACTACCAGTGTTGATTTGTAAGATTTTACTATGAGTGCTACCCAGTGAACTCTATACAAAGACTGGAACGATACCTCCATAAAGTCGGCCCTATGATTGGATGAAGCCAAACTTTCCGGCTGCAGGGGGCAACACATGAACGTCTGACCAACGTCCAAGGAGCGGTGGAAAACAGACAATGGCCCAGCGAGAATTTTTTATTTTTTTGTAGTTGAACTTCTTCTGAATTGATATAACGAAGTCAGTATGTATTAGAATCATTGTCCTTTCTGCCTGAGGTATCTTTGCTGGTAAAAATAGATTGAAGCAGGAAATATATTGCCAAACGAAAGCAACATTTTGCTTGGATTGATGGAAACTCCTGACGAAAATTCAGGTTATATTTAGTATTTATTCGTCTTTATTTTATGAATTCTTGCAACCCTGTCAAGCAGTGCCTTTGCTCTTATGAATAGTCTCCTCATACCTTTTGAATCATTGTAAGACCACGTATATTTTGATCTTTGATGCCTTTAAAACACTGTCGGTTCCGCGTATTTCTGTGTTTTGTTCGATTTTTTGACTGTTCAGAAAATGTAATATTTATGGTTTTTATTGATCATGTCAGCACCATATGCTCGACAGATTATAGCCACTAGATTTCAGTAGGCTTTAGCCCTGATTAATGCTATCTTTATTTTGATTCAAGATAGTTTATAGACTTTTTTCTTGACTTTTGATACCTCAACTGACTCAACACTTGGAGCTGCCCTACAAAAAATCAAGAGATCCGCGCGGTGTCGGACTCAAAATGTGTTTTTTTGTCAAATATTCAAGCTACGTTTTTGCTGCTAAAAGCCTTTAGAAGAAGTATCTATTACTGTAGCATGTTTGCATTTCTTTGTAACAAAATATAACTTAAAAAATAAACTGAGATTTTCTTGCATATAAAGAGGACTGGGGCCGCCCTGCTTGTCAGCCTCCATGACGGCTTCAAAATTTGGTTTGTAGGTATCGTTCCAGTCCTTATATAGAGTTCACTGGTGCTACCTAGCTGGATTAGCCTTCCTCCACTCTCCTCCGCAGAGGCTTTTTTTAATATTTCGTATTGATATAAATGTCCGTACGTAATGAGAGTTCTCGAGAATTTTTATTAGTAATATGAGCACTTTGATTCATTCTTACATGAAGTTTTGGGTTAAGGGTTAGGGATGTGTAGTACACATGGGGGGGACATTAAGGGATGAAAAATGCAACCCAAAACTTCATGTAAGAATGAATCAAAGTGCTCATATTACTAATAAAAATTCTCGAGAACTCTCATTACGTACGGACATTTATATCAATACGAAATATTAAAAAAAGCCTCTGCGGAGGAGAGTGGCCTTCCTCGGTTATTTCTAGGCAGCAATTGCTCAATGTTTAAAATTTTATTTTCTATTTACTGATAAAAATGTAAGATTGTGAGTATAAATAAATTTGTTTGTTGTTGTTGTTTTTGTTGGGAGTAAATGAGAGAGTGGCGAAGCCAAGAACCAAGTGGAGGGAAAAGATTCGGGCGGCCGACGCGGAATAAGGAAAAGGCCGAAATTGATGATGATGATGATGATGATGATGATGATGATGATGATGTTGACGATTCCGACATACGTAGAAAATCGGCCACTTTCATGGGGCAGTTCGCAGTCCACGTGGTCAGCTAATACGGGTCAGCCCGTATTTCGCTAGGGAGTTCGGGCGCGGGCGGTACCGCCAGCTACGCAGGCTAATTCCGACACATCTCCGACGATCTCCGAAAGAACCTCTGCGAACAATGTTTTTCGCCGGGTTCTCCGGTTTTCCTCCCTCCGTAAAATCAAGACCTATAGACGTCTTAGCTGTAAATGGAGGACGCCACCAGCTCTGCTGAAAAACTTATCCTCCTTAAATAAAGAATAATAATAATAATAATACCTAATGGGTTTCCATGTTTGGATAGCCTGATCCAAACACGACGTAAAAAAAGCATAAAAAAACACGAGCCGCTAGGCGAGTGTTCTTTAGCTTTCGAAAGTCGAGCAACATCCCGAATGTTTGGATCAGGCTATCCAAACATGGAAACCCATTAGGTATTTCTTTTATAAATAACCGACAATAAAATAACAGATTTTGTGAAAAAAAATATGATACGAATACATATTCTCCCGAAATTCATCAACTACCAATCACGTTTTGTCTACTTTTCCTCAGACTCATAAATAACCAATCACATTTCGCCTTACAATGTCTTGATGACGAGCCAGACGAGCGAAACGAGAAAAAATTCCTTACAATGTCTTGATGACAAGCCAGACGAGCGAAATAAAGACATTGTAAGGCGAAATGTGATTGGTTGTTTAGTAATCCGAAAATTATTTTGCCGACAAATTCAACATTAAAGATGGGAATGTCCAACCTCGTACCCAGGGCCTTCTCTGCTTTCTTGTACGCGCGGCCGGGCATATTTGGCTCTGGGGACGAGATTGAGTCCAAGACTCTTGGAGTACTTGGTCACGTGGGTAATTTGAACTGGGGGGAGCGGTTAATTTCGTTCTAAACGTAGATTCGTAGAAGATATTTGTTGCAAGTCTTGTATAGGTAAATCCGAGGGGTAAATCAGAATTTAAAGTATTGAATGAACGTTTATTTATGATGTATTTTAAAAAACTACGTTGATTTACGACATTTGCTGGATATTTCATATTTGTTGCCGTCAATCGTCATTCGTTATGAAGCCGAAGGCGACGGCGACGAACAATCATAATACTGCAGTTCAGGTACTGCTGCATATACTTGATATTCGAATGCTGTCTATTGTTGAGATTCACTTACCGTCCAGTATAGCGCATTTTTGTTGTATGTTTCTTCTCCACACGTTTGGGATTTGTGGATATTTACTGAATTGTTGTTGTAATTTACTAATTTGTGTCGATTTACTACAGCATTATTCGAATCTGCTGTCCTCGTTGAAGTATTTTAATAATATATATTGAAACACCATCGACGAACATTATAAATCAGCACTGAAGACTTTGACTTTGTATATTTATAAATTTGTAACTTTATAAATTTGATTCAGAAAGGAATGTGGTAGTATAGACGCTACTGATGCAGAGCTACTGATGGTCATTAACTGATTTGATAAATTTATTAAGACAAAGTCTTGTTATTTGTACGGGTTTGGTTATTCTTAATTGCTTAAATAGTTCGCCAAATAGTTTTACATACACATGACTGTACCGATCTCCTCGGTACAACGTAAGCCACACGCAAAAATGTCGTGGTCACGTGACCAGCCTGTGCCAGGGTCTTCTCTCCATAGAGATCATATAAATACTAGAGGGGGCATTGGCGGGAAAATTTGGTAACCACATGGCAGCCGCCATTACCTATGATGTTTCAGTCAATTGGTTGGCAAATGTACTACACCCAGTCCCTTGCCAACCAACGCGCCTAATGTTTGCCTCTAAAAAAATCCAAGATGGCGACGTTCAATTGGTTACCCGCGGTTGACTGAAATTAAGATAGGATCTCTATGCTTCTCTCCGCCCCGCCATTTTGAGAAGGCCCTGGGTACGAGGTTGGGGAATGTCACTCTGACCAACTCTGACCATCAAAAACAGCGAATATTATTAGAAAAATGCTTAAACATACCGCCTCAACCGTCTGGCTTATGGTTTCAGAGCAAATACATGAAAAACATTCTTGGCCGTAAAAATCCGCTGAAACTAAAGCTTCCTAAAAACATTTTCATCGGCAGATTTGGATTTTGTATCGAGAGCTCTTGGATATTTTACTTCATATCGACAAAGTATTTTTCTTTTACCAAGTGAGTTCATCAGGCAAGAAAATGAAAGGTATTTGAACAGAATGTTTAATATTCCGTTTTAATATCGTTTTCAAAACGTGTACTTTCCAAATCACGTTGTTTTATTACCACATTAAAGTAACAACCACCGTATATTTTAGCGAGTTTAGCTTGGCTCTTGAACCCAGCAGGGACAGAAAACAATTTCAGGCTTGGTTATAGTTCTCTCAATATATAAACATATAGTGTTGTTGTTTTTTACGGTGCTTTTTAACTTTCGTTCAAGAAATTATTTGTTTGCTTTTAATTGGACATTTAAGTTAGTTCTTCGCCCTCGCTTATTTAAAACGTTTCCTGTTGAGGCCCTAACACATACCTATACTTACCCATAATATTTTAGTAATTTCGATGCTATTTTATTTGTGTCAGTAGTCAATCAAAATTGCTGAAAATTTCCGTGTTTGGACTAGCCTCCTTCACAGACGTCTTGTGGACTTTTGTTCCCGCCACAAGACGTCTGCGAAGGAGGCTATATGTTTGACTGCCTGATCCAAACATGGGTATTGACCAATCAGCGCAGTCTGGCAGGTATCTTGATCTTATACACGCTTTAATACAATCGCTGACCAAACATGATCATGCTGTGTGTTGATATTTTAACACCCAAAGGGACTTGACATATGAACGCTGTGTGGAAATACCTTAAATACAGGCAATCGTGTTTTGTGTATTACGAATTGTGTTTTCTATCGGAGAATTAGATTGTGTTTTGACTATTTTCGGTGACGGATGACGTTTAGACGTTCATAGATTTTAGCACTGCATGCATGCGATGTGATTGCAGCTGCGAGTTTGCATGAAAGCTATTGCAAACAAACTATGCAAAATCCAAGATGTGAGAACACAAGGAACATTAATGAAGATAACAGACTTTAAGGAAACAGTTTGTTGACAGTAACAGTATCTTTATATTTTTGCATTATTATTCATGTGCTTTATTACTAAACGAGTTGTATATTTGTTATGCTGAGTAGGAAGCTTGTATACACATGTATGTTCTACAGTATGTACCATTTGTGTTTTTACCGACTGTTACTTGTCTTTGAGTTTGAGATCGGCAATGGACAGTAGTAATTATTGATCCATTAGGGCATTACGATTTATATTCAAAGTGCTTTGAACCTTTGAGTATGTAATTTTGTGACAAGTATGTTATCCATATCTTGATGTTCATTTTGATACTCTATGAATTTTGATGCATAGATTGAGTAAAAAGATATTCATCATGGAAACAATTATGTTCCTCATATATATACAGTAATACTTTAATGACATATTGGCCATTATAACATCAGCAGCCAAGTGTGTGTTATATGCGAATGGTATACCAAAATGTATAGAGAAATTAGAGTGTCTGACATTCAACTACAGTACTAGCACTGCAGAGTTAAAGAGCCTTCCATGCTCTAAAGCAAAAACATGCAATCAGGATTCATGTTGTATGAAGATATTGCATAGATGTAGGCGGTGTGGGTATATTTTACTAGTCACCTTGTCCTATATATTGCATATTTGCTAGTGCATCTGTACCTGGCCCACATGCACATGTGAAGTTTGGGCACTTCAGACAATAACTAAAATCAGTCGGGTTGAAAGACTACAATGCAGGGTAACTAAATATATTTTAAGGATGATTTGTCATACAATCTGAATGATCATCTGAAAACAGTTAATCTACTACTTTACCATTATCATACTGGTATGACTTGAAAGATCTTTTCTATTTTAAACGCTTTATACAGGTCACTATAATATTCCTATTAATAATTTTGTTCAACTCAATAATTCAGTCAGAATCACTAGAAACAGTTCATAACTAGATGTACTAGTTTCTAAGTGCTGTACTGAACGTTTTAAGCTAGTTAATACTTGAACTGTATATTTAAACTTTGGAGTATAGTCTACCTTGCTCAATGCCAGATTCTACCTCAGTTAATCAGTTTAAAACTCAACTTTCTAATCACTACATTAATGCTGTAATAAGTTAATGCTTATACAACGTCAATAACTTTTTTTTGGAAATCAATGTTTAAAAATGTTCTTCATCCTGACCTGTAACACTCTCTCTTCTAAACCTTACTGCTACTGACCTTAATCACTTATATCTATTGTATTGTTTACATGATTATCCTGAATTGTGAAATGGTCTAGAATTCCAGATAATCCTGAATATTAAAGAAATTGAAACCCAACCCTGACCCCCACCTCTAAACCAGACGCTAAACCTAACGACAACCCCCGGTAACCCGAAATCTATCCACAACCCCCCAGGGAGAAAGTTCCACCTCTCAGACCCTGACCACAACACCCCTACTGTTTTTTTGTTTTATGCTTTTTAGTTTATAAACATCCCGCATGTGGGACAGAGAAGTCCCCTAGGCATCAGGATCATCCTGAATTCTAGACACTTTAAATTGACAATTCAGGATAGTCCTGCACCAATTTCCTGCACCACATTCAGCCTTCGATCTGATCTTCCTCGGCCCATTCCCACCTCTTTGCCATCCCGATTGTATGAAATCATGAATTTGCAATTGCAACATGACTTCTCAGCGAATTGTAAA
Organism: Paragorgia papillata; assembly: GCA_035771165.1. Taxonomy (NCBI): domain Eukaryota; kingdom Metazoa; phylum Cnidaria; class Anthozoa; order Scleralcyonacea; family Coralliidae; genus Paragorgia; species Paragorgia papillata. The sequence goes on along the minus strand of JAWNZC010000211.1, from coordinate 51,652 downwards.
TATTGTCTGGCGTGTGCTTTTGGTTGCTCTCTTACTAGCAGGTTTTGCACTAATTTTGTTAAATGATCAGTTACTGAAATCTTTCGTTGCTTCTCGTTCCTCGTGCTTTGAATAGGCGCAAACAGCAAAGTCAGGAAAGTGGCAAACCGATCTCAGGCATCGAACGACGTACGGCGTTGACGTTGTTTATCGGCATATTCAGTTCCCCGCCATATTTTAGACAGGAGAAATGCCGTTCGACAAACGTGGGGCAGTCAGTGTAAGATTGCCAAGGATGTTGTATGCTGGTTTGTCACTGATGGACAAGATGTTGAAGGGAGGCCATTAGAAGGCAAAGTGAAATCGAGTCTTGACAACGAAAGTCGTTCGTTCAACGACATGCTATTCGCCCAATCACCCGGTGGGATGAATTTTGCTCGAAGGTATCTTTGGCTGATTCAATGGGCGAGTGAGCGGTACAAGTTTAAATATCTACTTCGCGTGGACGATGATTATTTTATATGTTTTGAAAAGTTAATGCTGGAACTCAGACGTCGACCAAAGAGAAAGTTGTCCTGGGGTTGGCTGCGATGTTCTCCAGGTTAGTACACACGGGGGGGGGGGGGGGGGGTGTGTAGTAAGGTCAAGCGAATACCCCAATACCTGTACAGACAAGCACAACACCCTACTGTATGTAATTGATGAAATAAATTAGGGGTGTGTGTGTGAAGGTGTGAGAAATTTTAGGGTGGTCTGGGGTATGCCCCCCCTGGCTGTTTTCAGTAGTGGTGTAACAATACAGTTTGCCCACAATACAATATGTATCTCAATACAACAACCACGATACGATTCATATCTTGATACAGTGGAAGCAACATGTTGGTGATGTATTGTTGTGAAAAAAAATTGCATGTTTCATCACAGTAAAATGTTTGTCCGAAAATCTTACACACAAATTTAGAGGCTTCATTGTTTTACTTATTATAAATAAGAAAAATATTAAAGGTGCTGTGCAGTCCATTCTGTGCATGTACGTAACTAATGTTTACATCTTCATTTACAAAAAAATATACTGATACCTTATTCAACTCAGCTTTTCTTGCTTCCTGTGACATTAGTAACTTGTACTGACAACAAAACATTTTCATAAGAAATAGAAGAAACCCGAAGAGATATCCTTGCCGAATCACTTAATTTTGTGCCATGTTGCTCCTATAAACAGTTTACACTTAGCTGAGTACATCATGTAATTATCTACAAATGTCATGTTTTGACCTGGTCCTCAAAACAAAGATGGTGGATCATGTGCAGAATGGACTGGACAGCACCTTTAAAACTCTGAAAATAAGAACATGTACAGTGAAACATGATAACTGATAAGCTGAATTACACATATGAATTGACTGACCATTAAGCACACTGGCTATTTCATTTTCTTATTAAAATGTTTTTGCATCATACCTCGATTCAGTTCTGTGCACACCACATTGTATGGGGCTGTTCACAAAATATGTGATGGTGTTTTCATGGATTTTCAACACCCCTCTCCCCCCTGTGATGCTGTGTTACAGATGTAATCACATACCCCCACCCCCCTTAAATATACATGACTTTGGGCTTACCCCCCTTCTCCAATATAAAAATACAGTATCAGCTACAGCCTACATAATATACTTTTCTTCATGTACGAAATATGTATACATAGATACTGTATTATCTAAAACTTTAAAAACTGAAAGAAACATTGTGAACAGCTACTAAAGTTGATTCTGAATCACGTACATGATAACAGTTTAATAAAGATAGCAAAGTTTAAAAGATCATATTTTACAAATAATTTATAGATAAGAGTGTACAATGTACATGTATAGAATGATGTACTTTTCTCACCAACAGTGTATAAAAAAAAATACTTAGTTTTTCAGTCTGTCTGTCATGTGACTGTGTTTGTTATACCCTCCCCCCTTGTGACGTTTATGTGACGCTTCAAACAAACACCCCTTCACACTCCCACCCCCCAAGCATCATGTGTTTTGTGAACAGCCCCTATGGTGGACTAACTAATGTATGGCAATATATTGGTGTATCAGTATATCAATTAACGCCACTAGTTTTCAGCCTTTTGGTGTAGTTTTGAGTGAGGTTTTAAATTTAAGAGAAATACAAAGTCAAATAAAATCTATAGTGTGCATATTGACACATGTGTGCATTAAATAGGGGTGCATGCATTCCCCACACCCCCCTTGGATCTGCACATGCTTTCCTGTTCTTCATGCTAGGGTTTCTTGTTGGGTTTTCTGGTTTTTCCCTCCATTGAAATCAACACCTAGTTCTTAGGTGTGATCTGTGGTCAAACATGTGTCATATGGCAGCTGCCTGGACTGTGCCTTTGATATGCCTTCCACTTGACCAATGTTGATCTGCATCCTTTGCAATTCAGCCACTGGTTGCAAGTAAGTATGATTAGCCCTCAGTCCTTTCCATTCTTTTCCTCAGGTGGTAATATATTCAATTTAAAGGATGACTTGTGAAGTAATTCTATAATATTTTGAATTTCAAGCATAGCAGTAGGGGATTGGGACGGGCAGTGAAGGGAGTCCGTTTGCCGGCAAACGCTCGCAATCCATTGGTTGACACATTATATATATATTTATACAATACCCTGGTTGCTATGCGTGTTTTCATTGGCTGTTGCCCATGATCTATTAAAGGACAGACACATGGACACGTCAGATCACGTCAGCTGATTTGCGTTTTCATTCTTCATGCCCCAAAATCCGGCAAGAGTTTCGATAAAAACCTTTTAAATTTTTGTATTGTATAAAACAAATAGATTCCATTTTTTTGTTGTCTGTTCAGTTATAGATGCACAGAGGACGTCACAACGTAGTAAGAACATCGACTGCGTCTCGTGGGCCACTTTTTTGTTCTTACCACGTTGTGACGTCATCTGTGCATCTATAACTGAACAGACAACGGCAAAATGGAATCTATTTGTTAAATATACTATAAGTGAGCTTACCTCAAATGTTGATGGTCGCTACTGTCAGTTTCACGCCGGCGATCTTCAGGCGCCTGAAGATCGCGCAGCGTGAAACTGACTGTAGCGACCATCAACATTTGAGGTAAGCCAACTTTAGTATATTCGCTCTATCTTTACGGTATTGAGCACTTTTTGATATTTTGCGAACAACACTTTGTTTGTTTGAATATATATATATTAGAAGCCAAGGTAACAAGTTCAAATTAAATAAACTGAGATTGAGAAGAGGGTGGTCATAAGGCAGCTGCATGTGCATCCGAAGGAAAATATTTACTCGCTGTTTCCCCAATAGTTTACTGCAAGATTTTCACCCAAGACGCGGGCCCTTCGGCCTGACGGCGAGTATAAAATTGTCGGCTGACGTTGGCTTGGGCAAAATATCATTTAATTTATTTAAAATTTCCTATATGATGATGCCTATTGCCTTGCTCGGAGTAAAACAGATCCGCTCTATAAAAAAGCGCTCCTCGGAGACTCAAGGCTCGTTTTCGCACGCCTATATCAAATCTGAGCCAGACAGGTGTCAGGCGCAAACTCGTACCCAGGGTCTTTTCAACCCGCCGCGCTTGAGAAAAGACCCTGGTATCGGCTGGTCACGTGTCTCCCAGAATCTGGGAGATAGAAATTGTCACAAGGGAGGGGAGGTTATATTTCAATTGGTCACACGACACTGATAAATGCGCGAAAACGCCAAAGAGATTTTGGAGAAATTTTTCACTGAGGTCTCACAATGTATGAATCGTTGAACTTAAAATATCTGTGTTCTTGAAATGTTTACATTTTGCTTTTGTACTGAACAGCGATTATTCGTCTGTGATCCTGAAACCAAAGCAAATGACGTGTTGTGTTTAGAGGCAGTATAACGCTGTATTAAAAAGTAAGACACATTCTGGTGGTCCTGCCACTGGCTACGGAAAAATATCGATGATATTCCATCTTTTTCCTGCATTGTTATCACAAAAGAGATGTTTTAAGTTTCCTACGACAAGTTCTATCTCCCGTGGTAGTTGTCATTTCTTCTTTGAATTTCCTCGTATACACCGGCGATCAAATACTCAGGTAAACATTGTACGGACTAGAGGCGCTGTTTTGAGCTCTTCAAAATTGCTCGAGTACAGATGTTCATGCATGTACTCGATCAAACAAACATTAACCGTCTAAACTCTAAAGAATGGGGGTTATCATGAACGAAATTTAAAAGGATATAAAAAGAGCTAAAGTTCGTTTATTAATGAGACAAATATGTTATGTCGAGGTTTATGTACATGCATAGGAATGGTGCTGCAATCTTAAATCTTGCATCAAAATGTTTTTCACAAGCAATTGTACGGAGTTATAAGATACTCAAAAGACATATTTCTTATTTTGTTTGAAAAGCCCATCAAAAATAACCCAGAAAGGTGTGATACGTTTTCGCGGCGGCAACGTATCTTTAGAAGTTTGATTCGACAGGTCAAAGCACGAGTGACAAGAACAATTCAACAACGTTCAAAACAAACTCATAAAATTTTAGTTAATAAAAGCTTCACAAAAGGAATGTTTATCTAACTTTTAAAAGGACTGACAAGTGTTGTTTTCTTAAGCGGTCTGTCTTCTAATAAAATAATTGGAAAACGTAATTTACACGTACGTATTTCTACACTACATGACAATGCGGTTTCTTTACCATTGCGTATATGTCGAAGGAACACGTATTAAATATAACATAAACAAGACAAACTTTACCTCTTCGTCTGATGTAAATGCTAACTGTTTTATTAGAGGCTGATCCCGTCAGCGCATTTCCTAGGAGCTTAAACTAGCCACACACAATAGGAAGGGAGAAATTCCCACGCATCTCTTGCTAAACTGCTATTTATAGTGTTCGAGCGCCGTTTATGACTTTGTTGAATTCTTGACCTAAATTTCTTTAAATTCCAAAGCCTTCTTTTACGTGGGCCGGCATACCAACTGAGCTCGAGGAAGATCGTCGTGACTCTCCAGAAAGTGTTCTAATGTTCCCCAAAAAATAAGCAAAGCAGTTCGCGAATTGCGATTGTTGTTCTTACCGAACCACATAGTCTACAGACTGCAGGAACTTCATTATCTCCGACAATTGGATTTTTAGGATTTAACTCAGAGATTTAACTCTGGATTTAACTCGGGGTTTAATGCTGTTGATGATCGGAAGAGACGTTGCCAACTTTTCACAGATATTCTATTCGCTTCTGCCCATTTACATCAACTCCTCTTTTATGCATCTGCAGAATCGATTGTTTATCCGACCTCCGCACCCCTCCACCCTAGTAATAAAAAATTGTTATCTCCCAGATTCTGGGAGACACGTGACCAGCCGATACTAGGGTCTTTTCTCAAGCGCGGCGGGTTGAAAAGACCCTGGGTACGAGGTTGTGTCAGGCGCCGCTGTACGTCAACTACGCTTAAGGTGGCTCCACACAGTTTCTTGAAAAATGGAAAATACAAGTTTGAGAGTCCAAAACACGTGCATAAACAATTCGGAAAAAGAATAAAACTAAATGTTATGCATAGTTCAACAGTCTGACAATAAAAAACTGTTACAAAATAAATAGCAACAGTTGTTGCTATGGCAACAATGACGTTTCAAAATGGCTGCAATTACCCTTCAAACTAATTTAATTCGAAAAAAACTTTGGTGACCCCCAATTTTTTTTTTCATTAAAACTTTTCTTGATGTATGAGTAATCAATAGGCCGATTTTAAAAAAATTCTGTAGAACGAATAATTTTTTCCCCGGAAAAATCATGTTTGTTAATTTTTAAAAAATTTCGTTTTACAGAATTTTTTTAAAATCGGCCTATTGATTACTCATACTTCAAGAAAAGTTTTAAAGAAAAAAAAATTGGGGGTCACCAAAGTTTTTTCCGAATTAAACTAGTTTGAAGGGTAACTGGCAGCCATTTTGAAACGTCATTGTTGCCATAGCAACAACTGTTGCTATTTATTTGGTACTGTTTTGGATTGTCAGACTGTTTAACTATGCATAACATTTAGTTTTAGTCTTTTTCCGAATTGTTTAATCACGTGTTTTGGACTCTCAAACTTGTATTTTCCATTTTTCAAGAAATGTATGGAGCCACCTTAAAGTGCGACTGAACTCTTTTGTAAGTTTGTTTAGGTTTGAAAAGCGACTTTTCCCAATTTAGTTCGCTATATTTACACAGTTATATTTTGCTTTTGGAGTTGGATGAAAAGTTGAACAGCTTTGCCTTTTGATCAAGGTGTTCTTGCACATTGTTGGTAGATTTCGAAATAGACTGACTGACTTTGTAGTTTAACAGTGATCAGGTGTGGCTGGCAATTGCTAACAACTGATTTAATCGTAAATATGTTCACCAATATGAAGTATGAAGTATGCACCACATTCAGCCTTCGATCTGATCTTCCTCGGCCCACTTCCACCTTTGCTCGCGCGGTGGAGAGCCTCTGCAGCGGAGGAGACCTACGCACTTCTGCCACTTTGCCAGTAGCCCGAGTGAACGCCTGACCCATGCAGGCGTCTTGTTTAATGAGAGATTACACTTGACAGTATCGACACGAGGTCGATTTAAAAGGTAAGCAAACCAGTCAAATAGTTCGCGCTGTGTTTGCAAAAATTGCAATCATATTCAAAACAATGAACATATATGAAATGTGCATCGTGTGATCATTAAAATCTGATTTAATAGCTAATGTAACCAAGTTCTGACCAACACTCTAACAATTAAAATTCGAAACAAACTATAAAATTGGACTCGCATTGCAAACACGTAACCAAGCAAGCACGTAACAAGTGGATGTTTGTGTTTAAAAAAAAAATGTAAGACAGGTATTCTATTAAAGTTTAGGAATACGTTTTAAGAAACTCAATATTTGAAGAAATGCTAACTTAGCTAGAATATTTATAAAATGCAGGAGCGCGATCAAAGGCGCGCCATACGTATTTTGAGGCGCTTGCTATAGGCGCGCGCGCTTGATCAAGATCAGACAGACAAAATGATCGCATCAGGGGGTGATTACATGGACCGGTTAACCGGGCTGAGTTTACGAAACGTTTACATGGAGCGCGGGCTAGCCCGGTCAGCCGGTGTAACAGGACCAGATGCCCCCCCTTCAGAATGCCCCGGGGGATCTGGTGCTAGGACCGGATGCCCACCCTCAGGACCAGATGCCCCCCCCCCCCTTGTGAAATCCTTTAAAATACTTTTTAAACCAAGTTCAAAATGTATTGAAACTTGTTTCGAAACTAACAATAAATCTCTTAGATGGTTAAATGAGTTCGCAAGTGTTCGATAGACGTTGAAATGTCTCCCAAAGCGCCATTGAAATGTTAATCGCGGTCGGCAATGATTAATGGTTGTTTTTTCTATTTTTGAAACCGCGCTTCGGAGAAAAACCCATGCCGAAATAGTGCCTTTTTCAAAGTATGCCAGACCAGAAAACCGAGGTCTATTTCAACGCAATAAAAAACGAAACTTGAACATCTATTTAATAAATTGGAAATTCGGCGTGACCATGACCACTTCCGCGTGCTGGCTTTTGGACTTTCTCTTTCATTATTTTGACACCATAACTATCGTTGGAATAGTCTGATAGCCATATGCATTCAGTAAGAGAGAATATCAGACGTCTGAGAAATTGGACTTCGCAAAAAATGGAGGCGTATGAAAAAGAAGAGGCCAACCAATACACGGCACACCATATAATTCGAAAGTGCATTATAATTTGCCGAATTTCCAATTTAGTAAATAGATGTTCAAGTTTCGTTTTTTATTGATTGTAATATCGTTGAGCTGATGTTTCGAAGCGTTGAAATAGACCTCGGTTTTCGGGTCTGGCATACTCTGGCACGTTTCGGCACGGGTTTTTTCTCCGAAGCGCTCTTTCAAAAATAGAAAAACAACCATTAATCATTGCCGACCGCGATTAACATTTCAATGGCGTTTTGGAAGACATTTCAACGTCTATCGAATACTTGCGAACTCATTTGACCATCTGAGAGTTTTATTGTTAGTTTCGAAACAAGTTTGAATACATTTCGAACTTGGTTTAAAAAGTATTTTAAAGGATTTCACAAGGGGGCATCTGGTCCTGAGGAGGGGGGGGGGGGGGGGGGGGGGGGGGGGGGGGGGGGGGGGGGGGGGGGGGGGAGGGGCATCTGGTCCTAGTACTATACACCTACACCTACACCATCTGGTCCTGGTGTATTTGTTTAGTTGAATTGAAATACGAAGAGAAAGTCAAAGTGTTTTTGTAAGTCTTTTTGCCTTCTGCAAGTTTCGAGTCAGTTTAGTATTTGGTATTTTAAAAGTCTTTGGTATATAACAAAACGCTTGTTGACTTTTGCCTCGAGAAACATCGAGTTTTACGGTCCCTCAGGCTTCAATGTCACTCGGGCTAAAGCCCTCGGGTGACATTGAAGCCTTCGGGTCCGTAAAACCCGATGTTTCCCTCGGCGCCAGTCAACACGTGTATAATATTTCTTCCTAGTTGGTTTAGTTTTCGATGCGGAAAGGACTTGCACCTGGTCCTGGACCCGTGATTGCCCTTCAGGGTTCAAAATAAATATTTTGGATTTAGATATTTTTGTAGGCTGTCTTGCATATGTACATTTATGGTACCGGCTATTTTGATATACAGGCTATTTGCCTGCTATGTGAGTCCATGAGAGGCCCACCTAGGAATTGTTTTAGTTAATAAGCTCGTATTCAAAAAAGAATCTCATTTACTGTAGACGTCGCGTTAGGCTGTGAAACGTTACACTACATTGGAAGTTACACTACGTTTTAAGACGTTACGCTACGTTATTAAAGCTATGTTATACAACATCGCGCTGTGTTGTATGACGTTAATAAGCTATGTTTAAAGACGTTACATTTAATACGCTACGTTATAAGACGTCACACTTTGTTGCGAGACGTTTACGCCACGAGAACATTACGCCACGTTGTAAGATGTTACGCTACGTTATAAAACGTATACAGTAGCTGGCTAGCGGCGTGAAAATGCCGGCTATAGCCGGCAGCCGGCCGCTATTTTGAACCCTGCCCTTGCCACAGAACATAATTTTGTTCTTCTTTTTACTTGTTCTTTCCATATTTAATATTTCTATAGACTTTTTATTTACGTAGGTGGGTGCTTTGCGTGGGCCTTAGACTACGTTTACACGGTACCGCACGAATTCGGAACCGTGCAGGTCAAAAACTATAGACCTGAATTTTTTAGGTCTCGAATTCGTTCGTGTACTCGAATGCGTCCGGTGTCGTGGGTCCCGTGTAAACGGAAGGCAGAAACGTACAAATTCGAGTATGGTTCCGAATTCGTCCGATACTGTGTAAACGGGGCCTTAGGCCACGAATTTGTACGATTCTGCCTTCCGTTTACACAGGACCAAAGAAACCGGACGAATTAGGAAAAACACTCAGGTCAAGTTTTTTACCTGCACGGTTCCGAATTCGTCCGGTACCATGTAAACGACGAAACCAATCTATATTTTTGCACGGATAGCGCGGTATAGAGGACTGGATATGAGAAGATCATATTCCTCATTGGGTTACTAACATGAAGTATAGACCCCTCGTAGGGACAAGTCGTCTGCGTATGCACACGATAGCAACAATTCGTCCGGTATCGTGTAAACACTTCAAAAAAGAGCGCCGCACAGTGCACGGCTTCGTGTAAACAGGTAGTACCGCACAAGTTTGAGTAGGGTTCTGAATTCGTTCAGTATACCGTGTAAACGTAGTCTTTAGAGTCCCGTTTGCACTTAACCCCTTTGGATCTTATAATTATATTATATATATTTTTTCTCTTTTCATCCGACTCTCTCTTTCGTCATGTTGCTATTTAAAATAATAATGTGATTATAATTAATCAAAGTTAACAAGGAGATTAGTTGCTGGCCAGCGGCTTCATCTTGCTGGTTATGCGCAGATGGGGTGCGGTGTCATGTCACATGATTTGCACTCTTCACTTGCATTTGCGCCTTGCCTGCCTTGTTGAGTTGCTTTCTCCCACCCACCTCTCCACTGCTGGAAGGCAGGGTTTTTTCTTTTGTCCGGGAGTTGTTTTTCTTTCTTTTTTTTTTCTCCATTTCCTGATTGGTAAGTATCATTGCAATTTCCACTGTTTATTCAGTGTGACAGGTGCCGGGGGTTGACCCGTGGCTTGGTTGCCAGGGTTACCTCCTTATTTGCTGTTGCTCATTTTGCGCACGAATTGCTGTTTGCTTGCTATTATGGCACCTACCCCAACCTTATGGTCGACAAGTTAATTAATGTTAGATTGCTGAATTATCTTAATATTAAGTAAATGGTGCAAATAAATTTGATAAGAAGAAATAATTTCGAGTAGGCGTCACCTGAAAGGAAATTTTTCCCTAAATTTTACTTTCAGTCAAAAACATTACATCGTCATTTTTTGTCACTATTTACTCATTTTTCTCTAATATCTGTTTTCTTAATGAAAGTTTAGCCCGAAACTTTAACATGGCGAAAGAAAAAATCTTCGAAATCAATTAAATCAATTTCTTTTTTCACATGCATTTAAGGTTTAGTAACAATCGACGAAGGATTCATCATTGTCACAAGTGATATCATTCAGTCATTCCTGAGTAGAGCAAACACCACTCTCCTCTGCCATCCGTCCGGAACGCAGGCTTTGGCCATCTGGCTAAGGAACATTTCTGGATTACGAATGTTTGGGGATAACAAAAGAGTTTTCCAGCGCTTAAAGGACTTTGAAAAGACTGAGAGAAGGAAGAACGAAATGTGCAGAAGAGTGCTAGCCGTTCATCAAAGTTATCCAGACACAATGAAGTCGTTTTGGCGTACTTACGTCAGGGAGGGCAAGCGTTCTTATGCAGTGCCCAAGATAGTGTTCCCATGTAATCTTCCGCCTGTTTACGATTACAGGGCTTCTCGTGGTATATGGTTTGCTGTGCCCAAGTTGTGCCGGGACTTGCCTGTATGGAACCGTGGAAAGTATTTTAAAGGCAGAGAGGATTGATTGAAAGTGTCTACGAAGCGAAATACCTTTTAGCGATTTTGAACCAATCAGCATGCCAGGAGCCGATTCACTGAAGATTCCAAGGAACATTATACCACATGGTCTTTGAGCTTTAAACTTTCAAAGCTAGTTTGCCGTGGCTTATCGGTTTTTGAAGAAATTAATCGCTCGGTTAGAGTGCTTGATGACGTATGCAGTTGGAAAACTATACATGCCAACAATGGATTTTAGTATTAATAATCCAACAGCATATGTCATCTGCATGCCCTATATGTTTAATCCCACACTTTCCTTAATATAATAATAATATAATAATAACTAGCTAGAAGTTACTGTCGCAAGTGAAGTGCTGCCTCAAATGGGATGAAAACCTTTAGCCTACGTGACCAACTCCAGCCCACTCCACCCAAGTTTGCCCCCTCCACCCGAGTTTGCCCACTCCACCCGAGTTTGCCCACTCCACCCGAGTTTGCCCACTCCACTCGAGTTTGCCCACTCCACTCGAGTTTGCCCACAGAGTTGTTTGCGAAGGACGAAGAAAATCCCAAAATTTAATATTACAATAGACAAAGTTTTTTTGTTTTTTTTGTTTGTTTTTTATCTTTTAATTATAAGATTTTAAATTACAAATTACTATAACTTATCTCTTGCCATTGCATTGCGCAAAACGCGAACATACATACAAACATACAACATTTTAGATATGGTCGATTTTATACATAACTCGGCAAATGGACTGGATACGAGTAAAGACATGCATAGGACAGCCAAAACAAACGTTTAAGAATAGTGTGCTGCCTCCCTGACGCTCGGCAGCAATAATGATGATAATAATATAATAATAATAATAATAATAATAATATATTTAATAATTATAATAATATTTGTAATAATAAAAATAATTACGATTTATTACGGCATTCCATCAAAAGTGGCTCTTAGCTTTATCCGGTGCAACCTATACTAACTAACATAATAGTTAAAGAAATAAAATAAAAGTATTTTCTAAAAAGTATTAGAAATTGCATGAAATAAACAAAACAACTTATTATTGTAAAGTAAACATATGATGGTGACTGTAAGATGCGTTTGGAAAGATCTGCAGCAAGAAACTGAACACTTCATGTTGGTGCGCGGACGTTTGACCGACAGACGTTTGGCCGACATACATTTGGCCGACGGACGTTTTGCCGACAGGACGTTTCACCGACAAGACATTTGGCCGACAGGACATTTCAACCGACATTTCAAGTATTTGAAAAAACGTCTTGAAATAACTATGAACGTGGAACATTTATTTTATCTTTCACGCATATTTACAGGTTATGTGCAATGGCACGTATATAGTCCAAAAAGCTGTCGGCGTTTAAGTCCAAATCCCTCACAATCCCTTTGAGTCTTAAGTTCAGCGTTTGGTAAATTTTCTTCGATGGGCCGACGGAGATTCCAGCAGAGATTTGCTCCAATAAAAGTTCGTTATTGGCTTGCTCCTTCCTGATTTTTGTCACAAGTCTCCGGATAGTGGGGTGGGTGACGCCAACGCGTTGATCGAAGGCATGATGCCAACCTTCTATGGAGTTATATTCGTACGCGGTAAATCATTCTCAACGCGATCGTGTACATTCCATAGATCGATATCGAAGAGATGCCGGCGTCGACGTCCTCTCTGGACTATTCCGATCCATGGTCTCAAAATACACCAGAAAATCCCCGAGGAGCTAATCGGTCTCAGGATCCATTGAAGTTACTAACTCTTCGAACGCATCGATAACTCTGTCAGGAGGGACAAAGACCAGAGACTGGAATTTCTTTACCAAAAATGCGTTGTCGGCATGCTCCCTGTACCACTGTTGCAAAACCAAGATTCTGTATCTTTCTCCACAGGCATTGTGCGAAATGAAACAGACAACCCTGTATACGCGCATTAGGAAAGTTACTTCTAAGCGACGCAATCGAAGCTTGCTCAAAATCAACAGTCACAGATAACGGATCCAAGTTGCTTTGTCGTTCTTTAAGTATCCAAATATCCGATCATATGTATTGCGATTCTTGTTATGTGCGATAGCATAAACTAGAGGTACGGTTCTGCTCCCGTCTGCTACGGCATGGATGGTGTAGAGCTGGCATCCTTCTGGAGCACTGTCGAAAGTCCCATCACAGAACCAGTGTCGTTGAGTGCACATAATCCCTAGATTACTGTCGGTAGTGAATATATATATATGTCAATATCTTCATCGTGAAGAGCTAGGAACTCCTCATCACGTGCTGTTCTTTGCAGTTCATCAGGGATGTCCTCTCCGCCCGGAGCTTGCCGTTTCCGTCGAATCATTCTCGACAGTGGATATTTTTTTGGCAAAAGCCCAGCAGCAGTCAATGGAAAGTTCTGTACGCAGTTTTGAACGATCGTAATATAGTAACTTAGGTTAGATATACTGCCGAAACAGAGAACGTAGGAATCTAACGTTTCGAGCGAAGGGCCTTCTCTCTGACGAAGGGCCTTCGCTCGAAACGTTAGATTCCTACGTTCTCTGTTTCGGCAGTATATCTAACCTAAGTTACTATATTTCGATTGTTGTTTCTCCACTGCCTACGCAGCACGCTACTTTTATTTCACTATTTGAACGATCGTGCTTGTCGTTTCTTTTGATTCGAGCGCGCGTTCCCTGATGGCTGGTACCGTCTTTACAACAGCTATTCTGGCAGGATCAGGTGGATGGCTATGCGCAGAAGGCTGATTTTTCAAATCGTTGTTATCAGTCGTTAGCCTGCCCGTGCATTATTTCTTCGCACCTCCAGTAGGTTAAAGAACTTCGCTTTCTATCAACGATATATGCATAACATTCATATACAGAAGTCTCTGGCCGCCTCATCTGGTCTTAACGAACTCCATGGCTTGTGAACAAATGAGACAATGAAACCGTGAGCCCCTGCCTCTTACATTATATATATATACATGGAAGTTATATATTATATATATATATGGAAGTTTGAGCACTCTGGGCCCATGCGCACTTCACGCTGTCTGAATGTACTTCACCGATGCTGTCCCACATGCGGTTGTCACCGACGATCGCATGTGTATAAGTAATTGATGAAATTCATTCAGATTGTTCCAAGCTACACTGATGAGCTGTTGTACAGCGAAACACCGTGTCTGTAGATTGAACTATGTATGCTCCTTCACTTCGGTGTTGTTGAGCACTCTGTGAAGTTGTCGTGGGTACCTATTAGCGATAATGCAACGCTCACTACCCTTGTGGAAGTTTGAGCACTCTGGGCCCATGCGCACTTCACGCTATCTGAATGTACTTCACCGATGCTGTCCCACATGCGGTTGTCACCGACGATCGCATGTGTATAAGTAATTGATGAAATTCATTCAGATTGTTCCAAGCTACACTGATGAGCTGTTGTACAGCGAAACACCGTGAACTATATATATATATATATATATATATGTACTATTTAAAACACGAGCAGGAGTGTTTTAGATCTGATAAAACACGTTCTACGAGTGTTTTGAATGGCTTAAAAAACGATCACCATTTGGTAAGTTCGTTGGCGTAGTAATTTTGAAAAATAACGTTGTCTAAGGCGAGAAAATCAAAGCTAAAGTTTTATGTAAATCAGGAGAAAATTTTATCAGATATAAAACCACGATACGGTTATGATTTTTCTTTGTGTTTTCCTCATGAATTATTAATGAGTTTTTTAAATATATTTATAAAATGGGTTGCGTCTTACGCACGCTGTGATTGGCCCATGGTCGTGTTTATATAAGAGTACATAAACACGGAATTTTCGCGCGTTTTTTGAAATATACAAAATTGCAGTTCAAGCAATGGCAAATAATTTTCAAGTTTTACTGTTTTAACGAGTTTTTAATGAATAAATTACAAAATGGCAGATAAGGGAAGATTTAAAAGAGTAAACGAAAATGATTTGGAGGCTTTGATAAATAATACTCAAGCGAAAAGAACCAAATTAATACATGACAAATTACGCCGTCAAGATTTTTAAAGGTACGACATTTGTATAATTTTTGTGTTTACGTTAAAACCAGTTGGTAAAAATACGGAACTTTAAATGTACTAAGCAGTTCCAAAAACAATGCTGTTTTTTTTTTAAACTTTAAGAATGGTCAAACTAGCGTAACGTAACACAACAATTGCACGAAATGGACGAAGAAATGTTAGATAACTACCTTCGGCTTCGCAGAAGTAAAAACAAAAGACGGCCAAGACTACAGCCGCTCAACGTTTCTGAGCTTAAGAAATGGTATTGAACGTTACCTTAACTCTGGTCCATACAATAAAGGTGTCACTATCGTTGGCAATCCAAGATTTAAAAAGTCAAATATTGTCCTCAAACCTAAAATAAAGTATTTAAAGATGGAGGGCAAAGAGAAAGTAAAACACAAGTCAGCCTTGGAACAAGAAGACCTGTTGCGCTTACAGTCAAGTGGTGTTTTGGCTCCTTTAAGTCCTCTTGGCCTGTTGAGAAATGTTTGGTTCCACACTAGCAAGCTCTTCATTTTCAACATTCTCAATGGCCTGATCAAGAACTTGAGTGTGATTCTCATATTGTTTTCTGTTTTTTTCTATAAGATCGTTAAGAAGTTCAAATCTTTCTTGGTATGTTTCTACATTTTGCAAGAGATCTTTGTTTTCATTTCTCCATGCAGTATAAAGCATTATTTGTTCCCTATAATGATTTTCGGGGTCTTTGTTCTTATTAAATCTTACTGATCGAATGATTTTTGGTCTTCGTCTCTTAACAAGTATCATTCCTCCTTTTTAATTCATACTGATCATCTTCACATATTGTTTCATTATTGTCAGAGAGATCATCAACATTCTCATTAAAATCGTTTTCCAAAAGATAGTCATCAGATGATGAATTTGGCTTACTTTTTTGTGTTTTCTTTGAATTAACTTCTCTCTTGGAATTATACCATGCACCATGCAGCAAAGTCTGCCAAACATACATTTTCTAACTGTTTTAGGTCTTCTTTGATACCTTTTAATCAGGTTATCTGATTCTATGTCAGCAGAATTGTCTGGGAGATCTGTAATCTTTTCCATATCTTTCAGTAAAAATGTTCTTTCATCTGGGTGAGAAGTATTAATAAATTGAAATTCACGAGATGATCTTCTTAAAGGCATTTGTAATACTAAATATACAGCTTCCTGTGCACTTATCTCAACAGCATTGAGAAATTTATTGCCAATATGTCTGACTGTTCACAATATTTTCATTGCCTTCTTTTGCCTCATCACAAGCTTTCCTCAGTAACTTGCTCACTCCTCGTTGACCTTTTGTGATGTATGAAAGAATATAGACAGCACAAGCATAGGGATCTAATATATACTGAATGTCCATAATTGCCTGGCAAGCTTTTAACAAATTTGGATTGTAACAATTTATTCTAATCTCAGAAGGGGATCGTTTAAACAGTAGGGTATCATGTTTAAGAGAAAGTCTAACAGCCTTCAAATACTGATTTTCAGATAATTCTAACTTTTGAAGAAATTCAGTAAAACTTAGTGGCTCATCAGGTTTTAGGGAATCTAACAAACTATGGGTTCTCTCTAAATCTTTGTTTAATGCAACTGCAATTTCTTCATCTAAATCAGTTATAGGCAGAGGTTGTAAATCATTGTTCTTGGCATTGGAGGCAAAGGAAAATTAAACCTACATATTTTATGACCCTTTTTTTTGCAAGTTTTAGAGTGCCTATGTCTCTGTAAATTTACTAGATCACCCAATTCATCAGAGTCAGCTTTACACGAGGTATAGTTATGTACAAATTTAGCAATGTCATCAAGAGAATCTTTGCCATACTCCGGAACATCTTTTATCCAAAATAAGCCATGTATATGTGGTGATCCACGTTGTTGGAATTCAACTCGATAAAAAAAATCAACAACTTCTCCAATTGGATTAAGTGAGCTTTTGATAAAATTGTGAAGAAACAATTGGACCATATGTTCAAAATTTCGTGCACATGTCACTGGATCGTTTTGTATTAAATCTGATTTCTTTTGCCAACTCATTTCTTTCATTTGATTATAAGTATACTCTTTATTATCAACAAGACGACCAAGAATTTTCAACAAATGTATCCATCTAGTTTCTGCAGCTGAGAATGAACAAAACCAAGTGGGTTTACCAAGTTGTCGAATCATTGCAAATAAGTCTTTTTTACATCTCTCAAAGTAAGGAGGTGAGCCTCGCAAATTTCTAAGTACTCTGAATCCCTCATCTAAATTAATTAGCTTATTTACAGAATTTTCTGATTTTAAATCTCCTGCTGTGTATGTTTTGCCTTTCGTTTTACACTTACGCAATGATAATGTTGCACTTCCTTGAATTTGCTTTATTTGTAGCTTTTTTAATTTATAAAAAATATTTGGCACACTCTGTGCAACTCGTCGATCTTTACTTCGCAACTCCCATTTACAAATTGTACTATAGTGAACTGGTACAAGTCTTTCACTATTATCAGATCGACGTTTACCACAATATATAGAAGGGAAAGATAAAACTTCAGAGTCTTTGTCAATAAATATACCAAGTGGTCTATTTCCTTCAATCTTATCAGCATGTTCGGTCATGTCAGGCTCTTGTAATAAAGTATCCATGACACCTGATGGCTGTTCAGTTTGATCTTCACACCATTCATCATCAGTATCATGATTGTCAATTGAATCATCAGTTGTACAGTGTTGTGCTCCTAGATTTTGTTTTTCTTGAGTTTTATGCAAAGAATCTGACTTATCTGCACTTGTTTTGTTACCGGTAATAAATTCTGACCACTCTGGGTTATTGTTATTTAAGTTTGTTAACCAACTATCTGATACTTGTACTCCCTCATTTTTAAACAGATCACTCGTGTTTACTAAATATTGAGCTGCTTCTAAAACTTTAGCTGGCCTTATATTCTGAAATTGATAATGATGTTTGTAACTAAGACGTCTTTTAAGTTTTATTCGGATACTTTGCGATTCATTTATTGGTCTGGGCAGAACACTTACTGTTGAATTAACATCAGCTGCTACATTAACTACATTGCCACGAATACTCAACTGACCTCCACTCGGTAATTCTCTTAGTTGCATAAAGGGTATTCTTGGTGATACTAATCTTTCCTCAAGTGGAGTTAAATTTTTTAATGCATTAGGCTTAATTGGAAAATTCATTTTATTTGCTTTTGCACAACTAGACAGCTTATCAATTTTTAAGTTAGAATGGCATGTAGAACAGATCCATTCAGTATCATCTACACTCTTAACACCAGTAACACATAACTTAAGTATTTCTTTTGAACATGATTTATACAGGGCCAGATTGCATTTTGTCACGGAGGATTTGTACCATAACTGGTTACAACATGTGCCAACATATTCTGGTCCAATACTAATATTCTTATGAAATAATTCAATAGTTTCTGACATATTCAATTTAGGTTTTGGGCTTATCAAGCTCACAAGTACCTTTATCTAAACTATTTTAAAATATTTTTTGTCTTAGCACTTCCGTTTCACCCACATTTCCTGCTAATTTCTTTTCATAAACTTCTTTTTTTGAGTTTCTTCAACTTTCTCAGGATTTGATTGCCTGTATGTTACATTGGCTTTTCGTACGAATTCTTTAACTTTCTCAGGATTTGATTTCCTGTATGTTACATTGGCTTTTCGTACGAATTCTTTAACTTCCTCAGGATTTGATTGCCTGTATGTTACATTTGCTTTCTGGAAAGATTTTTTAACTTTATCAGGATTTGATTGTCTGTATGCTACACTGGCTTTTTGTAATGATTCCTTAACTTTCTCAGGATTTGATTTTCTGTATGACACATTGGCCTTTCGCAATGGTTCCTTAACTTTCTCAGGATTTAAAAGTTTGAACGTCTTATTATACATATTTTTCTTTCATTTTCCTCACTTCTAAATTGATTATTCATTCTCTCCCTTTTTTCATATATTCTCTCATGTAATCTTTTCTAGATTTCGAAGAAACACATTTTTTAGAAGTAGGTCTATCAGATGTTTTGGGATTAGTAACAGACTGGTTCATACGAGAAGTTGAAACATAATGAATTTCATCTAGATGTCCAACATAAATATGCCTTGTATTTCCCTGATTGTTTACAGGATGTATGACAGTAATCTCAGTAAAATTTAGTGCAGTCTCAGTGATATGAATTGTTAAATGACGAGAATTTGCGACTGCTTGTATAATAATATGATCAGCCCATTTACCTTCTCTAGACATATTCTGTAAATATTGCAACCAGGACTGGTCAGTATTACTTTCAATAAAGTGTTCTGGAAAGTTTATCAAATGCTGAATTGCAAGAGCACGTATTTGCAAATGGTGGGCTTCTGTGCTATAAACCTGGTGACTTACACTACGAAAGAAGCAATTACCATCACCAATCACATTTACTGGTCTCCAACCAATTTGACCAATTTGTTAACAATGACATTGAAGAGTTTGTACATGATGTCCTGTTAGAGCATTCATTCGTTGATGAATTAACAGGGCCTGGATTTAATTCAATGTCACCACACATGATCAAAGAAAGTCTATTAGATGTTTTTACTCTTTGACAATCACATTTACTAGACAAAATTATAACTCTGTTTGACAGGGATTTGTGTTTTCCTCGTTCTATATAAACTTTTGTGGGTTGAATAATTTGAGTTTCATCTTGAACTTTTGATATAAATCTGTATGTTTTTTAAAACGAGGCTGCCTAATCTTCCACAATGCAAATTTATTGTTTGTCGGTGAAGAATATCCTTTCTGTAACTTGTAGAAAGCAAATAATGCCACGAGGATGATTTGGGGATAAAACGTTTTATTAACGAGTTTTATTTCATGTCTACGCTGCTTATTTTTCCTCATCAGATTAAACTATTCTCTTCAAAGGTATTCTAGATGGCTCTCGATCACGCCTTCTATGTGATACAACCTTTGTTCGTGGTCTGCCCCTACTAAAATTGTCGAAATGAGTAGAGTTCTGCGTTTGATTTCGTATATCTGTTTCGACTACGTTCAAAGACGTTTGATTGCTGTTGTCGACACCAGTACTGACAATACAAGTATTATTATCGCACTCTGCGACACTGGTGTTTAAGCTAGTGCTTTGATTGTCTGTACACACTGCACAGTGTTTATTTGATTCACTTGTTTCACTCAAGAGTTCAACGTTTGTATTGATTTCATTAGCATTTAATAGATTTTGATAAGTATTTGATAGATTTTGATAGAGTTCACAAATTGCTCACCGTTGTGATAGACCCGTGAACCTTGGTAAGCACTAAATGCCATACCGTGAGGCCCCTTGAGCCCGCATTCGGCTAATTTTCTCAGCGGTATAACCGGTATAGTGGTAACTGTGGCATCTATATTAACAAAACAATGCTGTCATTGTCATCGTCCAGAATTGAAGAAGTATAGCGTGTTGCGTAGGCAGTGTTTGAAACAATCGAAATTCAAAATATAGTAAGCTGTCGAAACAGAGAACGTAGTAAGTAGTCTAACGTTTCGAGCGAAGGCCCTTCGTCAGAGAGAAACGTGTAGAGTGCTCGATACAGAGATGTAGAGCTTAATATACAATTTATTTGAAACTATCAAATATATATATACAGGTCGTCATTAGTACACTGTGTTTCACAGCGTGCTCAGGCTACAGCGTGCTTAACGCAATCATCAGATGACTAACGGACTAACGATGTATCACTGAATTTAAATTTAAATTTAAATATGCATGTCTGCGGCGGAAGTGTTAAATGTCTGGTGGTATTTCCTTGAAGTTACACAATAAGTGCTTGTTGACAATGGCGACAACTTGATAAAAATTCAGGTTTTTGAACAAATTTCGAGGTGTTTGGAATCCTGATGAAACACTCTCAAACAAATCAGTACTCTCAAACAAATCAGTATTTTAAGAGAAAATCAAGGCGAAAGTTGGCTTAATTTATGTAATTTCTTCCTCCGATACAAAACCTCCGTCTCGGTACTGATTTCCTTTGTTTTCGGTTCATGAATTATTAATGATTTGAGAAGGGAATTTCTGAAATATAATATGAAATTTTCTCAGTAAGGCAGAGTTCGCATCTTTTTAATCCGTTTTCAAAGACGGGCGCTCTGTCTAAGACTTAACGACAAAAAAGATTCGAACTCTGCCTTACTGAGAAATTTCATATTATATTTCAGAATTTCCCTTTACTCAATAAAATTGAAATGAACTTTTTATCAAGTTGTCGCCGTGTCAACAAGCACTTATTGTGTAAACTTCAAGGAAATACCACCAGACATTTATTATTATTATTATTATTATTATTATTATTATTATTATTATTATTATTATTATTATTATTATTATTATTATTATTATTATTATTATTATTTAACACTTCCGCCGCAGACATGCATATTTAAATTTAAATTCAGTGACAACATCGTTAGTCTGTTAGTCTTCTGATGATTGCCTAAAGTTGGTTTTCCACTGGCGAATTTTGTCGCGCGAAGCGGCCTTTTTCTTTTGTCTTATGAGCTCTCGAGTGGACCTAATTAGAAATCTATTCCAATCTATTCAATTTTGACAATAGAAATGTCGCTTCGTGCGACAAAATTCGCCAGTGGAAAATCGGCTTAAAGCATGAAACACATTGTAATGTTATGACGACCTGTATATATATATATATATATATATATATATATATATATATATATATATATATATATATATATATATATATATATATATATATATATATATATTCAATATATATATATATATTAGATAGTTTCAATAAATTATATATATATATATCCAATATATATATATATATATATATATATGAACCAAACCAAAACTCACTTATATATATATATATATAATATAAGTGAGTTTTGGTTTGGTTCACGAAATGTTAGAGAGTGCTCAATACCATATATAGATAGAGCAAAATACAAAGCATGAAGTATAGTTTACCTTAAAGTCTTCGCTACCAGAGGTTTCACCCTAAACGGGATCATCAGGCGACTGGAAAATATCGGTTAGTGGGCTGCTTAAATGCGTTGGTTGGGGCGTGGGTGTGGGCGTCGAAACGTGCGGCGCATTCCTTTGGAGCGTGGGTGTGGGCGTCGAAACGTTGCGCGCATTCCTTTGATTGTTTAGGTTGTTGATCCGAAATCTGTTTTTTGTGCCGACAGATCGAAACTATTTCTGATCTTTTGTTTAGTAAAAATTGTTTGTCTGCCTTCATGATGAAAAGTTTTTCGTCCAAACATAAATTGCATCTTTTTGATCCTCCCATGTAAGAAATTGAGTGTTTTAGTATAGACCAGTTTATGTCGAAACTTTGTTTTTTTTCTTTTAGATTCCAAATGTTATTTGGAATGCGCCGGACGTTTCGACGCCCACACCCACGCCCCAACCAACGCATTTAAGCATGCCCACTAACCGATATTTTCCAGTCGCCTGATGATCCCGTTTAGGGTGAAACCTCTGGTAGCGAAGACTTTAAGGTAAACTATACTTCATGCTTTATATATATATATATATAGTTCAATCTACAGACACGGTGTTTCGCTGTACAACAGCTCATCAGTGTAGCTTGGAATTTAATTTTTAATCTAATTTTTTTTTATAATTTATTAAGTTAATAGCATTGCAGCTAGAAGCTGAATTGTGTATAAACTTTACATAAAAATTGGAAGTTGTTAAAATCGCCAATGCAGCGAAATTTCACCCCAGTTTTTTATGATTGCATTAGAAAGAACACTTAAAATGACAACGTAACATCTTCGTTGAATTTCGTTTCCTTGCTTCATTCTTGAGATATCCAGGTTTGTTTGATATGCAAATGTCATACTTATGACATAATGCATAATGCCATGGGCAGAAATTTTGATCCATTTGCACACCGTGAGCCCCTGCGCGCTTAACAAGTTTTCGAGGGCATTCGCTGAGGTCACGCGAGAGTCGCGCAAGTTGCCGATAAACTGAAGCAAGTCAAAATGGACTACCAAAAGCTTCACTTGACAAGTTTCGATAGACATTTTGCCGGATTTTCTATGGAAAACCGAGTAAGAGAAAAAAGAAAGCAAACACAAATAGCCGTTGCTTTTCTGCTTCAAGATCTTCATATTTTTTTCGCCATTCCTCAATTGAATTTTTCATTGTAATCTTTCATTTCGTCAAATGAAATAACTTCCGACGAAAGCACGGAAAGTTTGTATGTCGTCTCGTTTATCTTCCTTACATGGTATGCATGCGCCCGCTCTTTGCGCAGCGTTGTACCTACGTCTAAGGGAAGCTGCTTTAATCCGTAAGAGTTCTTCTATTCTTTCGCTTGAGCATTTTATTGGTAGCATTAATTCCGGCAGCTCAGAGTTAAGTTGTTTGACATACTTTATTTCAGCTGATTTAGATGACGAAGCTCGCAAAACTGGATATGGAATCTCTAACCAGCATATGACTTTATTTTCAATTGTTGTTTGTTGACGAGCATACCACAGACCTTGCAGTGGAACATTATTGCTGACTTTTATGTCCAGTTGTGATGGATTAGCTTGGGGGTTCATAACTTACCGATGAAAAATACTTATTACATAATGGAAATAACGATAAGACAAGGCAAATACCTTATTTGTGTTAGTTTTTTCAAGTTTGGCAGGTTTTGGCGTCCTTTTTTGTCGTTGCTATGGACACAACCTTATTAATTCTAGCCAATCCCAGTGCAAAAGAACGTTTTAAACTGCCAATCAAAAGGACATTTAGGCAAAGCGTTTAATATGCCCAGCGGTTATATAAAAAGAAAATGGCGGAAAAACAAGAAAAAAGACTCGATTTATGGCAGTTTTTCTATCAAAAAAACGACCTTACTTTTCATTCGTACGCGTCGAATTTCTCATGAAGACATAGATCTTAAGGTATTTAAATATAATTTAGTTATTTAAGTTGTTTTCACAAAAGATTGAGTGTTTGGTTTAAGACGTTTTGTTGTAAGACGAGCAGGGTTTTTAGTAGTTTTTATGACAACATATGAGCAAACACAGTAAACCAACGTCTCTATATCCATTTTCTTGATATAACAATTAACACATTTAAAGGTGAATTCTCTCGTGGGTTTTATCAAACTCCAGTTTTTGAAATAGATTTCTCCGCAGGTAATGTTCACCAAACCTTAGTCAAACATATCTGATGAAATGCCTTTTTTGTTCTTTGTGAAAAACCCGAAGCACACATTTAGGTTTGATGTATCTCATTTCGTTATATTTTAAGTTGAAACACCGTGACTTTTACCAGAATTATGGTGTAGGCAATGGGCTTTGTCGTAGCTGCTCGGTTAAAAATGCAGTCGATGTTCTCCGATCTTAATTTCTGGCGGCGGCGGCGTACAGTGCGTGTAGTTTTTCCGTGTAGTACACGCACAGTGCGTGTAGTTTTTCCGTGTAGTACACCCACTTTACACGCAAACTACACCCACGATGATGTTAAGAAACTGCTGGACGCCACTTAGAGTTTATCTGTCTTGGATGCCCTGAAGAGATCGAACAGGTATTTATTGTTGGCGAGGACCAAGCATTTTTGGAATGTCCGGACACTGACATTATTATGGCATTGGTAGATGTAATTTCTCATTATTATGTCTTTGATGTTGCATACCCATGCAGAGTGTATGAAAGGCATTCTTTTATTCTTGCAAGACATTGCTCTGCAATGTATTGACAACCGCATACAAGGGTACAAAGTATGCAACCTTAGAAAAGAACAAAATGTAGTTTAAAGAAATGTTTAAAGAACAAAATGTAGTTTGAGTAGTTCATAACCTTAATATAAGTAGTTCATAACCTTAACACCCCAATCTCTGACAGTTTCTTATCTGATCATTCGACTGTACTCTGTAATCTCAACATGGCCAAGTCTAAGCTAACTGTTAAGAACGTGTCGTTCAGGAAACTTAAATCTATAGATTTGGATTTGTTCAAATCTGATCTTCTCTCGTCGGCTCTACTGAAGGATACACCATCGCAGCTGAACACTCTGGTTGATTCTTACAACACGACGCTATCATCACTGTTGGACAAGCATGCTCCTCTTCGCCGCACTAGAACTGTCATTACTCGTGCGCGTGTACCATGGTTCACTGAAGAAATAAGAGAATCGAAAAGACTGCGCAGGCGTGCTGAACATAAATGGAGATCGTCTGGTTTGGAGGCCGATTTGAACAATTTTAAATCTCTAAAAAATAGGACAACCCACCTTATGAACAAGGCTCGTCACGAATTCTACACTGACTTTATTAATAAAAACTCTGATAATCAGCATAAATTGTTCTCTGCTACTAAGAAGCTGTTGAATCAAAATTCAGATCCACTATTTCCTCCTCATATATACCAACAAATTAGCCCTTGCTAATGATATTGGAGCCTATTTTGTTAAGAAAATAGTTGGCATTCGTGGTGATCTTGGTTCTACGACTAATTCAGTCATTAATTCCGCCAATATGATGCCTACTACAACTGACCCTCCGACATAAGATACAGAGTTTTGTCAATTTGAAACACTAGATGAAAACTCGGTTAGGAAGCTTGTAACGAAGGCAACTACTAAATCATGCACTCTCGACCCTATTCCAACATCTATTGTGAAAGATTGTTTAGATGAACTTCTTCCAGTGCTGACGGCAATGATTAATATGTCTCTCCAATCGGGCCTGTTCTCCGATCCTTGGAAAGAAGCTCAAGTAAATCCAAAATTAAAACATACTGGACTAGATTTTCTGTTTAAAAACTTACGCCCAGTTAGCAACCTCCAGTTTACTTCTAAACTTGTTGAACGAGCCGTTGCAGACCAAATGTACTCTTACACACTAAAGAATGGTTTTTTACCGATCCACCAATCAGCTTATCGTCCCTGGTCACAGTACCGAAACTGCACTGCTAAAGGTTAAAAACGATATTTTGATGAATATGGACAAGCAGCATGTTACTTTACTTGTCTTACTGGATCTGAGCGCAGCGTTTGATACGATCGACCATAATATTCTACTAGACCGCCTGCACTTAGACTTCGGAATTTCTGGAACTGTCCTTGACTGGTTCTCATCATATCGGTCAAGCAGATTTCAGAGAGTGTCAGTGGAGGGTACTTTGTCTGATAAATTCAAAACTTGACTTTGGAGTCCCACAAGGCAGTTGTCTCGGACCTCTTTTATTTCTCATATATTCTAGTGAACTGTTTAAGATTATTGAAAAACATCTTCCGCAAGTACATATGTATGCTGACGACACCCAATTATATTTGTCTTTTAAGCCTGGGGATGATCTAACTGAAACTGCTGCTGTATCTTGTATTGCAGAAATTGAACACTGGATGATTTCGGATAAACTTAAACTTAACGCGGATAAGACTGAATTTCTTATTCTTGGTACAAGACAACAAATAGAAAAAGTTAAGATCTCACAATTACGAGTAGGCAGTTCAAACATAAGTCCATCAACCAATGCCGTGAGAAACCTAGGAGCTTGGTTTGGACGCCAGACTTAATATGCTTGACCACATAAATAAGATTTGTAGTTCAGCATTCTATCATCTATATAACATTCGTAAAATTAGAAAATTCTTAACTCGTAAGGCAACAGAATCATTAGTTCATGCGTTTATTACAAGTAAATTAGATTATTGTAATAGTTTGCTATATGGCCTTCCTAGCACACATATTGCTAAATTACAACGTGTGCAAAATGCGGCGGCTAGGCTTGTCACAAATAGCCCGAGGTTCTGTCATATCACTCTGGTTTTAAACAGTCTTCATTGGTTGCCAGTTAGCTATCGTATTGAATTTAAGATATTGCTTTTAACGTTCAAGTGTTTGTATGGTCTGGGACCACAGTATTTATGTGATTTGATATCTACTGTTAAGCCCACCAAGTATAGTCTTCGCTCCTACAGTGGATTATCTCTAGTTCCAGCGAGTGCGAAATGTAAAGTAACATTAGGAGATAGAGCTTTCCAGTCTGCTGCTCCTAAACTATGGAACAAACTACCAAGCGGAATCAGAGACATTGATTCTCTATCTGCATTCAAAGTTGCATTGAAAACATATCTTTTTAAATTATCTTTTAATATCTTGTAGATAGATTTGTTTTAATGTTAAAGTAAGATAATAGTATATTATTCTAAACAGTGTAATGCGCACATGAACATATTGAAATGTAATATGCGCAATATAAATTAAATTATTATTATTATTATTATTATAATATTATTATATTATATATGGTTTCGTTTCTGTACAGTCTTTGCAGATAATATGCATGCAAATTGTTTATATCAATAGGTATTTGGCTTATTAGGTAACTTTCAAGGTACAGTTACCCACGATGATTAATTGAGTTAATTTATATTTGAGATCTAAACTCTCTAGCTAATGAAAGTGTGTATCGAAAATTTGGAATATTGCAAATCTAGCAAAATGGTTTGCATATTACCATCCGACTGTAATAACATGTATTTTGATTATTTAGATGTGTATTCCTTAATGTTATAGTATGATGTAAACATTAAATTTCTATAATTATATTGACATATTTTAACAAACGTCGATGTATTTAAAACTTTGCTAATTTTCCTTCAGCTATTGGTGTGTTGAACAACACGCCTTAAGGTGTGTTAGTACAACACACCTTAAGGTGTGTTAATATTTGGACAAAAAAGGTGTGTTATTTTGACACACATACAAATTCATACATACAAATTTATTGCCACGTCCCCAAGAGGGCTTTTCAGAGACAAATAATTACAAATCTAAGTTTAAAATACATACAAGCTAATACCTAATTAAATAAATAAAATCAATTATTTACAAATTCATTTAAAAGTTGATTTTTTCAGTTTGCTGTTTAAAGTCTTTAATTGATCTACATACTTGAGATTGCGATCTAGAGAGTTCCAAATTTTGACTGTTCGGTAATAAAAAGTTCTCTGTCCGCTTGCTGTTTTAAATAGAGGAATGTTCAAACTCTGTGAGTTCCTTGTCACACGTTTTGACACTTCGGAGCGTTTGGTGAACTGCTCGGATAAATAATTAGGATCACAACCTGTCGTACATTTGTATGACATTATAGCATTACGAAAATAAAGCTGCTAAAATAACGTGGAATCTAAAATAACACCAAGATCTTTTGCAACTTTAACGGGTAAAATTTCCTTCCCCACAAAGGACAAACGGAAGTTTTCAACTCTGGATATCAGCTACCAAGATTTCTGCTACAAAATAGTAGAAATTGAATGAAATTGATAGTTTCGTATCATCCACGTAACATTCAGCAGAACTGTGTTTTGGAACAGAGGGAAGATCATTGATATAAATGCCAAAAAGTAAACACACCCTTTTTTAGAGTGGTACATTTTACAATTTTTCTCTATCTGACTGTTCTGGTTGTAATTTCATGTCCAAAATAACCCAGGTACTTCAAGTATAGTTCTGATTCCAACATAAACGCTAATCCTCATACTTATAATCATAATCCTCATCTTAAATGAACATGGAAGTGAGATTCTCAACGATTCGACCAAAGGCTCTTCAGCTTTTCCGCCTTGCCTCCCATTCCGCCTTGCTTCTATTCAAGAGCGAGCTCCTCTCAAGGAAACAAATCTTAAGGTGGCTCCACACAGTTTCTTGAAAAATGGAAAATACAAGTTTGAGAGTCCAAAATACGTGTATAAACAATTCGGAAAAAGAATAAAACTAAATGTTATGCATAGTTAAATAGTCTGAAAATCAAAAACTATTACCAAATAAATAGCAACAGTTGTTGCTATGGCAACAATGACGTTTACAAAATGGCTGCCAATTACCCTTCAAACTAAATTTAATTCGAAAAAAACTTTGGTGACCCCACAATTTTTTTTTTATTAAAACTTTTCTCGAAGTATGAGTAATCAATAGGCCAATTGTAAAAAAATTTTGTACAACGAATAATTTTTTTTCGGGAAAAAATCATGTTTGTTAATTTTTAAAAAATCTCGTTCTACAGAATTTTTTTAAAATTGGCCTATTGATTACTCATACTTCAAGAAAAGTTTTAATGAAGAAAAAATGGGGGGTCACCAAAGTTTTTTTCGAATTTAATTAGTTTGAAGGGTAATTGGCAGCCATTTTGAAACGTCATTGTTGCCATAGCACCAACTGTTGCTATTTATTTGGCAACAGTTTTTTGATTGTCAGACTGTTAAACTATGCATAATATTTAGTTTTATTATTTTTCCGAATTGTTTAATCACGTGTTTTGGACTCTCAAACTTGTATTTTCCATTTTTCAAGAAACTGTATGGAGCCACCTTAAATACGCCAATGATATGAAAATGAAAAGTGAAAAATTTTAGGCGAAAAAATTTCATTACCGTAAAGTTCCGAAAGTAACGACCCCCCGAAAGTAGCGACCCCCCGAAAGTAACAGTAAAATTGGACGCCTGTTAGTAAATCCCGATAATAGCGACCCCCCCCCCCGAAAGTTGCGATCCCAATAATATATAGCGCCTAAAGATGTCTGGGTTCAAGGTGGTGGTATAGAAATTCATTGTGCCTACGGGTGTCAAAGTTATAGAAAGGGGCTCAAAAGTCAAAGAAAAAGTGTTACGGAGGAAAAACTTGAACTGCTTTCCCCCGACGGCTGATAACACGATCTAGATGTGGCATGCATTACACTGATCAAAATATAAAGAGGAGCTACATTAAAAGTTGTAATTAATGTAATACACACGAATAAATCCCTGTTTTAGCAACAATTGTTGATAGTAATTTGCGTCTTTTTATATGAGATAGAGCGTTGTACCGGTGTAAAAGATAACGATTTTAGCATCCCTAAAGTAACGACCCCCACCCCCTAAAGTAGCGATCCCTAAAGGCTTCGGAACTTTACCCTATCAAAGAAAGTTACTTCCTCAGTGATTGTGGTAAAATACCATTTAGTTTGATTATTTTTTAAAAATTGCCCGTCCATTATCGTCATTACCATGTGATATCATCGAAATTGCATCATGAAAACGTCGAACCAGTTGTAAAAAGTCGAAAGTCTGATTGCTGAAGGAGAAAAGAAATCAAGAAACATGGACAAGTGTCCGACGTCTTCGTTCCCCTTTCTCGGTTTTTCCAACGTGCTCAATTGGACCGTACAATACTTTGATTTTATCGGGATGCTTTTTACTAGCGTAGTTCTTAATTTCCTCGGTATCCGTGGCCAAAAAACCAAATAACCTTTTTTGTTTTATACTTTTCCTGTATACGTTTGTCTATTTCTTCGGCACAACGAAAAAAAATGATCGGTGTCTTCAATTTTAGCAAGCCTTACATCTCCGCGGTTGTGAATATAAACCACATCGCCTCGCCGAATGTGGATTCCCAAAACAATATGCTTATCGAATCCCAGTTGGTGTTTTACCTGCCGCAAGGCGATTTTCCAAATAAGACGATCTTTTAAACAAATAATGAAAACTGCAGCCGAAATATAAGAACTTCTGAGGCCAAGCAGGTAGATTGTATTTGGAATGTTTTTGTAAAAAGAATAGGGTAATTATAATTCTCGATTGCTTCGATGGAGTTGTTGAAGTATTCTTCAAAATCGGTATTTAAAAATCCCTTTTCAAACGGGACGAAGATTTGGAGTGTGGATCCTAACCGATAGTCCAGTGGTATTTATTTGATAGTTCCATTTGATGAAATTTGGTTCCAAATACTTTAAAAGAGGGCTTGGTTTCAGGCAGTCAATGATAAAGGCTCTTTTGGATATCACAGCTAAAAAAAAACGAAACTTAACAGTGAGCGAAGGCGATTTCCCCCAGCCAGCATAATGACATTTGAATAGCAAGAATCGTTTTGTCTTTAGCGCGTTTTCGTGAAGCTTTTGGTAGTTAATCTGCCACGGTCCACGACAAGTTTCGTTGTACTTTTTGTCAAGGTTCGGTGGTTCTTTTGGCCTCGCCATCATTTTTTCAGTATTTGTCGGCACTGACATGCTCTTTTGTCGTATAGTTATTGCTGTTGGGCTCTAGTATTTAAGAAGTTTCCGCGAAACGAAAGAACATCTATAAAACAGTAGAGAAAAGTGACTAATGACGTTTTAAGACTTTTATTGATTTTAACACTGTATGCATGCGATGTGATTGCAGCTGCGAGTTTTGCAGTAGCCCGAGTGAACGCCTGACCAGGCGTCTTGTTCACAATATGGACCTGTACGCATGAAAACGAGTTATCTCGGTGGGTATAGGGTTATTCCTATGCCCGAGATATCCCGAGTTAAAGGTTAATCGTTTTATCACAAGAGTGAACATTGCATGTAACCATTTATCTCATGATTCTTCTTCTTTCTTTTTTTATTTAAAGAAGTGTTTTCAGCCTGAAGTAGGTAAAGTTTTTTTTCTTTGTTTTTACTGTATAAGCTGTTGTAAGTTAAACTCAGTGGTTAAATTCCGGCCAGCATTCGGAAGGTTGTGGGTTCAAGTCCCATCTGGAGCTCAGAGATTTTCTCTGAGTTTAATACACGACAGCTTGTACAATAAAAACAATTACGAAAAAACTTTACCAACTTCAGGCTGAAAACACTACTAACATAGAAAAACATTTACTAAAAATAAACTGACACAATGGGACTTGTAGCCCAACAAAGTACTTGTGACGAACGTATACGGTGTGACTAGTTCTCAGGTATACTCGAAAAACAACGTCGGGCTACCATCTGAG
The DNA here is from genome assembly GCA_035771165.1 of Paragorgia papillata. Taxonomy (NCBI): domain Eukaryota; kingdom Metazoa; phylum Cnidaria; class Anthozoa; order Scleralcyonacea; family Coralliidae; genus Paragorgia; species Paragorgia papillata. The sequence continues at coordinate 19,861 of JAWNZC010000211.1, read as the reverse complement.
GTTCCAGTGGCTCAATGGTGAGAGCGTCCGGCTGGCATTCGGAAGGTTGTGGGTTCGAGTCCTGTCTGGAGCTCAGAGTTTATTTCTGCATGAGTTTAACTTACGACAGTTTTGTACAACAAAAACAAACGAGAAAATTAAGGTTGTTTCAATCTATTAAAGACTTCCTGAAAGTGATAAAGAATTACTTTTAATAGTTTTTGTATCTACTGCGCTTGCGCAGTAGATACTATGCTGTCATGTAGGGTCAAAAAGTGTAAGTAACAATCAAAGTGGTAACAAAAGAAGAATCGGAGCCAATCAAACAGCGAGTACGAAGGGGCAATATCGTTCGTAAAACCAATCAAATAGCGAATACGAAGATATAGGCGGCCGAGGTTTTTCCGATCTATGGTTTTGCGAGATATAATTGCGATAAAACTGTGTATTTTGACTTTGTTCAGTTGTGCTCTAGCTTTGTTGGTGCTCGCTAGCTTTGTTGGTGTTCCACTTCAGTTTATCAATTGGGTAAGTACTTTGATGATTAATGACCACAAATTTGTCGTATAAGTATGATTTACCAGTTTTCAAAAGCTAATGGTTATTAAATAGTAAGCCTCTTCGGAGGAGAACAAATTGTATTAAGCCTCGTTGTAAGCCTCTTCGGAGGAGAAAAAAATGGGCCTCTTCGGAGGAGAACACTAGAGCTTCTTCGGAGAAAAACAATTTGTAAGCCTCTTCGGAGGGAACACTAGAGCCTCTTCGGAGGAAAACAAGTTGTAAGCGTTGTTGTAATAAAGCCTCTTCGTTAAGCCTTGTTTGTTTATCTGTTTGGTTTGTTTGTCTGTCTGTCGCCAGGATATCGGCTCAAAACGTATTGCACCGATTTTCATGAAAGTTCGCAGAAGGGTCGGCCATTAGACCAATATGTTAAATTATGGTTGAATTTAGTCGAAATTTGAATGAGAAATTAATAAAAATCTGATTGCAAGATTCTTCCGTGTAGAAGAAATGCTTGATTGCGCTCATTATCCTTATTTTATGCAAACAATTTGCATAATTTTGGTACGAATGCCAATCAAGCATTTTATTCATAGATGCATGTGTTGGTCTCGTGAGCTAGCCTGGTTAGCGGGATGGCGCGTTTTCTTTTTAAACCTCTCTAATTACCCTCTAGTTACAAATGTTACATTAGCGTATAGCGTGTAGCTGCGCCTATTAGTAACTTGACCGGAATGTTGTTTAATCCTGTAGCTTTGTCTAGTTTCAAATAATTTAATAAATTGAAAATTTCCTCTACAGTAGCTTTCTCAATAGAAAAGGTTGAGCCGACTGGAGGAATATTGGTGGTTTGCAATCAATCCCTTGAGATTTAGAAAACAAAGATACGGCGGCCATGTTGAAGGAAAACATACTCCAAATACAATAAATAGCTGCTAATGAGATTCTTTTGTTAAAGTTCCTCCAACATGACCACCATGACGTCAAGTGCAAACCAGGAAATGGTCTTCAAATGAGGGCAAGTCTTCATCAGAAGGAATCAGTTGACTTGCTAAATTAGGTCTAATGCCGGTACTTATGTTTTATTTAAGAACTCCGGAATTTAATCGGGTTTAGACAACAGTGTATTGCCAGATGTTGGTCTAATACTTAATTTGGAGCGAATAATTTTTGTCTTGCCATGACATTGTTTACTGTTTTCCATATTAGCTTACTATTGCCTAGATTACCTTTTACATTAGATTACAATTTGTTTTCAGTATCTACTGCGCATGTGAGTAGACACTACGTCTGTATGCAAGGTTTTCCGATGTTAGTTAAGTAACAATAGAATATTCTTCGGGACCAACCAAATTTTAGAAGGTTTTTCCAATCACATCCCGAGTCAGTCTGAGCAGTCTGACGCAACGCAGTAGATTACATGTTACGTGTAAACGTACCTATTTTTCTATATCTCACTACGTTTTCAAGTTGTTTAGAATTTATTATTCGTATGTTTTTGCTGTACACGCTGTGGTAAGTTAAACTCAGAGAAAACTCTGAGCTCCAGAGGGGGCTCGAAGAGTTTTCTCTGAGGTAAACTTGCGACAGCTTGTAGCTACAGCAAAAATACATACGAAAAAACTTTACCAACTCAAGCTGAAAACATGAATAACGTACAAAAAACATTTATTGTTTAGAAATTGTTTGACGTACGTTATGTGCAGATTATTGTAATTCATAGGAAAGTCATGTATATATCTTTAGAATTATTGAACAAAATCACTTAAAACTTTGCAAATATATGCATCTCAATACACTAAACATCATAAAATTTCGTCCAATAATGTCGGAGATATATTTGATTCCCATATAACTTACAATAATATGTACATAATTTTTCCAACCTTGTCCCCCAGGACCTTTTTGAAATTGATAATTTTCAATTCATTTCCTTTTTAATTTACCGAGAAAGAAACTTCAAGACTTTAGAAATAAAAATAGTCATTGGTATGTAATTAACGGTGTGATGAGTGGTTATCATAGTGTGATAAGTACTTAACACTGACACTATTTCCCATTCAAAAGAGTGCGACTTAAGGATTAATTAAAGCACCTCTTAAGTTCGTGTTTTATTGGGATCATCCACTCGTTCACTAACAACGAACTCGAAATTGAATACTGCTCGAGGCGAAGCAGAGTACAATATATAAATTTCGAGTTCGTTGTTAGTGAACGAATGGATGTAAATCCCGATAAAACACGAACAAAGAGTGCTTTAAAAATTTAAAATTTAAATATTCAATTTGAGTACACTGAATATCAAATTTACGCTTGCGAAATGAGTGACAATCTGATCATTTACAACTAGTATCTTTGCTTAAATTTCCTCGCATTGCCGTCCGTCCCTTAAAATATTTTACACCGTTAATGTCTGCTCTCGAGGGAAACAGTTTTGTGTTACTGAGAGTCTTGGTGTTTCTAGCCTGTATTCGCTGGCTATGGTGTTTCCTGAGACAAAGTCGAGGGAAACATTGATACTCAGCGGGAAAACAAAACTAAATGTTTCTCGAGGGATCAGACATAAGTGACTTTGTTATATAGCTTGAGTTTCGCTGATAAGTCTGACTTTTGTCAAGGAAAAGTACACAAAAGATAAACTGAAAGACTTACCAAAACATTTCGCCCTGACTCCGTAATTTCATTTCAACCAAACAAATGTGAGTCTCAAAACAAAAGAACAGCAATACATTTCTCCAGTTAATCTTCACACATGCCTTAAAGACCTATAAATATTCTTTTTTTGGTATCAAACAAGCTTTTGTTTATAGGATACCGTGAGGAGTTCCAAGTTCTAGCGGGCAACAATTGAGAACTTATTGCCCGAGAAGGCAATAAGTTCCTTCATTGTTGCCGCCCGCCTCGGTATAACAATTGAAATTTAGCTAAGGTCATGTGAATCACAAATCAACCAATGACAGTCATCGTTGTATCCAGCGGAACTTTAGCTATATAACAAGACACGATATTGACTCATGCCCAAATCCGATACAAATTTTGAATTGCGTTATCATGAAGTACTACTGCAGGCCCGAAGTTCATAATATCAAGTTGGCGAAAATCTCGAGGCCAGCGGCGAAATTGTCGCGTTTTGTCAATGCTAAAATATGCAAATGAGTGCACTACAGAGACAGAATTACTATTTTAATGCTACCTAAGGTAAAGTTTAAAGATTAAGCCAAACCACCAAAGATCGGAATAGCTGAGTTAAAGACGATTACATGATATATTATGGTGGTATGTTGTGGTATGATTCTGTTTTAATTTGTAAATTTCCAAAATAAGCGGAAGACCGCGGTGCTCTGTGGGGTTGCCACAACCAAATAGCATTATAATAGCCAAATAGCATTTGCGTTTTATTGTATTGCCTTGATTTTTTCAATTGAATTTGTGAAATGCATGTTGGTTTTCGTTTTACTAACCCAAATTTGTTGGTAAAATAATTTATTGTCTAAATACTTACCTCTTTGTTATAGATTATAATAATATTTTTATAATAATTAGCACAAATTAGCATAATTTGGAAAATAGGTTGTCTGACAAGACCCAACAACCTAAAATTTGAACAGTAGAGGTAAAGACGATCCAAATGATGTATTGTGGTGTTATCTTTGTGGTATATAATGCCATGTTAATTCACAAATTGGCGAGAGCAGGTCTGCGGATCTGTTTTTGAGTTGGACAGCAATGAGTTCAGAAACGAGTTTTCTTATAGAAAACATCTAAAATACTAGTTTACTTCAAGAAAGTGTGATACTTGCATGGCCAGAAATTTGCGATCATTGAGCCATTTTATGACCATCGGCTTAAGTACATCAAATTGACAATAGCAACAAAGCCGTTCGCGGCCAGAAATTCCACTTTTAATCCTTCATTCTTCTTAAAATGTGATTATTTAGGTTTGTTAAAAATCTTCAACGTTCGCTACTTGACTTCCTAGTCGCTTAAACTCAAGGAAAATTCTCTCAATTGGCGATTACGGGTCGAAATTGTGCAATCGGAGTCCCCGTTGCGCAAAATAAAAAGAAGAGGAAACATATTTCACGTTGAGTTCGCGCAAGAGACAAGAAGTTAATATAGAAATGCCCACTAACGTCTGAGCAAAAATATCGCAGCTTCCAGTAAGATAAATGGTAAGAGAAAGCGCGTCGTCAGGGTTTTATTTTGATACAAAAATGTGACCACAATATGTGGGTTATTCTGGTCGTATTTTTTACTGAAAATGAACGTGCGTTTACACTGAAATTTGAACGCCCATAACAACCTTGGATAACGAAAAGCTTGCAAACTACAGATTTTTAACTGGATTTTGGAACAACTTCAGTTTTATTGGATACTATAAGCATACAAGTTTAAGCACGTTCTATTGTTTATTTCCAGAGATATTCCTTATTTTACAATTTGCATTTCGCTCGTTTGGAGTAAATGACGTCATCAGCGATATAATTTGCATCTTTCCAAAACGTGAATATCTCTTGAACGATCTCGACAAACGACAAACGCCGTTCATTCTCATTTTAAATGTACTTAATGATAAGATCACAAAAAAGACTGACGATTTTTCATCATAGTGACACTTTAACGTTCCGTGTACACGTTCTCTTCCTCGCTTCACGTTCTCTTCATCGAGTCACTGAGCTAGGAAAGGAAAGTCGACATTATACGTCCCGAAGACCAGTTTGAAGAAACTGACAATGTTACTTAGTAAATGCAAAGACGTGTATAACGTTAACAATGTATTTTGTCGCAAATGAACATGCAACATGTTCTATGTTTTGTTTTGTCAAAATAAACACTGAAGCGCCGATTCTAAGACTAGATAAGCATTTGTAAAATTTTCATATAAAACGAAAATTAAATAACCCGCTGGCGGAGGAACATGCAGTACCTGAGTGCCCTCTTGTTGTACTTGCGTCTCCAACCCGTTCCGAAATAGCTGTCTTCTTTTATGTATGTTTACCGCGATTCAGCGTGTCCAGTTCTAAGCATTGTAGCATATATTTATAATGAAGACAGTTGGGAGCCACATAACTATTACTGATCAACTATAACTCGGTCACTTGCAAAAATTCCAACACCGTTCGAGAGTAAGGTTTGAGAACACTTCAACAAAAGGCATTCGCAAAGCTGTTCTAAATGAGAAGGTACTCGAAAATATTCGAGCAAACTAACATGCCTCACACTTTCGCAAAGCCTCGGCGGTAAATATTGCGCAATTTTACCAATTTGTGTTTATATAGGTTAACCGGGATGAAAAATCTCCATGTAAAATCGTATCGTCCCGGCAAACCGGGCTGAAAAACTGTTGAACTCGCTTCGATACGCGTTTCGTTTACTTGGCTATGTGAATAAATAAAGCCGAAAGGAACTGAAGTAGAGCATCAAACGTTGTTTGTGTGTTTCGTGATCGTAGCGAAGACTTGATAAATTATGCAGTCTTCGTGAATACGCTATTCGTGGGTTAAGCTAAGACAATAACGTCTTTTGCTACAAAAAGATTGCGTTGACCATAAATGATATAGACCGAAGTAGTGTAAAACTGAAGTACAGTAAAACTAACGTAACTTTGCTCTTATTTACTTGATAATTGGAATTTACTGGCTGAAATCATGCACATCAACTCAAAATTTATCTCGGCTAATCGGATTAGCCCGGTCCATGTAACCACCCCCTTCGGTCAGCCGAGCTCCCCGATTTGCCAGGATACACTTTATGTGCTGTTTGTATACAAGCGAGTTACCTGGCAAGTTGTATGAATATTTGAAATGATTAGTTCAATAAAATTGACATAAACAACGAATATAGAAAATCCATCCCACTTTGCCGAGTTACCAGTGGAAAAGTGTTTATATGAAGAAACTATCTCGCTTTGCCTACAAAGATCCCGCCTGCCTGTGTCGGAGTTCTCGCCAGGCCGAGTTTATACTCGTCCGTCCCATAAACCACTGCGGTGGGAAAAACAGTGTTTGCTCCACCGACCGGGACCTCCGCCATGTGTCGAGTAACTTCACAGGAAAATTTCCCCTTCCCCCGAAAATGTGTCCCCCCGGACTACATTTCCTAGGAAATTTGTCCAACTTGGGATATTTGTCCCCCATTTCGGAAATTTGTCCCCGCATAACAACATCTTTACTTTACCTTATAACGTACGCCGTACGCTGCCAGAAACCAAGAAGCCATTTCTGAAACCAAGTTTCTAAACACTTTCAGTATTACCACTATACATTTATAAATAATACTTGGTTTCTCGGTTTCTGAACGTAAGCGGCATACTTTATAAAATTAGCGATTTTCTTAATTAGTATACGGTATGCATAATTAAGAATACCAAAGTTGTTAACAAAGCAAAATCGATCTTCTTTAATATTTTGCCTCCCTCTTAAAGATAACCTGAACTTTCTATTCTAATCCAGTTCTAAATACTGACAGTATTTAGAAAGTAGTAACTAGAAGATAAAATTAAAGCGTGTTCTTGAGGACAAATTTCCGAAGACTGGGACATATTTCCTAGAAAAATTGTCCCCCTGGATGGACATATTTCTTAGGAAGTTTCGCCTGGGGGGACCAAATTTTGTTGGGGGGGGGGGGACAAATTTCCTGTGAGACCTGCAACTCGTCCCCATATAAATAGACCCTTATTAGAGATAGGATTTACCTGAATGTAGATTCCGCGTGACGCCGAGCACTACACAAAGGGTGATAGCTTGAAAAAAGTGCAAATGTGGCGAACATCTTGTCTCTTCCAGAACCATGCCATTTGTTATATCAGTTATTCTTTTGGACTTTATCGATGTTTATTTGGCTAAAATTCACGAAAAAAACGAGAAAAGAGAAAGTTCGTAAGCCAGTATAGTAAAGTAAACACTCAAGTGCCTTATTACATAGCATATACCTTCAGAGATAATTTTTTACAAAAGATACAAAAAAAAATATTAAGGAACCGAGTAAATAGTGACGGAGTATTCCTTAGTTTTGCCACAGGAGGTTAGTCAGCCACTAATAACTTTAACAAGAAGATACTAACTTAATTTTTGGTTTTTGAAAAAAAATTAAAATTTGTAGCGTGTTTTTTTACATATGATATTTACATATCAAACAAACTGGAATATCTCAAGAACAAAGCAAGGAAACCAAAAACTGTAAAAGTTGTTACTTTGTCATTTTAAGCGTTCTTTTAAATAAGACAAGCTTAATTTTCGTGTCATCATCGACTTTAAAACCCTCTCACCGCCAGCTGGGTCCGGTTGTATAAAAAGTTAACTCTAACTATATGTATGGGTTAATTGATGGTCACGAGTGTGATATGGGATTTAACATCGTGAGTGAAGCTTAACAGCCACGAGGGGCCGCATATCACACGAGTGAACATCATTTAACCATTTTATCTCATGACTCTCGCAGTGAAATCATTTCTTATTTTATTTAAAGAAACATGAGTGACAAAGGAAGATACACATTAGTATGCGATAAGCAGTCAAAACAATGTGATAACTAGTTATCCTAGTGGGATAACTAGTTATCCCACTATGCGTACTCATCTGCATGCTAATCGGTTGAATAAAGGATTTGTAACCGGTCTATAAGAACAATGAAATGTGGGTGTGTTATGAGATAAAGTTAACATTAACCACCTAGTTAACTTTCTTAAGTTGGTTAGTTAACTAGGTAGTTAAATTGCGTTGTATAAAACGTAGTTAGTCGGGCAGTTAACTATATAACCTATCATAGGTTAACTGCCCGGATGATAAGTTACACGTAGTTAACATAAATTAACATACATTATGTAATATTCTTCCGACCGCTTGTTAAAAGAAATTTTTATTAACAGTGGGCTCGTTATTCAGTCAAAACAGGAATGATCTGAACATTTATTACTATTTATCTAAATAAAAGAACGAGGCGAAGAGAAAGAATAAACCGCCTATAGACTTAGAATATCTTATGAAGAAATCGAAGTCTATTCACTTATTATCATTGTACAACATGGACACCTAGACTCATGGACGCGATTTATTATCAACTCTGTGCCAGACAGCAAATATGGATTTATTCGGGAACGCATATTAAATTTACTCGACGTAACAACGTTGCTGTGTTTAATAGACTTTAATCATCTTACTTCGAATTTGTAATATATTTGGTTTGTTCAGGCACTATCGGCCAACGGTAGACGATTTTTATCATCAATATTATACCTCAACTGTAACAAATTGAGTCCAGCTCAGAGATAAAGTTTCGAATTCTCGTACCATGTGAACCAGTTCAATTAATCACCAGAAGTTACCCCGCTGCCGGCGGGGGGAAATAATTACTTTTGAGGGAATATGCGTGCCGTTGTAAAACCACGCGTGAACGCCACGTCACAGACTCTACACCGAACAACAAAAACAAAAAAGAAAGCTTAGTCAACAATGGCCGGCGAGTTCTCGTTTTTGGTGGCGAGAACGAAGAAAAATCGTTATCGCCTGACAATTCAGATGTCATGTACCAAAGAAGATTGTTAGGTTACACAGAAAATACAGGATTTGCACCCCCTCCTTTACCCCCAACACCTAATACAAAGAAAGCAACAAACAATTGCATCCAGGATAAGCCTTGAGACCGAACAAAAACCCAATGAAAAGCGGACAAAAGTTTAAGCATAAAGCGAACCTTTAATATTAAAACCATTATATTCAGCTTTTTTTGGAAAGATTAATATGTTCTTCGAGTATATATATATAATGTATAGACCTTTCGCCTCGGGGGAATTCGATGACAAATATTTCACTCTGCGCCCGAGGGATATATCATCCCCGAGGCGGTAATATTTCATCGAATTCCCCCCTCAGCTTCCAGGTCTAATAAAAATGCTAACTTAATATCTCCCATGGAAAACTATTAACATATAGTTTACAGACCTTCGACTTTCATTCAAGCTGATGAGAGCCCGATCGAGTTGTCTATATTGATCATTTGTCACGAGAGAGTTACTTGACTACAATATATATATAACCCCACTGTGTGCAATTCGGTCCTCAGTAAAAAGATCTTGTGTAGACTCAACTTCAAACAGATGTAGCTCGTAAAACCAGGATAACATCCTAGAGAACAATTATAACTGGATTGTTCGTGCAATCCACTTAACAGTTATAGAATCGTATAAAAATTATTAAAATATAATATTCGTAGTTCCCTAGAAATAAATTAAAAAGAATCATTATGAGCTAATATTAAAAAACAAAATTAATAACAGGTAACGTACAACTGCAATTAAATTCTGAAATTGCAAAATAGTCACAATTATAGACCGTTCACGTAAATATTTGTCATGGACGGCTTGTTATTGATATAACATTAGTTCACCAGGGTTATACACAAGTCATAAAACCACAGTTTACGAGTTATTTTAAACACAGCGTTTATAAATCAATGGGATATTCCTTTCAAGTTTAGGTTATTCCAACTAAGAACAATTGATTACCGATTATTTTTAAATTGGCCGATTAATCGGGGAAAAACTAATCTGCAAAGCCGATTAATCGAGCCGAATTTTAAAATAATCGTGTAATCGGACGGCCTGATTATATGGTGTACTAATCGCGCAAAAAAATCTCGGGTGCTACACCTATCCTCTATAACGAATGGTCCTCTCACTTGGAGAAGGTCCTTCGCCTACTACGAGCATAACGGTTAGGGATAACAGCCATTCAGAGGAGTACACGAAGCTTGATGAGCAAAAATCAACCTCGTTGCATCTTTGGAGGGTGATTCCTGCCATCCAAACCGTGCCTTCACGACCATCTTTTTTTCTTAAAAGCAGAGATGACGGTGAAAAGACGGCTGGTGTTCGGTACAGATAGCGCGACGAGCTGAGCACCTAGATGCCTTAGATGGAAAGATTATCTCAGAACAACCTTTCACAGCATACACGATTAACGTTTTGGCTCACGATGAATGGAATCTCCCGAGATTCAAAAACTCAAAGTATTAGGAAGAAGGTATGATGGTCGTCATTGTGTAATTTGATGCTAGATGAAGTATTGGGATGTCTTCTCTCTCAACAGGGTCTTTCGCTGGTTGTAGGTCAGTCTATTGACCGAGAACATCTCAACCCAGGAAATGAGCCCGCAGTCAACTTGAAACTCATCATTGAATGACCTAGTATGGTTCTTGCTTACGACGAGATTGCGCTATGGGTGCTCATTTCGTTGGGTCTAAAGCGGGGCAGCAACTTTCCCACGCCAGTACCAAGAAGTTGATAGAAGAAAGAGATCAACGCCTGATTCCTTTCTCGGTCCCCTACATTCCCTATGCTGCAGCCACTTATGCTGAGCATGCGCCTATGTTTTGGTGGCAAGGGCCTCAAAGAAACCATTGTTTATCCCAACTGTGTTTAAAATTTGGCTTGCTGAAGTAATCTGTGAGGCCCTCCCAGTTCAAAGTAGTATTTTTCAAGAGCGTGTGTTTAGCGCAGGCCAGGGAAACATTTCCATACGGAACAAAACGAAACAGGCTAGCAACCGCATAAAGCAGATAATATTTTAGTTATTTATTACAATCAACCAATTTGACCAAAACTTTGGAACTTTTGGATTAATTGATTTAATGGTGTTTTTGGCAAATGTGTTTCTGTGTGCAGAATTGACGTAGTTACTGTTTAAACCTGTTTTAGTAAACTAATATTACATACTATTATAACTACTTAGTTTGTATTACAAAAAATTTGTCCTCGTTTTTATTTTTAAACCCTTTTTTTATTGCAATTCCTTCTCTGATAATACGCGTTTTTCGTAGCGCATACCGAAATTGAATCTTAAAAACACGACAAAAACATAATCATACACAAAACATTTCCTGTTATATATCTCAAAAATCTTGCTTGCAATTTAGCAATCCTTACAACATTAGCAAAACTGCGCAGGGACTGGTAACCAACAAACGTAGCCACCTAATCGGCATATGCCGATTTAAATCGGCGCGTATTATTTTGTATTAATCGGCCTCACCCAAATAATCGGCTTCATTAATCGGCCATTTTCGTTATTTTCGGCATCATTCTCTGATCGGACATAGTGGTCAATACCTGACACGTATTAAACATATGAATTAGATTATCAATTAATAACACAACATATTTGCCTTCTGTCCTGCAGACAACAAGTACACACAAGAGTAAAATTCTACAGTGTCGGTGAAGCACGAGGTACCCGGCTACCGGTAAACCAGTGGCTATATTTTGAGAGAAAAAATGTTCAGTTGGCGGTCAAAAATATGGGGAATATAACGCTCCTCACCAGAACACAGGCTGAGAGTAACGCAAGAATGTACCAAGAGCTCCATAAAGAAGTCCTCTTTCCATGGAGATAGAAGAAGATTTGCCAATGGGAAGAAACGAAAATTATCTTAACTCTCACCAAAAAAGTAAACTTGGGAGCTACAGATAAGGGTTCTGGAAAACCACTGCATCATGAAAAGTTCTTAGGTGATCATTGGCATGTGGTATTTACTTCTTCCTAATTATTATATGGGATAAAAATAATTGGAGAGAATCTAATGTTATGTTTATACATTTTCTAAATATGTTTATGTACTTCCACAAGGCTTTTACATGTATATAATAATAGACTCCTGTAATTCATCAATAATGGACAACAATTTATGAAAATATAATTTCTATATTGGATAGAAATTCCGGGCCCTTACATGATCTTAAAAATTATTTTAGAATGGGCATTTTACCTACTATGGATCGAAATTCACGTAAGGAGTTGTCGAGAATTCATCAGATGCTTTGTCATTTCAATCGGCTTCCGAAGTTGGATGATATGTGTTATCACGATGGTACATTGAGTATTAACACCACGTCTGAAGTGCCTTTGAAATTGATGACGCGTTAAATTAACTATTGATTTTAGAGAAGTATATGTGTATAATAGAATAATGATTTCAGGTGGACCATTTTGTTGATACAGGTCCATCGTATTGGATGAAAGAAATGTTGCATACTAAATTCCATTAAAGTTATAGTTAAAGTTTAGTATTTTTTGGTTTGTGCTTTCCTCTTAGTACTGGGCTGTGTATCATATTAAAAACAAAGTTATAGGAGGATATCTATGCAAAACAAGGATTTGGGCCATGAATATAAGTCCCTCCTTAACAGCCTCTACTCATTAAACCTTACCACTTCATCATATTCTTACATCTTGCTCCTCTTAGCAGTTCCCAGGTGGTGTGCTCTGGGGTGTCCGTTGCCTTTCAAAACTCCACATGCCATGATAAATAGCACAGACCCGTTCTGGCCGCTATCCTAAATTGTAAATGTGTGTTATATATTAAGTTATTTACCAAACATAGATTGGTCCATACTGGGAAAAGTTGCCCAGAATCGTATGACTAGGGGACCAAGAAACCAATTAGACCGAATGTCTTCTGTACAGTCCAAGAGACTAAGAAAAGTCTTCTGGTACCAGATCAAGACTAAGTAGTCAAAATCTTTTAGCCCCCAGTACGGACCATATATATATTGGTAATATAACATGTAAATACCTTACCTTCCTGTAGACTTACACTTAACCCAGTATCTAGCCTAGGCGTGGTCATTATTTATATGCTGCCTAGGCAAGGAATGGGGTTAATTGAGTGGAATAAACTGATATTATATGCAGTATTGTTTTAAAATGAAATTATACATATCTGTTGTAGTTAGACTATGATATAGAAGATTGTTATATATCTCTTGTATTGATGATCTCCAGTTTATGCCTAACTTTGTATTTATTAATACATTTAGCCATTGATGATGGTTTTTCTCTGATTATATTTAAATTATGTTTGGTGGTGCTTCTCATATCACTGTGCGAGTACTAGAAGCATCTGTATTAGTTTTTATTCAATACATTGTTTTAGAAAATAATACCTTATCTACTGAATGCAGGATATGGGAATCTCTCTTTTTCAATATCCTCCTCATGACCTCAGTCTTATTTCCACTCCGCATCAACATCTTTGCGCCTTTGTGCCAGGTGTTGAACCGGCTTTTGGTGACGTATCAACATGGATTAAGGTAAGGTGTTCAAGTAGAAAATGGACGGAGTGCAATAAACCACTTGTTCACCCAACAAAATAGGCCTTCTTTCAAGTGAAGTGAGGGCCTATCTTCCAGACGTCTCACCAAGTGCCGAACGTACGGAAAATAAATGAATCGTGACATGACCCAAGGGCCCACTTGGCTAGAAGCTAGAATTGTGTTATAAACTTTTACATAAAAAATTGGAACGTTGTTAAAAATCACAAAAATTTTTTTAAATCCTAAAAACGGTAATATATACATGGCATGCTACCAAATAAAAAATGACTTATAAATATAAAATGGAATAATACGTGGGCATTTAAAACTAAATCTATTAAAAATTTTTTTTACTTGAACTACTCTACATATATAAAACTATTTTTTCTCCCAGTCTGTTTAGTCTATTACATGTAGGGACGTTAAATTGTGCGTCTGTTTCTTAACATCTAACGGCTAGAATATTGTTGGAGCTCAAGGAGCAATAGATGATATAGCTTATGATCTCGGTAATTCCCCCCCCCCCCCCCCCCCCCCCCCCCTCCCCCCCCCCCCCCCCCCACCCCCCCCCCCCCCCCCCCCCCCCCCCCCCCCCCCCCCCCCCCAGGCATATTTCCCTCAAAGGAGGCTTGGATTGTCCAAAGTTTCCCTTCGATCACCATTACGGTAAAGGTAGGTCTACGAAAATCTTCCAGTAGCTTGGGGTTCGGCGGATCGTTAGCAGATTTGGAAAATTATTTGTAATGCACAGCTTTTGTATTTCTTTCGCTTAAGTCGTCTGAGAGTTTAACCTTGGAATAATCCGTTATGGAAGGACCGGGGCACAGGCGTACCCTTCGGTGATCGGCTGCGAATGCAGGTGGTGTAAAAAAATACGACCGTTTTCCTTCTCAGCTACACTTTGGCCCGTTTCAGCTGCCTCAAGAAAGTACAGTGGAGTGGACGCCTTTTTGACGATTTCAGAAATATGACAGTTCCATTTGCAGATATATTTGAGATGTTTCAGAACCCAACAAATTTGGACGCTTGTCACCAACTTTTCAATTGGGTTAATCGATTGATAACGATAGGTGCAAATTGAGGGTCTGCACCTCCGTAAAAGCAAAGGAAATCTGGAGATTCTTTACATTTCGCCTCAATTCCAGCTGGCTTTGTTTTCCTCTACAAACGATTTTGCAGTCCACTTCACATCCTCACAGTGTCCTGATCTTGGCTTGTCTCCCCCTTCTGTACATTTGTTTAAATTTAACCAATATAAATTTTCCCAAACAAAAAAAACATGATATTTAAATTGATCTTATAAATAACCTGAATAAACACCCAAATATTTAAACGTAGAAAAATTTAAAAGTAAATAAATAACCAAATAATGACCCAATGAGGATAGGATTTTTGTTTAACACTAGCTTGCTCTATGCCACACCCACTTAGGTGACTCTAACCTCTAGGATAGATTTTCTAATTTTAGTTTTCATGTGGAAAGCAAAATAAATTTGAATGAAAAAAAAATGTCCATAATAACTCTACAGAAATGCTATTTACACATTGAGTTTTCAAAATTCACTAATACACTAGAGTTGTTCACATGATACGTGCTGAGGTGGAGGAAAAATGGCCACGCTAATACATACTCCAGATGCTGGTCGATCGAGAACCAGAACAGGTCCCTGGTCAATTTGCAGCCCCCCTACCCGATATTGTTACCTCAAGGTTTTGCCTGGGCCCCATGCAGCTGGTAAGTTATGTGATATATCTTCAGTAGGACTGATTTTTTTTTGTGGGTTCTCTCTGGGCCTGGGACCCTTGGGGGTAATTTACCCCGCCTACCAAAACCCCCAACCCCCCCCCTCCCCCATACACATTGAACAAAACCAATTTTCAACTAACCTTTCATTCATCACAAACTGTTCTTGTACATTTCACGCTGTGGTACCCTTTCCGGATTAACGTAGTTTGGTTCGTTGTTGCTTGGGGCTGTGGAACTGACATTCGGACATGGCGAATGGCTAATCAGATACATCCAATGATGAGCAGCGGAAAGAGACCCGCCAATTCGTACATGCCAGAGCGTCGGTGTTGCTCTGCTGTTTCTCTCTTCGTATTTGTTGTTGGGGGTAATACCAATAAATGTTTTCGTTGTTTTGATGGCCAGTGCAAGGGACAACTCTTTCTCACAAATTCTGTCATGGAAAACTGTTCTTTCCTTTATCGCATTCCAGACGTATCTTCCTATAACCTGGAGAAAACTTTCCGGAGGCAAAAAAAAACGAAGAGTAATCAAGACTTGCTCCTCAGTGAGAATGGGCATGATTTCCTTTTTGTTATATATATTTGGATTTCACCTCATTTTCAATCAGTGCCGGAATAAATTGGCGATTGAAATCTCCTGCCAAACCGATATCGCATTCGTAGGAAGAACCTCTTCGTCGGATATTCCTTCGAAATGGCTTTAGCGATTGAAAACTCGTGGTAAGCGATGTCCTTTGAACATTTTCCTCATCGGTAAATCTAACATCTTCTAAACAAAAAGCCAATGTTTTAACTAAATTTTGGGAATTTTAACCCCTTAAAAATACTCTGGGCTAACTACAGTTTTAATATTTAAACTACATGGTTAATGTTAACTAGGAAATAACTACTCGACAGGGTAGTTAAATCCTAGTTAAGAGTTTTAATAACAACCGTCCCCAGATCTTTCTCTACTCGACGAGTAAAATCGTCTGGCGTTAGCCAGAGTAAAATACTAAAGGGCCACCACAGCGGTGAAAGGGTTAAGATAAGTACTATTTCTGTCTTATAGGCTCAAACTTCTCTAGTCAGTGAAGCGACACATTCCATTCCATACATTAATGACCACTTTTCTGTTTAACCGACTTACCATTTACAAGTCTCCTCAGCTCAATAAGACATTTCTCTTCTGGATATAAGGCCATATACGATTCTAATATATACGGACACCTTGTAAGGGGCTGTTTACATGAAGCCGGGCTAGCCCGGCTAACCGGGCAGAACTCGTGTCAAAACGAAATTCTTTTCCCTCGGCCACAAAAAAATAGATTTTAATTAATCAACGTTAGGTTTCGTTTTACATGTAAACTAAACCAATTCTTCTTCTTTGTACAGTTTAGTTTACGCGAGTTTCAAATCCACAGTGGGATCCTAATCAATCGCGTGAGGCCCAGTTAACCGTGCTAGCCCGGCTTATGTAAACAGCCGCTAAGGCAATTATTACAATGAAACGATTAAAGGCCATTTACACTAATGCTTGATTTTTTGGTACGCGCTCGGCTTAAATTTGTTACTACGTAACCCATTTTAAATCCGTCCTCGAACCTTGTAAATCGGAAACAGATCGGATTCCTTCATGTAAACATGTGTGCCCGATCGCGCTTCATGGCATTAAGCCCTAATCAAACGAGAACGGCAAGTCATCGCAAGTTGGCAGTCACAAATTTTCGGTGGGCGTCGTTCGAACAACCCAAATTAAACAAAATAAAGGATTCATGAGTGAATTAAATCAAGTTTTAAGCTTTGTCCACGGTACATAATATTTTTTGGGAAATTATTCAGAGCGACTTGGCTGAGATAGCGGTGACTGCCAACTTGCGATGACTTGCTTCCTCATTTGCCTAGGGCTTAAACAGGGCCTTAAAGCTCGTTGACACTAAGTAAGTGTATATAAGACCCAGTTAGATTAATATAAACAGTAGTACGCTGCTTAATGCAGTGTTGAAATACAAATCGAAATGTTTGTAAGATTTGAGTACTCGCCGAAATTATTGAAAGGTTTGTTTCCTAACGTTTCGACAGCGAAGCCCCTCGTCATTATGTTCACAATTCGTTGGCTTTGTTGTTCAGCTGCCATTGGCGTCCTAGTTTGATTCGAGTTTCTATTTGTATTATACTTGACGATCAATAGGGAAATTGAATTGTATACCCACCAGGATTTTCACGCGGGCAGATCGAGAAGTCCAAGAAATTTCGCACGGAAGAGACGATTGGGAGCCAACCATACCACTTTACAGTCCTTATAGAATCGTTTTCACACTATTCACGTGATCGGTGGCACCCAGATTGGGGTGGTGAAAATGGATACAAAAATATTTGAAATAAGAAAGAGCTAATATCCCAGTACCGTACAACCATATGGCCATGCCAGTTCATTGTTTTGGTACAAACCCAATATTGGCCACGCCGTGAGGACGACCAGACAATGTGAAAGCGGTATCGATATTATGTAAGCGAAGCTTTCCTGTTACAATTCGTGCGTATTTCCTTATGGAAATCATCAATGCGCATACATGCTCGATAGATTACCGATGTTTAAGTCACTCACTGATTTCCTACCCACGACTTTGTGTGTGGATAAAAGAGGGTTACCCAGTAGTTTGTCTCTTTTGTAATCTTAATTCACACTGGATGAAAAAACGGATTTAACATAGCTTTACCGATGAAGTCAAATCATGGTGCAAATCATGTTATGCAATAATTTTGCTATGGATTTTACTCTAAACGACAAAACCAATTGCTACAACATTACATATTCGCATTACTATATTATATATATAGTATAACTTATTGCTAGCAAGACCGAAGGGAGGCAGCTCACTATTCCATGACGTTGCCTCGTCCACAGTAATCCCTTTTTTTTCCCGAGCCTTATGTGGATTGGCCGACACTGCAGAATCTCGATTTGTTACATTTTTATTTGTCTGTTCGGCTATTACGATCATCCATAGATTGAGTCTGATGTGTCTCAGTGCGCATGATTCACGGATGGTTGCCTTCGTTCAGCTTCAGAGCTTTCTCGGAAGTTCTTCCCTCGACAGAAAGTTCACGGTAAGCAACAAATACATCATGTCCTTTACTTTCACGTGGAAGTATTCATCAAGGCCATGAAGGTTTCAGTGGCCAGTCATCGAGAAAAGTCAGTGCTCTTTCATGAGTATTTAATCTGGCGCGGTTAACAGCACAAACTATTCCAGTTATCCGAGTAGGAACTCGGACAACCATCGACAATGTCCTTAGAACAAGGAGACAACATGTACTTGAATGCTTTTAACAATAGATCTCAATTTCCTCGCGCCGTATTTCTAATCGCTGAACAACTTACCCAACTGTTTGGTTCCTACCAACATCTGACTTTGGATTTGAGGAAATAAAGTACAGTGGATTCTACCAAGGATTCCGTGCACCATAAGCTGTAATGTACATGTAGATTACTTATCCGCACTGAGTATATGTAATGACCTGAGTACATGGCCACATAGGTCTTCAAGAACTTATATTTATACCAAACCCTCAACAATTTTGTTTGTGGAAAATTCCAGTGGACAATGGAAATTGTCTCTTCACTCATTTTGGTGCACATATTCAGTGGACACCAGGTATGGCCTAATGCGCCGGTCAAATAACATAAATATTGACAGAGAGGTCTATAAGGAAGAAAAATAAATATACCTTAAAAAAAACCAACTCGTAAATCATGGTGGTTTGCCGTGGTGTTAAATTCCCAAACAGACAATTACATTAAAAAAATTTTGGAGTTGTTGGACATGTGCAATGGAAACTTCAAACAATAAATAAACATACACAAAGATCTCCTTGAAAGTATTTGCATATTCTCAACACAGAACTCCCAATAAAAGTTAGACAATTAACACAACAAATATTTATTAAAACAATGGAGGCCACAAATACTGTAAAAAGGCAAATACACACCTCAAATGAAGTCACTACACTCTCCCATCGAGTCCTCTCACCAGACCCCCCCCCACCTCAGTTACATACCATCCCCAAAACAAGGTAATTACACAACCCCAAACGACAGCTGCCTCTCATTAGATTTGGTTGCATTAAGCCTAATAGGTGCTCATAACAAACATTCATCAGGCCCCACCTTGTATTGGCCGGCTTCCACTGCCAGCTTTTGGTCGACAGCTGAAGAACGCATGATTTATAGTGACAGTGATTTATCCTCATACATTTTGTTTTACCAAAACATCATACAAACACGTAGTCATAATCGATGTAGGTATCCTACGAATCTGTAGTAAGCAGTCAAAAGCCGTTGCCAATTATATTCCAGATACATTAAGTGATAGTAATTTGTAATTTAAGGTCTGCAGTATTATTAAAGTCAAAATTAAAAGAATATGAAAAAAATGATGTACAAATACTACTACAGTATGTCTGTTATATTTATATATAATATTATAATATAATACATATCAAATCTCAATCCCAGGGTTTCATATTTTTGAAATTTTTATAAAAAATTAGCCTTTCCCATGG